>CM046885.1:2545794-2856720 GCA_025688845.1 Cucumis hystrix
ATCTAACTACTGGGTGGCCTCATTTTGAGTGGTATTAAAGTTTTTTGCCCATAAAGGCCGAAAGAAATATGCCCGAGAGTCCGTTTGTAATTTCGTCCCAAAACGTTGAAAAAAGGGCCAATGCTATTGCATAGAAGAAAGGACCCAATTTAGAACGATGTCGAAGGTCTCAAAAATTCGCATCTTCCTACTGGGTGGCCTCATTTTGAGTGGTATTGAAGTTTTTTGCCCATAAAGGCTGAAAAAAATATGCCAGTGAGTTAGTTTCTATTCTCGTCCCAAAACGTTGAAAAAAAGGCCAGCGCTATAACTTACGAAGAAATGACCCAATTTAGAACGATGTCGAAGGTCTTGAAAATTCGCATCTAATTACTGGGTGACCTCATTTTGAGTGGTATTAAAGTTTTTTGCCCATAAAAGCCGAAAAAAATATGCCCAAGAGTCGGCTTTTATTTTTGTCCCAAAAAGTTGAAAGAAGGGCCAGTGCTATAGCCTACGAAGAAAGGACCCAATTTAGAACGATGTCGAAGGTCACGAAAATTTGAATCTAACTACTGGGTGGCCTCATTTTGAGTGGTATTAAAGTTTTTGCCCATAAAGGCCGAAAAAAATATGCTCGAGGGTGTGTTTTTATTCTCGTCCCAAAACGTTGAAAAAATGACCAGCGCTATAGCCTACGAAGAAAGGACCCAATTTAGAACGATGTCGAAGGTCTTCAAAATTCGCATCTAACTACTGGGTGGCCTCATTTTGAGTGGTATTAAAGTTTTTTGTCGACAAAGGCCGAAAAAAATATGCCCGAGGATTTGTTTTTATTCTCGTCCCAAAACGTTGAAATTGAAGGCCAGAGCTATAGCCTTCGAAGAAAGGACCCAATTTAGAACTATGCCGAAGGTCTCGAAAATACGCATCTAACTACTGGGTGGCCTCATTTTGAATGGTATTAAAGTTTTTTGCCCATAAAGGTCGAAAAAAATATGCCCGAGAGTCAGTTTCTATTTTTGTCCCAAAACGTTTAAAAAAGGGCCAATACTAGCCTACGAAGAAAGGACCTAATTTAAAACGATGTCAAAGGTCTCCAAAATTCACATCTAACTACTGGGTGGCCTCATTTTGAGTTTTTTGCCCATAAAGGCCGAAAAAAATATGCCCGAGAGTCAGTTTCCATTTTCGTCACAAAACGTTGAAAAAAAGGCCAATGCTATAGCCTATGAAGAAAGGACCCAATTTAGAACGATGTCAAAGGTCTCGAAAATTCACATCTAACATTTGGGTGGCCTCATTTTGAGTGGTATTGAAGTTTTTTGCCCATAAAGGCCGAAAAAAATATGCCCGAGAGTCAGTTTCTATTTTTGTCTCAAAACATTGAAAAAAGGGCCAATGCTATAGCCTACGAAAAAAGGACCCAATTTAAAACGATGTCAAAGGTCTTCAAAATTCACATCTAACTACTGGGTGGCCTCATTTTGAGTGGTATTGATGTTTTTTGTCCATAAAGGCTGAAAAAAATATGCCATAGAGTCAGTTTCTATTTTCGTCTCAAAACATTGAAAAAAGGGCCAATGATATAACCTATGAAAAAAGGCCCAGTTTAAAACGATGTCAAAAAACTCGAAAATTCACATCTAACTACTAGGTGACCTCATTTTGAGTAGTATTGAAGTT
Organism: Cucumis hystrix; assembly: GCA_025688845.1. Taxonomy (NCBI): domain Eukaryota; kingdom Viridiplantae; phylum Streptophyta; class Magnoliopsida; order Cucurbitales; family Cucurbitaceae; genus Cucumis; species Cucumis hystrix. The sequence continues at coordinate 2,547,460 of CM046885.1, forward strand.
TTTTGCACATAAAGACCGAAAAAAATATGCCAGAGAGTCAGTTTCTATTTTCGTCCCAAAACGTTGAAAAAGTGCTCAATGCTATAGCCTACGAAGAAAGGTCCCAATTTATAACAATGCAAAGGTCTCGAAAATTGACATCTAACTACTGGGTGGCCTCATTTTGAGTGGTATTGAAGTTACTTGCACATCAAGGCCGAAAAAAATATGCCCGAGAGTCAGTTCTTATTTTCGTTTCAAAACATTGAAAAAATGGCCAATGCGAAGAAAAGACCCAGTTTAAAACGATGTCAAATGTCTCGAAAATTCACATCTAACTACTGAGTGGCCTCATTTTGAGTGGTATTGAAGTTTTTTTGCCCATAAAGGCCGAAAAAAATATGCCCGAGAGTCAGTTTCTATTTTCGTCCCAAAACGTTGAAAAAGGACCAATGCTATAGCCTACGATGAAAGGTCCCAATTTATAACGATGTCAAAGGTCTCAAAAATTCTCATCTAACTACTAGGTGACCTCATTTTGAGTTTTTTGTCCATAAAGGCAGAAAAAAATATGCCTGGGAGTCAGTTTTAATTTTCGTCCCAAAACGTTGAAAAAAGGGCCAATGCTATGGCCTACGAAGAAAGGACCCAATTTAGAACGATGTCAAAGGTCTAGAAAATTCACATCTAAATACCGGGTGACCTCATTTTGAGTTGTATTGATGTTTTTTGCCCATAAAGGCCAAAAAAAATATGCCTGAGAGTCATTTTCTATTTTCGTCCCAAAACATTGAAAAAAGGGCCAATGCTATAGCCTAGGAAAAAAGGACCCAATTTAAAACGATGTCCAATGTCTCGAAAATTCATATCTATCTACTGGGTGACCTCTTTTTGAGTGGTATTGAAGTTTTTTACCCATAAAGACCTATAAAAATATGCTCTATAGTCAATTTCTATTTTCGTCCCAAAACGTTGAAAAAAGGGTCAATGCTATAGCCTACAAAGAAATGACCCAATTTTGAACGATGTCAAAGTCTCGAAAATTCACATTTAACTACTGGGTGGCCTCATTTTGAGTGGTATTTAATTTTTTTGCCCATAAAGGCTGAAAAAAATATGCCATAGAGTCAGTTTCTATTTTAGTCCCAAAACGTTAAAAAAAGGGCCAATGCTATAGCCTACGAAGAAAGGACCCAATTTAGAACGATGTCAAAGGTCTCGAAAATTCACATCTAACTACTAGGTGACCTCGTTTTGAGTGGTATTGAAGTTTTTTGCCCGTAAAGGTCGAAAAAAATATGCCCAAGAGTCAGTTTTTATTTTCGTCCCAAAATGTTGAAAAAAGGGTCAATGCTATAGTCTACGTGAAACGACCCAATTTAGAATGATGTCAAAGGTCTCGAAAATTCACATCTAATTACTGGGTGGCCTCATTTTGAGTGGTACAGAAGTTTTTTGCCCATAAAGGCCGAAAAAAATATGCCCGAGAATTAGTTTCTATTTTCGTCCAAAAACATTGAAAAAAGGGCCAATGCTATGGCCTACGAAAAAAGAACCTAATTTAAAACGATGTCAAAGGTCTCGAAAATTCACATCTAACTACTGGGTGGCCTCATTTTGAGTGGTATTGAAGTTTTTTGCCCATAAAGACCTGTAAAAATATGCCCGATAGTCAGTTTCAATTTTCATCCCAAAACGTTGAAAAAAGGGCCAATGCTATTGCCTACGAAGAAAGGACCCAATTTAGAATGATGTCAAAGGTCTTGAAAATTCACATCTATCTACTGGGTGGCCTCATTTTGAGTGGTATTGAAGTTTTTTGCCCATAAATGCCGAAAAAATATGCTCGGGAGTCAGTTTCTATTTTCGTCCCAAAACATTGAAAAAATGGCCAATGCTATAGCCTACAAAGAAAACACCCAATTTTGAACACTTTCAAAAAGTTTAAAAAATTCACATATAACTACTTGGTGGTCTCATTTTGAGTAATAGTAAAATTTTTTTCCACATAAACTGACCAATGATGTCCCATAATCATTTTTTTATTTTGTCCAAAAACATGTCCTCGAAGGGTTTAATTCTTTAATTTTGTTTTTATCTTGCAACTCTTTAGCTTGATGATTGTGGGCTGAAAATTTTGGTAAATTATCTTTGCATACTCTGTGACACAAAAAAACAGTCTAAGGGTCGAGATTGATGCTCGGTAGTCGTGTACTATGGTAGCACCCAAAACATTTGATAAATGGTCATGCTATAGCCTACAAAGAAACGACCCCATTTTGAACAGTTTCAAAAAGTCTCGAAAATTTACTTTTAACTATATTGTGGTTTGATTTTGAGTAACATTGAAGTTTTTTCCCACAAAAACTATTCAGTGATGCCCCATACTTATTTTGTTATTTTTGTCCAAAAACATGTCTTCGAAAGGTTTTATTTGTTTTGTTTTTATCTTGCACTTCTTTAGCTTAATGATTGTGGGCTGATAAGTGTAGCATACTATCTTTTCATATTCTATGACATAGAAAATAGCCTAAGGGTTGGGATTAGTTCTCGTTTGTTGTGTACTATGGTAGCACCTTAAATGTTTGAAAGATGTCCATGCTATAACCTACAAAGAAACGACCTAATTTTGAAAAGTCTCAAAAATTCACATCTAACTACTTGGTGGTCTCAGTTTGAGTAATAGTAAATTTTTTTCCCACATAAACTGAACAGTGATGCCTCATACTCATTTTTTTTTCTTTTTGTCCAAAAACATGTCCTCGAAGGGTTTAATTTTTTTGTTTTTATCTTGTACCTCTTTAGCTCAATGATTGTGGGCTGATAAGTGTGACATCGTATCTTTCGCATACTCTATGACACAGAAAATTAGCCTAAGGGTCGGGATTGGTGCTCGATAGTCGTGTACTATGGTAGCACCTAAAACATTTGATAAATGGCCATGCTATAGCCTAGAAAAAAATGACCCAATTTTGAACTGTTTCAAAAAGTCTCGAAAACTCACTTCTAACTACGTGGTGATTTGATTTTGAGTGACATTAAAGTTTTTTCCCACAAAAATGTTCCAGTGATACCCCATACTCATTTTTTTATTTTTGTCCAAAAACTTGTCTTTGAAGAGTTTTATTTTTTTGTTTTTATCTTGCACTTCTTTAGCTCATTAATTGGTGGCTGATAAGTGTGGCATACTATCTTTTCATACTCTGTGCACAAAAAAAAAAAAACCCTAAGGGTTGGGATTAGTGTTCATTTCTTATTATCTTCCTCTTAAATAATTACATTTTAACAAATATAATTATCTTTTCATTTTCTATAATAAAATTATATATATATACATACATATATATATATATATATATATATATATATAATTATCAAATTTTCAACAAAAATTTCCATTATTCAATTTAATTAAATAACATTCAAATTATTTAACAAATTTCAAATTTCATAAAACCAAATAATTTTCACAATTTTACTTAAACCTCATAGCATAGAATTAAATCAAATTCTTAACAAACACCACAAATTCAAATCCTCTAATTAATTAAATATTCATCAAACTAATATCTAATTAATTCCAATGTCCACAAAATCAAATTATTCTTTTTATGTGAAATCAAAATAACTTCCAATAAGTTAATTTTAATTAAACAAAACTAAGATAATTATCTCAAAAAATTATCACACTATTATTTCCTTTTCCTTTACTTTTAAATAAATCTAATTATAATAAAGTTTCTTCAACCGGGCACACTGCCCCCTAGACGTATAGATGATTTTGCACCGATATGGATTATCATTTTCAGTGTTATATGTTTTTACTTGCTTTTGTCTCGACCCACTTGTTAGATATATGTAGTGACATTGTGTCTTTGTTAGATCCACCTTTTTTTAAGAAATATTATTGTTGTGTTTTGAACTGTAACTAAAAATTCAATTCTGTTACTTAAAAAATATGTAAAACGATGTAACAAATTGAGAAAAAAACATATTTAATCTTCAACAACACCAAAAAACCAAAAAAAGAAAACTAAATGATTACTCATTGTAGTTGTAATTTTTTAAAACATATTTATGTTTTAAAATGTTGGCTAAGATCTAGAATTTATTTCCATTATTTCAGAAATATGCATTAAAGCAATCATGCTTAAAGAAAATTAAGTTCATGTTTTGTAACATTTTTCCATTTTTGTGTTTAATTTGGTTTTACAAATTTAAGCTTATTTTCTCTCAATTGGTATAGAATGATTACAACTTACTTTATTATAAGAGTCATATACTTCACCACAAGTATTTATAGAATTAATTTTGAAATGAAAAAACATAATGATTACCATAAACGACACCTTTAAGTTATTTTTGTCCAAAGATTTAGTAAAGTCATAGTTTTCAAGTGGACCAAAGCTATGAGAGTTAGAGAGGTTTATGGAAAAATGAATTGAATTGAGAATTGAAAGTTTTGGTTGGAAGAGAGGAGAGATAAAGATGCTCTTTGTGTGTATAGTGTGTGCACAAGGAGAAGAAGAAGAAGGAAGCATGAGATGAAAGGACAATAACTTTAATTTGCTTTTGGCGAAGCAAAGAATCCTTAGATGCAAGAGCTAGGTGAAACCACTAACCAATAAACAGTTCATAGATGTTAGTTTGTTGGGTAATTATTCAATAACTTTTTATTTCCTCCATTGCTTTTAAAGTAATTCAAACTAAGAGAATCCTTGGAAGAACTTTGAATAATTTCACCTTACTATACGCCTCTCTCTTGTCCTAGTTTTTCTTTCAATATTTAGCAGGATTTTTTACTATTTGCCTCTTGATTGCTAAAGATTACCGTATTCATTTATGTTATTATTTCTTTTAATATATATATATTTCTTTTTTTTGCAACTCTGTCTATATATTTGTAATATTTCTGTTTATACATATTTAGTGCAGTATAAATTGAGAGATTTTGAACACAGTTATGAGTTAAATTTAATTACAATTTCATTAGGGAAATTGCTAAAAAGATTTAGAAAAAAACATACCGCTAAATTAAACTTATTTTGGACTTTCAATTTTTAACTCTAACACCTTAAAATAATTAAATAATCCATTAATTACTTCAATCTTAAATTTTCTATATGTCAAAATTGCTATAAATGTTTTAAGAATTACACCCTTTTGGAAGAGAGAACTAGTTTCTAATTGTACTATTAAAATATTAAATTTAGGGTGCGTTTGGATTGTATAGGAAACAAAATGTATTTTTAAGAATATATTTTTTAAAAAACCTTTTTTATAAAATGAGTTTAAAATTTAAACATTTACATGTTTGGTTTGATCTCTTTATAAATGTTTATATGCAAAATTGTGTTTGGTTTGTTCTATACTAACAATGTTTATACTTCGGTCATATTATCATAAAAGACTATTAGCCATAAAAAATATTTGATTTCCAACATCGAAAAATATAAATAAGAACAATAATTTTTTCAAGACACAATATAATATCAACTAGGACAATAAGGTGTGCAATTTGATCACGTTTCTCATTCATCTTCATTTCATGAACTGAATGATCATGTTCTTCATTGCGTTCTAATGATTTCTTTCACAGATGTGAAGGCGAAGTAGATTTGGCTGAGAGAGGAACATTTGCAAATCTCAATATTTAAATGTATATTAACATACATTGAAAAAATATTCAATGTATTTAAAAATAATTAAAAAAAAAACAAAAAGAGAGGTTGCAAAGGAGAGAAGAAATTAAGGGGTTGCGAAAACTGAAGGAGGAGAAGAAAGGGTTGCGAAAATGCGCCACTCCCGTCCTCGTCGACAGTCTTTCTCTTTCTGTGTCGCCACTTCCATCTCTTCCGGTATGTACTAAGCTAGATGTCTAATTTTTCCTTAAAAATCTATTTTTCCCTAAAATCATGATTTTTTTTTTCTAAGGTCATGGCTTGAAGTCACTCCAATGCTTTTCCTTTCTTTCTCTAAGCACATCCTTTGCCGTAGAATGACACTGAATCATTGAAGTATGCTTCTTTTTATTTTCTTACTCTATTTAAACTGATTTTGAAAGTTAATTTATGGTGTATTTGTGGATTCTGATGCGTGTTAATGTTTCGTATGAGTTAGTAGCATGATTTATCACATTGCATCTTTTTGTGGCAGTTTCTACTTTCAATTATATTCTTCCATTACATTAATTTTCTTTTGATTTTGATGAAGATTAGATAAAGATGAGATTTTTTTTTCGATTTCGACGGGGATTCGGAAAGATGAGGGGAAGGTATTTTTTTAAAAAAAAAACATAGAGGATTGTGCGTCTGGAGATCATAGAGGATATCCCGACGAACAATTTGTGAATCGGGAGATCATAGAGGATATCCTGACGCTGTTATGGACAGCCTCGGGATATCCTCTCCCTACTCTCGTCCTGACAAACTTTTCTACGTCAGAAGATCCTTTTCCGACGCATTTTGTATATCTCCCGATGCTTGTGTGTGTCGGGAGATCCTCATTTTCTTGTAGTGCTATTTTTCTTTAATTTAAAATAATACCACTTTGGCCTACACCTCAAAATGGCATGAATCATTTTAACAACCAAAACCAATTTTAGAAAGTTACCACATTTAGTATTTCTCCAACTAACTTGTTAGTCTAACTAATAGATTTAGTTACTTTAATTAAATGGGAGTTTTTAAAAATAGTAGATTTTACAAAATATTTACAACCTATAGCAAATTCTATTACTGATAGTCATTGATATGCTATAGTGATAGAATCCAAAATTTTGCTATAGCTTGTAAATATTTTAATTTATTTTGCTATTTTTAAAAATGCCCCTTAATTAAACCTACCCACAAAAACTTTAAAAGTAGTTAAATGACATATTTTTTTTTTAAATGTGGTTAATCACAAACTTAAAAATGAGAGTCGCAAACATTAATCTAATAATTGAATTAATTTTAAATAAGGTCGGACAAAATTAGGTGTCTTTAACCTAATTATTCAAAGAGCAAAACAAATGGTAACAACATGAATATAATTACCTAGTTAGGTAGGGACATCTTGTTTTAATTATCCTTTTTATATGTTTAACTCAAGTTTGCAAAAGTGTAGTATATGATGGATTAGAAAATGAAAATTTAACTTTTATATGTATATATTTTTAATAAGAATAAATAAGGGGTATTTTTAAAAATAGGAAAATAAATTAAAATATTTACGAGTTATAGCAAAATTTTGGATTCTATCACTATCACACATCAATGACTATCAGTGATAGAATTTACTATAGGTTGTAAATATTTTGTAAAAGAAAATTCTCCAATAAATAATTTATATTTAAAACTTAAACATATATACAAAATAAATTTTAACATTATAATATGCTACTTTATTTTGATATTTATGTAGGGTTCGTGAGATGGTTAAATTGTCCCACAAAATAGAATTGAAATCATTCAAAGTGTACCGAGCAAATGATTCTTTTAGTCAACATATTTGTTAAAGCAATGGAGGAAATGAAAAGTGTTTTAATAATTAGCCTACAAACTAACATTTTATGTTTCTTGCACAGTGAATTTCACATAGCTTGAATCCAAAGATTCTTTGCTCTCCCAAGTCTTGTCTTTTCAATATAATGATGCCCTTTTAATTATTCACTATAAAAACATCATTCTCATCTCCCTTTCTCCTTAAACCAACACTCAAACATCCAAATTCAATCCTCCATCTAATTACTTCATCTACACCATGGGAGGCAACAGGCAAAAGAAATCTCACTCATCTTTTTCAATCTTTAGTTTTTTCAAGTCCAGAAGGCCGGGTCGAAAAGGAGACCACTACGACCATGGTGGCACTTGGCCGGACGAGATGTCGAGATCGAACAAGGTGTGGCCAAGTGATGAGGACAAAGCTCATCATTGGGTTGCTGAACCTGGCATTGATCGAAAGGCCAAAGATTATATTGACAGGATTTATCGAAATCGTGTTTTTGAATCAGAGCGCCAAACTGTCACTATATCTCCCAATGGAACAAAATCCAATGTGTAAATAATTTGTCTATATTTTCATTTTCTTTTGTATGTTATTAGTTCATTGAAAATGTATTTTTATATTTTTTATTGAGCTTAATTATGAAACTGTTAAGCTATTTTCAAATGAAGTTCTTAAGCCCCCTTCTATATTACTTGTATTATTTTCTATTATCCAGTGATAGACATAAAAAATTTCTACCTAAAAATAGTTGCTATTAAACATAAAACAAGACGATTAGAGAGAAAATGTATATAGTAACGACTTATTGGTAATATAGATTGAAATTGTTTATCAATAAATTGACATGCATATGGTTTATTAGTAATAAAGCTTTGCTTGTATATAAGTTTATAAATTAAGTTTATAAATTATAGATGACTATAGGCGGCTCAAAATATAACCGTCTATTAAAGAAAGTAAATTTTTTTGCTGTGGTAATTGGTAAATTTTTCGAATATTGTATATTAGCAATAATAGAGTAGAATTTTTAAAATTTATCCTGTTTGCAAATTATTTATAATATATTTAGGTATTTTCTTATACAACCAAACCATTGGATGAAAAAACCATCTACAACTATTACTTAACGAGGCAGTCCGTGACAAAAATACCTCTCAAGACTTCATTAGAAGATTTCTACAAAATTCGATCAGAATAATATTCCAACAAGAATATTATGAACTACACAAAATCTCAACTTCAATTCAATGATTTCCATTAATCTTCATCTCATTGTCTTGTTCTTCAATAATCGTGGCTCGATAGAGAGTTGTGGTGGCAGACTCAAATCGTGTCGCGTAGAGGGGAGATGCTAGAGAAAATGTCGAAACAATACTTAATATGTCATTATTGTAGTCAATTATTCTTAACATCATCATCTAATTGGTGTAAAAGCTTTTATCTTATATATTGGTAGTTTATCTAAGTAAGTTTAGCTTAATGATAATTGAGATGACATTCATTCTTTGAAATTGGTGGTTCGATTTTCAGCCTCTTGATTTGTAATAAAAGAAAAGAAAAAAAAAAGATAATATAGGTAATTTTTCCTTCATTTGTATTTTTCCCTTAATCAGAAATATTGGTTTGCTTAAAAAATAATAACTCATTTGATTTATTAAATTTTTCTTCAAGTATTATTTTATAATCGGAGGTGGCTCCTTTTTTATTTTTTTTTTCTTTTCAGTTGCTCTCTCGTCGTATGGACGAAGTGTAGATACAGTGTGTGGAGAAAGTTATACGAAGATTCAACTAAAACATGCCTTTATATAGGCTTACAAAATGCAACCATACAATTTTAATGGTTAAGAAACCATAAATATTACTTAATTCTCATCACTTCTAAAACCTCTCAAATAACTCAATAGACACAATTTGTTATAAAAAACCAAGAGTTACAGTTCAAGTTAATTACTAAAACCTTCAAATTTTCCTTAATAATGTGAAACATTTTATATTCTCAACAAATACTATTAGTTAATTGTTTGTTTTGGAAGATGGAAGTCTATGATCAAACAAGAAACAATACACCAATCTGTATAAATTATTTATATGATACCTCTCATTTTTGTGTATCTCGTTATCTATCAAAATTAGAGAAATTTTAACCGATAGTAAAGTATATTTATAAATATAGCAAAGTATCACAAAGTCTATACTCGAAAAAAACTAAAAGTACATCACTTTTTAAAAATATTTGAAAATGTAGCAAAGGTTGATGGGTTAACTATTGGTTTTTTGAAAAAATATTCAAGTTTGGCTTTTTGTATTTACAGCTCACCTTTCTTCTTCCCATTTTTTTTCTTTCACGACCAGGCACACATGTTTTCTTTTCTTCCTCTTGGCTTTTCCGTTTTTCCTCTTTTACAAATTGTTGCAGTCTTCTTCTTCGTTATTCTTTCTTTTTACAAATTTCATTCTGTTCAATATTTTTTTCCTTTTCTTGTGTGCATGCACTTCTTTGTTTTTTGGTTCTTCTTCTTCTTCATTCTTCAGTCTACTGATAACATCAATCCTGCTTAATTTAAGATTGTTCTATGATTTTATGTTTCTATTTGGCTAACTATTTGTAGGTTTTGAGTATTTCACGGTACAGAATCGGGTCTTGATGACAAATGAAAGCTAATTTGGATGAAATAGCACCTATTTGTGTCAACCAGAGTTCAAGGAGTGATGATTTGGCCCTTTTTGGCTTTTGCCTTGCAGCACCGCGATGCTTTACGATGCTATGCATGATGCTGTAAGACAGAAACAAGTGTTTAATTACGAGCGAAGCTCACAATATAGAAGATCAATTGCCTGCATTTTTCGTCAACGTCATGGGGCCATCGTGTTCTAAAAAGAAGTTCAGCCACCTAGGTCTTCTCATGTCCGATTCCAGCCTCTCCAACCTTAAACTCTCTCTAATTTCTTCTTGTTGATGACATTATAGTGACCGGTAATGATTCTGTGTTAATTGCCAATCTGATTGAGTCATTGGATAAACAGTTTGCTTTAAAAGATTTGGACAAGTTGACCTTGTTGGAAGCGTACGATGAACACTCCAAATAGATAATTACCAAATAGAATATTTAAGAGGAAAGACAAACTTTATTGGAAGACTCTAACTTTTTTATGTGTATTCTACTCACACTTGGATAATTTAGATTACAACATTTCAATCCTATTTATAGGATTTTCATGAGCATAACTCATACCACAAATTAAACACAACAATTGAAAACCTACACTTAATTAATATGAAAACTAATACTAAATTAACTCTAAACATTTTAACTCACAGCCTTTAACTTTTTCTAACTCTCATAAATCAATTCACATATAACTTATTTATTTAAAGCATGTTTAATTTTCAACATCCTCCCTTAAACATGTTTTTCTGAAAAACTCCAAGCGAACTTCTTAACTTGTTAAACACATTAAGTTTGAGTGGCTTCGTAAAAATATTTGCAATTTGATCTTCAGGCTTCACATATTCAACATGAACCTCCTTCCTTGAAATGCAATCTCTGATGAAATGAAATCTAGTATCAATGTGTTTGCTACGATCATGGAACACAGGATTCTTTGCCAGGGCAATTGTTGACTTATTGTCTACATGGATCACAGTTGGATCATCTTGCAAAATTCCAATTGTCTTTAACAAATTTCTTAACCAAACTGCATGACAAACACATGAAGCTGCAGCAACATATTCGGCCTCACAAGTGGATAATGTCACAATAGGTTGCTTCTTAGAACTCCAAGTAAATGCAGTATTACCAACGAAGAAAACAAATCCACTAGTGCTCTTTCGATCATTAGTATCTCCAGCCCAGTCACTATCACAATAGCCTTCAAGCTTGAATTCTTTAGATGAAGAATAAAATAACCCATAGTCAAGCGTAGCTTTGAGGTAACGAAGAATTCTCTTTGCCACTTTCAAATGAGTAGTTGTAGGAGATTCCATAAATCGACTCACCAATCCAAAGCTGAAAAGAATATCTGGTCGTGTGCAAGTTAAATATCTCAAACTCCCAACCAAACTTTTGAAATATGAAGGATCAACATCCTTCATATTTGGACAATTTGGTCCCCGTTTCAATTGGAGTTGTAACAGGCTTAAAATTAATCATATTGAACTTCTCTAGAATTTCTCTAGTATATCGTTCTTGAGAGATGAAAATACCTTCCTCTGTTTGCTTCACCTCAATGCCAAGATAATATGACATCAGCCCTATATCTGTCATTTCAAATTCTTGGGTCATCGCCTTCTTGAGATCTTCAAACATACTTGCACGATTTCCTGTAAAAATTAAATCATCCACGTACAAACAAATCACCAAAATATCTCCATGATCATTAGTGTTAATATAAAGGGAATGTTCATAAGGGCACCTCAAATACTCATTATCAAGGAAATATTTGTTGATTATGCTATTCCACATTCTTGGTGCTTGTTTCAATCCGTATAATGCCTTCTTCAATTTTAGAACTTTATCCTCTTGACCTTTCACAGAATAACCAAGAGTTGTTCTAAGTAGACTTCTTCTTCTAGATATCCATTCAAAAATGCTGATTTGACATCCATCTGAGAGATCTTCCAATTATTTTGAGCAGCAAGCGCAATTAACAATCTTATGGTTTCCAAACGAGCAACTGGAGCAAACACTTCATCGTAATCAATGCCTTTTCTTTGAGAATATCCTTTTGCAACTAATCTTGCTTTGTATCTCTCCACTTCTCCTTTTTCATTTCTTTTTATCTTGAACCCCCATTTGACACCTACTGCTTTCTTTCCATTTGGAAGAGTAGAAAGTTCCCACATATCATTCTTTTTTATGGCTTTTATCTCTTCATCCATAGCAATCTTCCATTTGTCATTTTGCGAAGCTTCTTCAAAATTCAAAGGTTTACTGTCACCAAATAAACAAAAGAGAGTAAGGTTATTAAAACTTTGACTTAACTCTTCAGTTTCATTATATATGTCTCGTAAACTTCTCATCCCACGAGGCCCTTCACTTGAACTTGCAGAGGATGAAGATGTGCTTTGTTGTGGAGTGATTGGCGATGTTGGTGGTGTTGATGGAGAAGCAATGTCACTAATTCCATGATTCTTCTTCATCAAACACAACATCTCTGCTTACCATCGTCCTCTTTGTCACAGGATTATAAAGCTTGTAGCCTTTTGAGCTTGCATCATAGCCAACAAAAATATGTTTCTCACTTTTATCATCAAGCTTACTACGTTTTTGATCTGGTATATGCGCATAAGCCATACATCCAAATACTCTCAAATGAGCAATGGATGGTTTTCTTCCTGTCCATGCTAGTTGAGGAGTTTTGTTCCACAAGCTTCTAGTATGGGAACGATTTGACAATTACACTGCACATTCAACAACTTGTGCCCAAAATTCTTTTGGCATCTTCTTGCTCTTCAACATGCTTCGAGCCATGTTAAGTATTGTTCGATTCTTCCTCTCAGCAACACCATTTTGTTGAGGAGTAAATGGAACTGTCATAGATTGATGAATTCCATTTTCTACACAAAAAGCTTTGAATTCATTTGAAGTGAATTCACCTCCCCTGTCTGATCTCAATGCTTTTGTAATAATCCATCTTTACTAGAAGGTTGAGGTCATTACTATTTAAATAAGTATAGTTTTTTTTTTTTTAAAGAAAATTAATTTATAAGTTGAGAAAAAAAATTTAAATAATAAGAAAATAAATAAGTAATTAAAGTGGTAAAACAAAATACTAGTTTGGGCCCATAAAATAAAAGAAATACATTCAAATAATTATACCAAAGTTCTGAAATCCAAAAAAATATAATTATTGAAACATAAATGCGGAAAAGCTGAACTATTCCCTATGGTGATCCACGGTCACTCCTTATCATTCGCCAGCTTGCCCTTGCCTTTACCCTTACCTGAAAATTAAACATTTAAAAGAATGAGTATAAATTTATACTCAGTAAGAGACCCATACTTAGTCTCACTATGTGTTGTTAATCTCTTTGTTAGAGTCCTGAAATAAAGTACCACGCGCTATGGTGCTCCCGAACGCACACTATCCAGTAGTCCCACCGGGACTGAACTGGGCTCTCGGTGAATCCGAAGGAATCACCCTAAAGGAGAGTCGGGCTGTAAGTGATCCCGTCGAATCACGTCTCAATAACTACTCAGACATATATAGGGGAGGATCTTGATGGACCCCTCGTGGTACGACTCTAACCAACAGACCAACAGAACACTATAGGCTATACATGCTTAACATAATATAAACGTCTCAGCTCAAGCACACATAACTCAAAAATACATATAATCACATCATGCATCAAAGGTACTGCATCTCAATCAAAAGGGGGAAAAATCTCTTACCTGGAGATCTGCTAAAATAATTCACTGTTGACAGTCAATTCCTCTCAATACTCGGTCCTAAACATAACAAAAATTAACATTAATAATTTTTGTCAACTATCACCCTACTGTTTAATTTAAGCAACCAAACTTATCCAAGCTTACCCCAAGATTAGGGTTGAATCCAACACTACCTTAACTGGAAAATTCACAGTCCCATTTCCACCAATTTCACTTGAACCTTCAAGCAACCATAGATCAACTTATTCCAAATACCATCTCATTTAAGATAAAAATATTTAATTGGGTGTACCAAACCCATACAAACTCACCCCAAATGGCTCAAAACAAGGAACGGCTCAGCAGGACAGTCGGCTCAGGCACTCGGCTTGTAGAGGAGAAGAATGCGTGAGGCTGGATGCGTACGGCTGGGCGCGTGCGGCTGAAGACGGACGCGTGCGGCTGGAGAAGGACCCACGCGTGCGGCTGCGACTTGCAACTCGGAGAAGACGGACGCGTGCGGCTGCGGCTTGAGACTCGGAGAAGACGGACGTGCGGCTGCGGCTTGCGATTTGGAGAAGACGGACGTACGGCTGCGACGTTCAGACGTGCTGCTGCCGGTCTCGACTCCAATTCAGACGACGCGATGAAGGTCAGACGGCGGCAGCGGTGACGTTCGACGTGCGGCTGCCGGCGGAAGGGACGGACGGAGATGAGAACGGTAGAGGTTCCTTGCGACGGCTAGGGTTCTTTGTGAGGAAGAAGATGATGAATAGTAACTATGGCACGCATCCCGAGGGTGTATTTAAATAAATAAAATTCTAATAATAATAACAATAATACCATTAATATTATTATTATTTAATTTCCCCCAAATAACTCCTCTTTTCCTTCATCTCTTCCTATTCCCATTTAATTTTCCCATAAAACTTCCAACTTAATTTAATTCACCAATCACAAATTCAAAACCAAATAAAATAATAATAAAAAAAATAACCTAATAGTTTGGGGTGTTACAGCTTTTATGTAATAACCACTTTCTTTTTCAACTAGGGCTTTAAATCTCTTGAACATGCCAAGTACTTCTGATTTTCTTTGACAAAGTAAACCCAAGTTTTTCGGCTGAAATCATCAATAAATAATAAGAAATAATTATTCTTACCGAAAGAACTTGGTTTGATCGGTCCACAAAGATCAGTGTGAACCAACTCTAGTGGTCTCTTTGCTTTCCAAGATGATTCTTGTGGAAAAATCTTCCTTGATTGTTTGCCATAAAGACAACCTTCACAAAATTGGTCTGGATGTTTAACATATGGCAACTCTTTCACCATGTTCTTTCTGGCTAATAGTCTCAAGCCATCAAAGTTTAAATGCCCAAATCTCAAGTGCCAAATCCAGTTTGGATCTTTCAAACATGACTTTAAACATTTCGCTACATCAGTTTGAATGTTCAATAAAAACATTCTATTTTTCGTCATTTGCACTTTAGCAATCATATTGTCATGATTATCTCTTATCAAAAGACTATAATCCTACAACAAAATATTATAGCCTTTCTCTAAGAGTTGTCCCAACTCAAAATGTTGTTCTTCATATCAGGCACATAATAAACATTAGAGATAAACTCATGGTTTCCATTCTTCAAATTGATCAAAATTTTACCTTTTCCTCTAACTGGAATTTTCGTGGCATCACCAAATACGATATAGCCACCAATAGATTCATCAAGCTCCACAAACATTGATTTACTTCCACACATGTGATTGCTTGCACCACTATCGAGATACCATGCATTGTTTTCACATGTTTCCACACCTTTACATGCTAGAAGCAATGATGAATTACCACTTTCTTCATCTTTCTCAGCATAATTTGCATTTTCTTCAACTCTATTTCTACATTCCCAGGAATAATGGCCAAATTTATGACAATTATAACATTCAACCTGTCTTTTGTCATACCTCTTGTCATTATTCGATCTTTCTCCATTTGACCTTGAATAATGTTGTCTTCCACGACCCCTTGATGAATTTAAGTTTGAATTACTCTCATCAAATTTTCTTTGACCATAGTTTCCTCAACCACGACCTCTGAAATCACCACGTCCATGATTACCACCACGTTCTCGACCTCGATTGCCTTTTTCTAGGTTGTCTTCCTTGTCTTTTAAATTCAACTTTGACTGAAAAAGTTGTTCAGTCGTCTGCTTGTTCTTCTTAAGAAGCTTCTCTTCATGGGCTTGTAAAGAACCCATAAGTTGATCAATGGACATTATACTCAAATCCTTTGATTCTTCAATAGCTACAACGATGAAATTGAATTTTTCATCCAATGAGCGAAGTATCTTTTCTACTACTTGCTCATCACTTATTGTCTCACCATATCCTTTCATTTCATTTACTACTGCTAACAATCTTGACGTATAATCTGAAACCCATTCAGACTCCTTCATATGCAGTGATTCATAATCACCTCTCAATTTTTGAAGGCGAACCTTCTTGACTCGATCTACTCCTTTATACGTATTCTCCAAAATTTGCCATGCTTGATGTGCAGTAGTTGCTCCAGAAATTTTCTCAAAATTTGAATCATCAATGGCTTGATGAATGATGGTGAGAGCCTTTTGATCTCTTTTCTTTGTATTTTGTAAATTTTCTCGTTGAGCTTGACTCAAAGCCATATCACTTTCTGGTTCTTCATAACCATTATTAACAATGTCCCACACATCTTGTGAACCAAGTAGAGCTTTCATTCGAATACACCAGCTGCTATAATTTTCTTTCGTAAGTCGAGGTACTTGGAAGGGAACTAAATTGTTGTTTGCCATTTGCAAAAAAATAATTTTTTTATATTCCGAACTCAAGCTCTGATACCACTTTGTTGGAAGCGTACGATGAACACTCCAAATAGATAATTACCAAATAGAATATTTAAGCGGAAAGACAAACTTTATTGGAAGACTCTAACTTTTTTATGTGTATTCTACTCACACTTGGATAACTTAGATTACAACATTTCAATCCTATTTATAGAATTTTCATGAGCATAACTCATACCACAAATTAAACACAACAATTTAAAACCTACACTTAATTAATATGAAAACTCATACTAAATTAACTCTAAACATTTTACTCACAGCCTTTAACTTTTTCTAACTCTCATAAATCAATTCACATATAACTTATTTATTTCAAGCATGTTTAATTTTCAACAGACCTATTTCCTGGGTTTTAAGTAAACTATATTGATTCTGGTTTTATTCTCAACCAATAAAAGTATGTCAGTGATCTCCTTCGCAAACTTTAGCTCAGTGATTTAAAACCTGCCATATCTCCAAATGTTGTTGGTAAAAATTTATAAGCCTTTGATGGCACTCCACTTGATGATCCCATTGTTTATCGCAACACTATCGGAGCCTTACAATACCTTATGAACACGAGAACTGACATTATTGCTTATATTGTTAATCAATTAAGTCAATTTCTTCAAAAGTCCACTGATCTTCACTAGCAAGCGGTTAAATGTGTTTTGAGGTATCTCAGTGGTACAAAATTCTTTAGTTTAATGTTTCAACATGGTGATGATCTGGCTATTTCTGCATATTCTGATGATGACTGGGCATCGAACATTGATGATCGCACGTCTGTTGCAGCCTATTATGTCTTCATTGGTAATAACTTAATATCTTGGTCATCTAAGAAACAATTTGTCGTTGCTTGTTCAATTAGTACGGAGTCTGAATATAGGGCTCTTGCCCCATGTTGCATGTGAAGATATTTGATTGAAACAATTACTCTTCGAATATTGACTAGTTGTCCATCTCACAAACCGGTCATTTGGTGTGACAACATAAGTGTTGGTGCCTTAGCGATGAATCCAGTGTTTCATTCTCTCATACGAAGCATATTAAAATAGATGTTCACTTTGTTCGGGATCAAGTTATGAAGGGTACCTTGAAAGTTCGTTATATTCCAGATTGTTTAACCAAGTCTCTAATGAAGGGATTAAAACCCATGGCAACAGAAGATTTTACAGAAATCTTAGATCAATTTAATTGCAAACTTAAAAATACCATACATTGGCAATAGTTACAGAAATAATTTTCTAATTGAGGCTAAGCATGCTTTAAAGTTATAGATTAGAGAAAGAAAAACTCATGTTGTTTGATGCCTCTGATTCTATTAAAACTTCAAATTGGGGACATCACCCGTTCGAGACCTTCCTATCCTCTAGAATGAAATTGGATTGGTTCCCCAATCGGAATGGAAAATTCTTTTGAGAGAATTCGCAGAGAGGTAAAAGCTTAAGTTGAAAAACATGTTTTCTTCTCCATATTTATAACTCCTTCCTCTCGAGGAAGTTGGAGAAAATCATGAGATTCTATTAGTTTAAAAAATATTAAATTAACTAAGTAATTAATTAAATCATATTTAATTAATATTTCATTTAAATCATGTTTAATGAATATCTCTCACATATATTATAGTTTTAATTTAATTAAATAAAATTAAAGAAAATTAAACTAAACTATTAATTAATTCTCCAATTAATTAATTGCTAAATTAAATATTTTATATTTAAATTAATTCAAATTTAAATCATATTCAAATAGAAATTTCTCTCATGTTATAATGTGTATCATAATTTTAACTTATAATTTAAATATGAATTCAATTAACGTTAAATTAATATTTGAACTCATTCAAATATTTCATCTCTCATAAATTAATTTTGAATCATATCCAAAATTAAATTTATATAATAAAATTTATATTCTAATATATCACCATACATTATACTAATTTCCAAAGTCAATTTGAACATTTCAAATTACAAACAATATAAATAAATCTCATTACCCTTTACGAGCTAGAAAGGGGACCTAATGGACCTACAGATCAGAAGCTACAACGATATGAGATTAATTCGCTAAACTCATTAACTACATTAATCAATATTCGTTAACTGTGTGTATAGACACTCCACTAAAGACTCACAACTGAACTCTTCTCATTATAGATATATTTCTGTGTCCACGAATATAGATCAATAACAGTAAGTTAGTCCTTCACAAGTGTTCGTAACACCAGTTGGATGAAATTACGTACCATTTTACCCATGGATTACTTGTAGTCCTTAAATACTAGTGTTCCTCTAATGAACAACCTGTTTATGGTCCAACCAATAAACAGAAAAGCATCTCATGCCATAGAGATGGTAGAGCCTTTTGTTCAAGTCCTGAAGAC
Organism: Cucumis hystrix; assembly: GCA_025688845.1. Classification (NCBI taxonomy): domain Eukaryota; kingdom Viridiplantae; phylum Streptophyta; class Magnoliopsida; order Cucurbitales; family Cucurbitaceae; genus Cucumis; species Cucumis hystrix. Next base: position 2,566,550 of record CM046885.1, read on the forward strand.
ACCATTTAAAGATACATTCATCTACTTATTCTAAAGTCGGGAAGGACTGAATTGCATCTTGTGTGATTATGTTTTCAGATCTCCACTTGGTTTTGTCCCCATAATGATAAGCATATTGAGTCGACAAATTTGCCACTCTCACCCGTATAAATCAAAGGACAATCTCTCGCAAACAGAAGTTCATAATACACTCATGGTTAAGACTAAGTTACCTAGGTCATCCTAGTTAAATAGAAACTCAATTAGTTAATGGAGTTACATCTAGTGGTTACTATTCTGTGGCTCGGTCTTATGAAAACTCATTGCGTAGGATACCCTCACTCACATGTGACCTACACGAATGCGTTTGATCATTGTGTTTGTATCAAATACAAAGTGAGTCGTATCCATAGTGTTATCAGGATAAGGTACCCAGCCTTATCTCTATGTTATAAACCCTTTAAGTTGATCTCTAATATTGATCCATGTATGTATCTACATATTCAAGACTCATCAAACAACTTAGGATGTGAGTTTATTAGATTTAGTTTATTAAAACAAAACTAATAATATAATCAATAACGCTTATAATAATAATAACATTTTATTAATAACGGTCAATGAATTATATTTACTATCTATGAGTTTTATGACATAAAATCCAATATCTAACACATTCTCAGTTTCAACTTTTATGAACCAAACTCGGGGTTATTAACTACCCTCTTGTTTGAGGAGGGACGTTAGAGAAGATGACAAGGCTGCCCAATGGTAAGGAAGTACACAACTGGATCATTCTCATCAGTAAAATAAAGGAATACGTTTCTCTATGAAGAAATACTCTCTCTTCACAAAGTTGTTTTTTATCCTCCAGTAAGAAATTGCCACCTGTCTCTTGGCATGTATAGTGTGAAAATTATTTTATTTATTTCATCCTTTTCAACACAAATTTTAAGGATTCTAAGTGTATATAATCTGACCATTGGTCATTATATGAAATTGAGAAAATCAAGAGAAAAATATTATCCTAAAATAGACTTGCCCTAAATCTCATCTCTTCTATGTTTTTGTTCAATCTATGTACTTAAACATTCTCTCCTTTAACGACCTGTCGATTACGGGCTAAAGGTATCATCTCCAGCTTTAATTCGTAGGAATCTTTCTCTATTTCATTCTTCGTAAGTTTTTGAACCATGTTTATGATGTATTGTTGATTTGATTCGGCTCAATTTAGATTAAAATTAAACATTACACACTTGTGGATATACATCTACTTTTTTGAGTTAATTAATATGCAATTTGGTGACAGTTAATTGTATGCTTATTCCAAGAAGCAATGAGTTGACTTGACTTACAAATACAATCAAACAGATGAGTATTTGTTTAACCAACTTAGAACTGAATCTATCGAATAATTTTACTAGGTGCTTTATAGTTGATGAGCCACTTTACATGGCCTAGGTTTTAATGTGATTATCGAATAATTTTACTAGGTGCTTTATAGTTGATGAGCCACTTTACATGGCCTAGGTTTTAATGTGATTAAGATTATTCGAACACATATGCTTTTCATCCTGTTGAATTCGACTAATTTGTTGTTTAGGATAATTTTGATTAGCATTTCTAATTAAATTCATTAAGTTTAAACAATAAGACATGATAATGAGAATTTGATGCTCAAATAAGTTGAATAGGGAAGATTTGTCACATACCAAGCTAGAGTCTTTTGAATTCATTCACAACTTCTATCTATTACTTTGTTTCTTTACCATTTCATTTATCTGCAATAATTCATCACCAAATTCTCTGTGTTCGATATGATCAAATGAGTTCAATTGTAATTTTTCGCAATTACTTTGTTTTCTTGCAATTTAATTTAAAGTTATTTACTAGAGAAATTCATGTGCTCATTGTATTTCTTCTGGTCTTACCACTAAAACTAGTTCTTGTGGATAGATGTGATATATTCATTTGAACCAGATTTAGGTGATGAAATAGTCCGCCGACAATTTACATTCACAAAGCCTTGGATTTAAGAACCTTTATTTTGAGGTTTGATCAATTAACAAGGAGATTTTATGAATGAATATTTTTGTTCTTGTACTTTTTTTGCCATCGAGTAGAAGTGTGTAAGACCCTGGTGATGTGTTTTAAACTAAATGTGAGATTGCACGCAATAAGAACTAGTTGTGTGTTGAGACTATGTGTGATGAAAGCAGGTGACTAGAAGTGTTGCAAATCAATTGTGTAAATCTTTTTCAATCACGCGGTAAGTAGAGTCACACGATGAGATGGAAAGCGATATGAGATTCCTTCACCAATGAAGTAGTTGACTTCATCTTTGTAAGAAGGCTGGGGATTTGATTTGACTTTGACGTCTAATTAAATTACGGACAAGGAGGTGGCAGATGCCACGTGGCGAGCTGGCATTGGGTGAAGCTCACCTCCATGCAGAGGTAATCATTCCAACATGGATAATCTCACTGGAAAAGTCTATAAATAAAAGGAATATACTTGCAAGATTAAGAGCTTATGTTACTTGGTAATTACATAAAGAGTTGAAGAACTTACAAACTAATTTCAAAGTACCTCGAGCTTGGATTTTTGGCAAGAAAGTGCAAAGGACCTTCGACTAAAAACTTAGGCAAGGAAGCTAATTGATTGTGAGTGGTTTCTTCTTAAAATGTTTTCAAACTAAAAGAATTTCCAATGTATTTGAATCCATATATATATTTCTCTATTAAATTCTTGAATTTTATGATTTCTTTTATGTTCTTAAATTCTAAAAATAGAATTGGTTTATATAAATGAATTGAATTTGAAAATGAGTTGAAATATTGTGATGAAGTGATCTTTGGTACCCTACACGATGTGATATATCACACTTGTTGTGTGTTCTAGTGTGAGATACCTTATCCTTGGTGTGTGATTTGGGATAGGATGTCATATACTCTTGCTGTGTAATCTGGAATAGAATACCTCATACTTTGTACAACCACAACTTAGCAAAAGAGTGTGGCAAATGCTAGAGTTGAGGAAGAGTACAAAAATGTAATTAAACATGCATAATGATTATATACGATTTGATTTATATAATGCATTATGTGAATTGTTGTCTTATGCGACATGTTTTATGATGAATGATTCGAAAGGAAATAATTTCCATATGAATTGTAAATATTTGTTAATAAGATTTGGATTGTGTAAATCACCGAATGTGTTCAGATGATTTGATTGAAACTCAAGTTTTACTACTGAAGAATCACATAACTAGTCTATCACATAGTTTTGCAAAATGAGTTGCAACGCGTTATGGCATAAACTTACTTATTAATTGTGTCGGGGGGAAACCACACTCATTAGACACTTTTGTCTAATCTTTCAAATGTTTTGTTTTATTCTCCTCACACCCCAGGTAGCGAAGGACATACAGTGTTAGATTTGTCATATTGAACACTTGTCGTGCCATAATTGTGTCACATCAACTTATTAGTATTCCTAGTCTTTTCGCATAACATGAAGTGTCCTAGGTGAGATCAATGATCAAAATTATTGTTTTTTAGACTTGTAAATTTTTCAATTTGAAGAAACTCTTATACTTATTTTAAATGTACTCTTTTATCAAGTATCAATGAAGTCTTGTATATCAAATATAATGTGTATCACTTGTATATATATCAAGTGTATATTAAGTTCCTATTACACGAATATCAAGTGTATCCAGTGTATATCACAAATGTATCAAGTGCATCAAAGTATATATAAATAGTGTATCAAGTGTATATTGATAGTATGTCGAGTGTATCAAATTTATCAAGTATGTATTAATGGTGTATCAAGTGTATATCATTTGTATCATAGTGTACCAAATGTGTATATCGGATATAGCAAGTGGATTTAAAAGTTTTTGTTTTGTCATTTTTTTGTAAAATGTAAATAAGTTCGTGTTATGGCCTAATTTTTTAAACTTATTTTGTTAGACGTACAAGAATTCCAATTAACTATATAAACTTCCATACACTATACTATATATATTAATTAGGGGCACTTGCAAAAATGGCAAAATAAGTTATAATAAATAAGTTCATGGCACACACTTTATTATTTGCGAAAATGGCAAAAACGAAGCCCAATCCACACATTAAGAGGTAAAATGTCATAAATTTTCTTGTTACTAATATACGTTTGATACACCTTATACACGTCTCATACACCTAATACACCCATTGATACACCTGATACTTCTTGATACACCCGATACATTTGATTGATACACTTGATGCACCCGATACTCTTTGATACACTTGATACATTTTGATACACACCTAAAACATTACTAATATATGTTTGATACACTGCAGATACATTTAGTATTCTTCACTTATACAATTGATTGATTAAATGCACTTGATATGCTTGAAGTCCTACTTATACACTTGATATACTATTGATATACACTTGTAAACTTGATTCATATACTTGATAATAATTCACTTTACTGATATGCTTTAACAATATATTTGATATACTTGATAATGATACACTGAGTTACATCAATCATATACTTAATAATACTCTAATAAACTGCATAGAATTTGAAAAACGAAAATCACGTAATAAGTATATTAACCAACTAATACATATAATATAAGTATATCACAACACTGATATACGAAACTAAGACAAAGTAGAACCAAAAAATTAATGTAAAAAAGTAAAACAAAATCATTTGGAATCAGATTTAACTCAAAATACACATCGAAGTAAGTAAAAAACAAAATCACAAATGAAGTTAAATTACTCCGATCAACTACCATTATATTATATTTCATATGCAATTATTGTACTATTGATATTTTAAAATTAAGATTAAGATAGAAAGAATAAATAATTTTTCTAGTATAAGAATAAATAAATAATTAGGGCCTTAAAAAGTTGAAGAATAAACAAATAATAAGTAGGGCATTAGAAAGAGGAAGAGAAATAAGTTATTGAATGGTAGTTTAGTGGAATAACAACAAATTTAGGATGGAGAAGTGAAAATTTTGCCATATTTGCAAAATCTAAAACAATGTGCTATAATTGCTATATCATATTCTCAAAATGCTATCCTATGAAATTTTCCTATTAATTAATTGATTCTTTATGGTATGTATATATTAGCTTATTAATTCCTTTTTGATATTGTATATATCAATTGCAACAGTCATATATTTTACGTGAGTATGTATTAATTGATTCTCGAATATTGCAGATTATTCGTCATTTCTCTTTCTTCTTCTTCCTTTTTTGCATTTTTTTCTCTTCCAGATTTCTTCATCTTCTCTTCTAGATTTTCTTTCTTCTATTTTTAAAAGATTCATTTTTTTGTTTAATTAAATCCCCTATTTCATCTTCATCATTTTCAGCAAGCTGATTGTTTAAAACTATTTCACAATTGTTTCAATATTCTTCTTAATAATCTTAATCATACTCGAGAATATCAGGATCGTTTAAATTTAATGATCAACATGATCGTTTACCATTGTCAACATGATCGTTTACCATGATTAACACGATCGTTTAAATTTGAAGTATTTTTCCATTGCTTAAAACGAACTACACGGTGATCGTGTTAATATGATTTAAACAATCGCTTACCATAGTTAACATGATCTTTTAGCATGGTGAATATGATCATTTAGCATAGCCAACACGATGGTTATATTTGAAGTTTTTAAGGATCATGTACATTGGACTACACAATTGCTTATCATAATGAACATTTTTTTTTATGATTTGCACGTTCGTGGATCGTTTAGCATCACCAACACAATCGTTCCAATCTAAAGCTTTTTTATCCATCGTTGAAAAACAATACACAATCATGTATCACATGACTTAAATGATCGTAGATCATTCGTTTAGACTATATTACATGAATTACTCATGCGCGCGTGTGGTCGATTAATCGCGTGTTAAGTGGAGTATTTTTTGTATTTTTCATTGTGTGTTGGTAAACTTTTTCCATTTTCGAAATTGTTCTACTCAGTTTAAATATTTTATCATTTTATTATTTAAAAAAAAACCCATTAAAAAACTCAAAATAAACTTCAGTCCATGATATTAAAAAAAAAAAAAAAAGAAGAAGAAGAGGTTTCGGTCGTATTTTCCAAAGGTAAGCTGGCCGAACTGAAAGAAGAAAAAGGATAAAAAGATAAAAAGAAAAGAAAACCCGTTTTCCCACGAATCATTTGAACAATAATGATTGTCACGCACTTTTTAGATATTTAGAAAGTGTGTAAACATTGTTGTTTAGGCAGAGAACGGCAGGTTGGTCATCGATTTTGTACGCAACATTCAACAATCCTTATTCTTCCTTTGCTTTTTATTTACTTGATTTGAGGCGCTGGTTGGTGTCCTCCACCAAAGAAAACAGAAAGGGCAGAAGATGAGAGTTTGGACAATTTGGGCATAATAAAGAATCTGAAAATATACATAAGATTTTAAAAATTTGTCATATGTGTAAATTGTAAATTATAAATGGTGGGTGACACCATTGCAATATTCTATTGCTAAATTGCCACCCATTGCCATATCCCTAAATTAAAAGTCAAGTATTTATGATCACTTTAAATACTCTGCATATACAAAGTACTTTGTATACACCATGTATTATATTGCTATTTCTCAAATTATATATTACTGTTTCCTATAAGGCATAAATTGGATTAGCTTGAGTTGGATAATTCATTGATTACTATATTTACACTTTATAAATACTATTTATTACTTTGCCACTTTCAAACCAAAACCCCAATTGCCCCTTTTAAGTACTTGAGATCAAATGATATGTGGGAAAAAAAATGTAGGCTCTCAGTCATTCATCTCACAACATGTTGATTGAAAATTTTAATTCAGTAAATATTTATTATTATTTTATTCAAATTATGCATTTTCACATTGCTACGTGGAAGTCTCTTTTATAAACTCATACATTCATTCATTATTTTGGGTCCTAAGAGCACACAAGTTTTGAAAGGTGGGAGAAGATGGATAAAAGTAAGTTTGCTGAAGAGGAATAAAATAATAATATATATAATTTTGCTAAATAGTTTTTTTATATTAAAAACGTTTTTGGTAAATTAAAACTTTTCAAAACCGAACCATTTCAAAATAAATGGTATTTATCAATAAGTTTTTCTTTTGTCATGAATATTATGACCATTGAAGTCTCTCCCCGCACACGATACGTTTGGGTCTCATTCTCCTATTCATTTGAACTCAGAAAGAATAACACAACATTTTCGTTCTCTCCAAAATTCTCTTTAAGTATATCGAGCATTAGAGTGTCTATTTGAGTGTGAGAAATCTGATTAGTTTCAGTGCAAAACTAATTGAAGAATGAGGCTGTTTTATTCTGGGTACGATGGAGCAATCAAAACTGTTTGCACAAAGGGAGCAGAGCCGCAAAACGTCTTAAAGAGAGTGGATCCCCGACTCAGCTATTTCCTAACCTCTTTCTATTTTGCAATATCTGTTTTAACCACTAGGCGTCTTAATTAGTTGGTGAGGTGATCAGTAGGCAAGGTGATCATAAGAGTAATGACCCAAACCTTTCAGCCTTGTCTAAGTCGTTACTTTAACGCAAAACAGTTTGTTGACAAAAGACATAGCGAAGTTTAGTTGAAATCATGAGAAATCGAAGAAAAACTTTAATCGGGCCCTATTTCAAAATATGAAATTTTAAAGTACTGTTTACAAAAAAATTTAGCTATTTGTAAAATTTGTTCAACAAAATATTTATAAACCGTCAGCGGAAGCCGTTAAAAGACAGTCCTCTATGGCAATTCACGATTCCTTCTTGTCCCTCGTCGGTCTGCCCCTCGTGTTACCTTTGCCTGAAAAGTTAAACATAAAAAGGGTGAGTATTAATATACCCAGTAAGAGACCCACTACTGGTCCCGTTAGGGGAAAATAAATTATTAGCTTCCTATGGAGTACCCTGCACAGTCACAGTCTTGTGATCCCGTAGGATGCACATATCAGTCTAGTGCTCCCGAAGGATGCACATATCACATATCAGTCTAGTGCTCCCGAAGGATGCACAAAAGGGTGATAATCCCGTAGGGCATCAGCAAGGTAACTACCTACTAGGAAACAAATAATTTACCCCTCAGTCCCTTCTATACATCTTAACAGTCATTTACAACCCAGTCAAACGTCCTCATCACTTACTTTCCACTTAACCTCAAACAACCATTCATTTTCCAATTTAACCTAATGTCAGTCAAAACATATCAGTATATCAGTCAACGAACTAAATACTCATAACATTCTCCCCTAATTACAAGGGGTATCTAATTAGTCCCCTCCGTCATAAGCACGCAACCACGACAGTGTATCCTACACTCAGCCTAAACAACCATCCGTCAGTTCCAACCCATCCCCTATATAAAATACATTTACTGTTTTCAGTCATTCAACAACCATATGTGAATATTTACATAGCCAGTCAGTCACCACATACACTTGACACCAAAACCACATAAATCCATACAAAAATATATATTCTCGTCGAAATATAATCTTAACTAAACATCCAGCCCACAACCAAACACATGTAGCATATCCATTATTTCTGCTCAATTTCAATATAATTATACAGCCCAACACATCTCAAAGCTATAAGTGAGTCCAGTAGGAAGTCCCTTACCTCAAGTTTATGCAAGTTCTTCAATCGAACTAAATCCAATAAATTGAATCCTAAACATAGACAAACGTAAAATCAACGTCTTTCTAAATAATTTCATCCATTCAATTCACCCTATAAGTAAATTCCACAACTTACCCAAGAAGTGGAGAATCAATTCCACCTCACCCTTTTGGAAAATGAAGGATTCGCTCACCGATTCGATGTGTACCTTCAAGAATTAAACATTTCGCCAACAATTAAAATCCAACCGTAGCAGACAAAGCCAAAACTGTGCACGGTTTAGTTGCAAAGAAAAATCAAATTTCAAATTGGGCTCCAACTTACAACGAATCGACAAACGTTGGCTTGACGAACTTCGACGCGTCGATTGGAAGAAGACGAAGTCAGATCTTCGACCGGCTTCACACGCGACGGAAACAGAATGGGGCTGAGGCGAACGGACTGTGGAAATATGTGACAGTCGACGATCGGGCTTTGCGAACGGAGACCAGGCGGCTGCGGACGGAGGAGCGGCGGCTTCGCGAACTGGATGGATGGCGCAAGAAGAACAGATCTGAGGGGGGCGTTTCGGTTTCTTGAGTAGACGACGGCGTGCGGTTGGCTTCGGGGACGGAGACACGGACGGCGACCGGTCTTGAGGCGGCGGCGGCGGCTGGATTTAGGGTAAGGGAAGAGGAGAAAAGAAAGAAGAAGATGAGGGGGGGGGGGGGGTGCGTACGGGGGGAAGGGGAAAGGGAAAAAAAAAAAAAATAAAAAAAGAAAAAAGGAAAAGTTAAATAAATATTAATATATAAATATAATTAAAATAATGAAAATACTTTAATATTTTCACTATAACCTATTTATCCATACTTTTCTATCCCCTTTAAATTTCTTTATTCCCTCCAACAACAAATTCTCTTCATTTACTCCCAACATTATTCTAGATAAGAAAACCAATTAAATTGTGAGAAAAATACCTCAAAAATTCGGGGTGTTACACGATATAACCAGGTGTTAGATCATTTGGTGTTTTGATCAGTAGGCAACTTCACCATTACACAAGCTGACCAAAGAAGGCGTTCTGACCAAGCGAGATATCAATGCACATTACGGAAGATACAAGGCAAGAAAGTACATGTTCTGTCTAGGCGTTGAGTCTTCTCAACGCATCACGCCTTCTAGGCGATTTGCAACAACAAAACATTATAAGTTATTATAAATCTGTAACGGCTTTTTATTGATATTCTATCATTTTCATTTGATGGAGGTTTCCACACCAGAGACTTTCACATCACTACTCTTTGAAAAAATAAATTAGATATTTTTGAAAAGACCAGTAGATTTTAGGTCAATTTAGATTGACTAGAAATAAAATGTTTTAAAAAAAAACTCATTTTCGTTTAAATACTCTTCTCGAAGAAAATAGTTTAAATTACACTTTATCAATGTTTCAAACATTATTTTGAGGAATCGTCAAAAACTCAAATTTCTTTCAAAATGATTTATTTTTTAAATTAAACACTTGAAATTTCATTCCAAACACACCATTAGTTACTTTGCACATTCGTCTTATATATTCATATGTATTTTTTAATTTAAATTTTAAAATTAATTGAAGCATAGTTAAGAACTTGCAATATAATATGGCTTACTTTATTTTGGTGTTAATGTATTGTTAATGAGAGGACTGTTAAATTACCTAACAAAATGTGTAAAGGGGATAGCAATACAGAAGTGTGGAATTGGAATTATTCATAGTCTTTGGAAATGATTCTCTTAGTCACATGTAATGTTAAAAGCAATGGAGGAAAGAAAAAGTATTTGAATAATTACCCTACATATATACACTAACATTTATGTTTCCTTGCATAGTTATTTCACATAGCTTGAATCCAAATATTCTTTCCTTTCCTAGACCTGACCTTTCCTTAGTGATGCCCTTTTCATTATTTCACTATAAAAACATCATCCTCATCTCCCTTTCTCTTTAAACCAACACTTAAACATCCAAATTCATTCCTCCATCTAATTACTTCATCTACATCATGGGAGGCAACAACAGGCAAAAGAAAGCTCACGCATCTTTTTCGATCTTTAGCCTTTTCAAATCTAGAAGGGGTACAAAAGGAGACCACTGCAACCACAGTGGTTCTTGCCTGGACGAGATGCCGAGATTAGGCAAGGTGTGGCCGAGCGATGAGGACAAAGCTCATCATTGGGTTGCTGAACCTGGTATTGATAGAAAGGCCAAAGATTACATCGATAGGATCTATAGAAATCGTGTTTTTGAATCCGAGCGCCAAACTGTCACTATATCTCCCAATGGAATAAAATCCAATGTGTAAATAACTTGTCTATATGGAATTAGTTCGTTCAATAATGTATTTTTATTATAATTTTAAGAATTATATTGAGTTTGGCAAAGCTGCTGAGCGTACACTCATGCAAAAATTTACAAATTGCCATGCATTCAGGTTCAAGTCTAAATTTTATTCTCCCAAGTTAAAACTTAAATTTAGCAATGGAGTTTTCTTTAACCAAAAGACTAAGAGCATTAAGTGCAAGAAGAACATATGAATATTGATGGTTGTGATATAATAGATGAGTTCGATCAACTAATCAAACATTAAGACAAAGAGAAGATGTCATGTTTTGAATGAGTTAAAGAAAAAAATATTTTCGGAAAATTCATTTTCCATTATAAAAACTCTTTAAAATAAAAACACATGACAACTCTTTTTTAAGAGTGCTCTTATGTAAAAGTTTGTTAATTGTGAAATACTAGAAAGTTTTTTTTTTTTTTTTAATTTAAAATTATCATGAAAGAATTCATTGATGGCAACGGTAGTTGGAGTCGGTTCGGCGATCATCAGAAATATCAAATGTGATAACTTTTCTAAATTGATATTGGTTGTCAAAAGTTTAATGTTATGGTGTAGGCTAAAGGTGATCTTATTTCAAATAAAAAATAAATTAGCAATTTGAATTATTAGTCGTTTAAAGAAGTTTTTTTTTTCTTTTTTTTTTTCTTTTCTATAAATAATCTTTTCTTCTTCATTCATGAGGAGGCACACGAAGAAAAAATCACATTAAAAAAATCTAGATATTTTTACAATCTTCATATCCTCTCTTCATCCAAACCTCTAGTCTCCATAGCCCTCACTTCTCTTAGTCTTCACCTTCTTAGAAAAAAAATCAAAGCGTATTTAAAACCTTCATTTTGTCTTCTCTTGCTAACCAACTCCTAAATCTTCATCTTTCAAAAATAAAAATAAAAAATAAAAAAAATAAAAAACTCTTCCCAATGTCAAGAATCCAACACACAAGAAAAACTCTAAAATAGTTAGAGCTATATTGTAGAGCTTAGGTTCTAATAATGATCAACACTACAAACAACAAGAGAATTTAGTATTTTGAATATAAACATGTTTAAAATTTTTCCTTCTGATTTTAGTTATTGTTCTTCTTATTTCTCTATTTTCCTTTCTCTTACATTTATATCTTTATTATCTTATGAGTTTTTTTTTTTATATAATTTTTTGGTAAATTTACATAAATATAATAAAAGTGCTAAATATTTACGACCCGTATAACAATTTAAGAAAAGCTCATGAAGCCAATTATTTTTTCATAAATTTTATATTTTCCCTTATTGAATTTTGATTATTATGGGACGGTTTTTCCGTTCTTTTTCTTCTTCTTCCTTACGATTTATTTCTTTTCTTCCTATTATTAATTTCTTCGTATCATTACTTCTTCTTCTTCATATTTTCACTTCTTGTTTGCAATTTCTTAATTTCCTTTTCAAGAATTTCTTCTTTCTTCTTCATCTCTCATCTTCTTTTTCTCTTCTTGGTACAAGATCTAACTGATATTGGGTACAGGATCTAAAAAATCGTGTATCAATATCTAAACAATCAGTTGTATATCCCAAATAGATAGAAATTGACCACTATCACTAATAGATCGTTTAGCTTTGGTACAAGATCGTATAGTTTTGCTACAAGATTGTTTAGACTAAGTACAAGATTGTTTAGAGTGGGTACAAGAGTACAAGATTGTTTAGATTTGGTACAAGATCGTTTAGATTTGGTGCAAGATCGTTTAGACTAGGTACAAGCTAAGGGTATAAGATTGTTTAAACTTGGTACAAGATCATTTAGACTTGGTACAAAATCATTTTTTCAAGCGTCGTGTGTGACTGATTAATATCTGGGGTATTTTTGTTATTTTACGTTGTAGGCTTATGGACTTTTTTCTTTTTCAAAATTGTTCTATACAGTATAAATATTTTCGCCCATTATTCTACTTTTGAAAAAACCTCTTTTGTGCATAGTTTCATTTTGTTTTTGCTATTCATAACAATTCCGCTAAATAAAATTCATAAATTTTAAAATTATAATTCGCTTTGAATGTGATAGAGTAAAATATTTAAATTTAAAATATTATATAAACATTTTCTATTGCAAATTTTAAAATTTTAAATTAAAAAATATATATTTCTATTAAAATTTTAAAATTTTAAAATCAAAGTAATATGTAAATTTAAAGGTTGAAAATTAAAAAATTAAAAAGTAAAAAGTAAAAAAGTAAAAGTAAAAATTAAAAGGGCCAATTGCATAAATGGCAAAAAAGTCCAAAATAATAGCATATAAAGAAGAAAAAAATAGTAAAATACCCACGTCAAACCTCCATTTTGGTTGTTTCTTGTCGAATTTATCAATTTAAAAACTATCACTGTTAGCATATAATAGTGATATATGCTATCATTGATGACTTTTCAATTTGAGAAATGATTTTTTCGCATTGAAAGTTATAACTAATAGCTACAATTAATGAATATTACTGATAGTTGTTATTAATTGTTCCCACTGCTAGTTACTATGAGTGATAATTTGTCACCACTATGAGTATCTTTTTTCTAATTTTTTTAAAATTGAAAGCTATCATTGATAGCAATTCATATCTGTTATACGTTGCTATCTTTTTTTAGAGAGGAAACAAGCAAGTTGTAAAATGCTTTCAGGTTTTTCTAGAACGGTATAACCTTCTAGCAAAACAAAGCTCAAATTTATTAATGGTAATGTAGTTACAAGAGCTAAGTTCATTTGCAGAACCAACGCCCAATGAAGTTAAAATATCAATGCATTAATATTTAGGGAGATTGTTATGTGGCTATTATACATTGCTATAATTCATAGATGCTATCAATGATAGCTTTTAATTTGAGAAATATGTTATCAGTTGATATAAATAATAATGATTATCAGCGATAACTTTTACCAATGATAGTCAGTAAGGGTAGAGTAATTTTTAATTTGAGAAATATGATATGATCAGTTGCTATAGTTTAGCTGCTATCGCTCATAACTACTATCAATAATAGTTTTCAATTTAAGAAACGTGGTATTGATCGTTGCTATCATTGATATCTTCTATCAGCGATGTTGCTATCAATTGATATTCTTAATAGCTACTATAAGTAATTTTTCTATTTGCTATCAACGTAAAATGATATCACTAACATATAATATCTATCAATAATTGCATTACAAGAATATCATTGATCACAAGTTTAAGCGATAACATTAGAAGAATATCGTTGATAGCAAGTATAAGCGATATCATTAGAAGAATATTTTTTATTAAGTGATATCTCCTTAGCAAACATATCAATTCTGAATTGATCAGGTTTAATTAGGTTATAAATTGAGATTTTTGATAACTACTATAAATAATATTCTTCTATTGCAATCACTAATAATATGTATTAGTGATATATAGCAACAGAAGAATATCACTAATAGCATTTATAAGTAATATCCCTAATAGGCTACTATATATAATGATATCAATGTAATGCTACTATAAAGTCATATTGTGGTTGTTTATTTTTTAGCATAAATGGACAAAGAAAAGAGATCAGATTAGCATACTATTGGTAATAGCTTTCAATCACTAATAATATACTATTCATATGATAGCTCTTATCGCAAATAGCTATACTATAGATGAAATTGATATAGTTGCAACTTTTGTTGAAATAAATTATTGATTTCAGGTTATGCTATCAACAGTTATATCATATAGAAATTCAAAGTTTAAGTTATCAGTGATAAATTCATGAAAACCACATTGACATATTAGTCGTGTTGTCATTGATAGAAATCATCACTAGTAGCATGAAAAACATATTTTCCTGGCATATTTACAATATGTCTGGTAAAAATTGCAATTTTTGCACATATTGTTCCCTTTTACTATAGATAATATTTATTTTCTAATTTGTGCTATTTGGTGAAATTTTCCAAATTAAAAATTAAATCAACATATATATATAATAAAAAATACAAGAGAAATATTGTAAATGACAAAACCGATGAAAATATTTACAAAATATAACAAAATTTCATATTCTATCAATGATAGACTTTTATCAGTGATACACTTCTATTAGTGTTCTATCAGAATCAATCAATGTCACTAATAAATATTAATAGAAATCTATGAATGTCTATCAGTGATAGATTTAGAAATTTTACTATATTTTGAAAATATTTTGATTCATTTTGTTATATTTGAAAATATTTCTAAATATAAACAAAAGAAAAAAATAAATATAAAAAGTAACAGGTTAATTTTCATAAATAGAACAAACCGGCAAAATATTTACGACCCGTGTAACAAAATGAAAAAACTTATGAAACTGACCATTTTTTTTTTAATATTTCAGATTTGCCCTTCTTTTTTACCATCTTTCTTCTCTTCCTCTTCTGCAATTTTTTTCTTTCCATCGTCGTTTTTTCTTCTGCAATTTTTTCTCTTTTTTTTTTCAAATTGTTATTTGGTTCAAAATCGTGTATCAAATATAAAATATCTTTTTTTTTTTCAAACTGTTATTTGGTTATTCCAAATATAAAAGATTGGAAAAAAATCGTTAGGATATTGGATAGCCAAAGCTAAACGATCGTGTACAAAAATAGTCAAATCTAAATGATCATGTATAAAGAAGCTTAAAAAAAACGTTTAAATTTGGGTAGCTAAATTTAAATAATCAAATCTAAACGATTATGTTCCAAATATAAATGATCGTGTACCAAATCTAAACGATCATTTTCCAAATATAAATGATCGTTTTTCGAATATAAGCGATCATTTTTCAAATATAAACAATCGTTTTCCAAATATAAACGATCGTGTATCAAAAAAACTTAAAAGAAATCGTTGAGATTTGTCTACTAAAATTTAAACGAATCTAAACGATTGTGTACCAAAAAATTATGAAAAAAATCGTTTAGATTTGGCTACATAAATTTAAACGATCGTGTACCAATCCAATGTTTAAAAAGGATTAGGAAAATCTTTTAAACATAACAAAATGATTTGAACGAATTTGCAAATTTAAATTTAAACAATTTTTTCAAATTTACCAATTTAAACGATGTGTTATTTAAGTTTGCCAATTTAAACGATGTGTTATTTAAGTTTGCCAATTTAAATGATGTGTTATTTAAGTTTGCCAATGTTTCAAATTTGCAAATTACTATAAATAATGGAAAGAAACGATTTTTGGCTACATAAATTTAAATGATCATGTATCAATCCAATCGTGTACCAATCCAATTTAAATAACACACCGGAGCAAAGAAATTTTTTTTGCTACTTCCTGTTGTGCCCAAAGTTAGTTGTACACTTTTAAAAGGACTAGGCATCCAATGTTTAAAATACGTTTTAAAATGGTAATAGTTGGGATCGAAAGGGTAAGGGTCTAGTCTACACATTTAAAGGATGGACGACCAAGTTAAATTAGGTGATTTTGCTAGGGTGTGACAAGTTTGTATCATTGCATAGCAAGTATTACTATCTTGTTAATTGACTAAATATATTTGTTTAAAACCCTCTAGCGTGTAGCTTGAGCTGTTTTGTGGTTGTTCCAAAATATGTTTCATCAGAGTATTCTTGTCTTAGTAGTTGTCATGAAAGTTGCAGATCTTGCACAATCTGAGTATTCTTGTCTTAGTCATTGTCATGGAAGTTGTAGATCTTACACAATCTTTCTTTCCATTATTTATAGTAATTTGCAAATTTGATCCGCTAGGAAACTTTCAGAACTTTGTTGATTTATTCAGTGGATATTTTCTTTTCTCCGGTGTGTTATTTAAGTTGAAGAATGATTTGTTGCTAATACGGTTGTTGCACGTATTGTACTAATTGTTCTTTACCAAGAATTTGATAGAATAGTGTGTTTGAAGCAAACAACTTTAGGGCTGCGAGTTCCTTGTACTACAATTCCTTATACCACAATTCAATACCAGCACCTCTTGAAAAGACAAATCTAATGAATTACTCGTCTACATAATGAAAATTGTACAATTAGAGCCTTATAACCAAAGGTTTTCCATTAGTAATATGAAACTCGTTATAATACAAACAAATTCTAAATTGTGGAGTACTATCATTATCATTATGAGTGTAACAAACAATAAAAAAAAACCCAAAATGCAAGTCGATTCATGCCAATCCATTGGTTTGGTTCTGTTTATTAGCGTAAAATTGGACATATATTGGTTTTTATTGCCAAAAAAGTTGAGTTGGTTTAGTTCAATTTTTTTTATTGAGGGCCAATGCTATAGGTTATGAAGAAATGACCCAATTTAGAACGATGTCCAAGGTCTCGAAAATTAACATCTAACTACTGGGTGGCCTCATTTTGAGTGGAATTAATGTTTTTAGACCATAAAAGCCGAAAAAAATATGGCTGAATGTCAATTTTTCGCTTTCGTCCCAAAACGTTGAAAAAATAGCCAATGCTAATCATCAAAAGCCAACCTTTGTCTTCACCGCTTGGCCGCACTTTACTTGTGCTTAACACTTCCTCCAGAACTGGTACCATGCTCATAAAGATATCCTTTCCTAGCTCTTTTAGATTTGAAAAAGCTCAATAAGCCGAAGAATAATGAGTCTTCTTTTTGCATGCGGATGCCTTTCATGGTATATGAAAGAAGTAATAGATGGAAAATGAGTTCAATTGTGCAATGGTTTGGAGTGAGGAAATGGAAAGAATCCTATTTGCATAAGAGAAGAAAAAGGACTGAAGAATGAACAAGAATCTAAGGGATTTGTGGGGTAACTGTTAAAACTTATGTGGAACAACACTTTTCTAGCTAAGAATCTAAAGGACTAAAGTTTTCTTCATGTTCCTCCATTGGTTTGTGCCATTGTTGACCAACCAAGAATCCCTTTGTTAACTCTTTGAATAATTCCAAATTTACAGCATTAGTTCCCTCTTTTGCTAAAACTCTACTTTTTGCCACTGAGCTTCCCTAGCTGCACATGGATGGAGCCATGAGTCTTGCTAATGAAGAATAGAACTCCGTATTGTTTATTTATATATGCGAGATTATAGACAAGTTTAATGAATGCACAACTTAATTAATTATGGTTAGTAATTTACTTATCATTTTTGGTATAAAGTTTTGAATATAATTATGGGTATGTTTTAAATAATGTAAAAACAAATTAAAACCTATGAGGAAAAAAAGTATAAGTTCTTCTTCATCCTTTGGTCTGCCATCTCTCTTTCGATTATTATTTGATTCTATTTCTCTAAAAACTACGTCTAAGAGGGATAGGAAAAACCATATGTTTACCCCCTAATAATACTTCGATAAACCAACGTGAAAAGTGTCACCACCTGCTCAAGACAACACAAAATTTTTCCAATGCCCTCAAAATAGGTTAATTATATAAAGAAATGTAAAAATAAGTTGCCGCCCATAATCATTTTTACGGTGTGATTAGAAACCGAAATAAAATAAATAATTTTGAATTAAAAAACAATATTAGTTTGCAAACACAAAAGTTGAGTTTGGAGTCATTTAATTTGTATATGGAGAAGGTGGTTAGGACCCATATCACACTCATAGAACAACGTGATCAAATTTCAAATCTTGAATAAAAACTACTCTTTAATTTATGTTTTTTAAAAAATGTCTTATTTCAATTTTCATCATTTTCACCTTTGAACTTCTTGTGATTATAGCAATCAAGAACTTCATGTGATTATAGCAATCAAGAGCTCCATGTCCTTGCTTTTGGCATATTTGACAAGACATATGACCAAGAGGCCCAAAAAAAGGCTCTAGGCACAAAACCAGATGTAGGTGCAGATCCAATATATAAAGCCACGTATATGAGGATTAACTGGGCAGAAATTAGAGGCTGGGTGAAATAGGTTGAAATTATGATTGGGCTGAAATGATTGTATGGGCATTGCCTCCATATCCACGTAACCCGGTTCCTGATCCACCCGAGCCACGCATATGAGAATAATTGGAAGTAGAATTAAAAGTAGGATTACCAGATCGTCTTCCACATCGACGACCATGATTTTGGGATGGATGGAAAGCAATCGTGGATGTGGGAATGGTTTCAACGGTGGAATTCTTGGCTATGGTTGATTCTTCTGCAATGGGTATGGTGTTCTTCAAGGGAGATAGTGCCCTTACGAGTTTGAATGGAGGTCCGAAAAGCATTAAAGACAAAGGGGAGACTCAAAGTGTGTTGGATCTTAAGTCAAGGATGTGGATCTAGTGTTGGAGGAGTACTTTTTTTCAAGAGAAAGCCACAAATTTTTGGAAGTGTGATTGAGCCGACAACATAGGCAAGGGCAGACGACGATAATGTAGCATTTATTAAAGTGATGAGAGTTTGGTCACGAGAAAGCCATTGTAGATGTTTAGGGTTCATTACAAGAGTAGTTTCAATAGTTGGTGATGGTAGATGCTTTCGAGGACAGGAAAGAGAATCGTCAATATGGCTAAAAAGGGAATGAGCTTTGAGTATGGAGGAGACTTGGTATTTCCAGAGGATATAATTGGTAGAGTCAAGACGAATGGACAAGAGATTGCAAATGATTGATAGCAAGAAGAGAATGGAGGTGGGGACATGTAACGCCCCAGGCCTAGGATTTAGAATTCAGATCTTCGACATTCTCATGCATCCCCTATGACTCGACAACATCATCCTTACTGTCTAAAAGGCTTAGAGCGAAAGTTCTCCCCAAAAACCAACACGAGTCCTTTCAGCATGTTTTGTCCTTACTCACCTGCATCCTAAGAAAATTTTCAGGAGGTCACCCAACATAGAATTGGTCTAAGGTAAGCATCTTAACTTTGGAGTTCCTATGATCAAGCCATCGAAAAGAAGATGCACTTTGTTGGTATAGGAAGTAACTTTTAATTCTTTTAAGTCTTTCTTAACCTTACTTTCATATACTCAGGATCCCTCTCATTCAGATGTGATACCTGTTAATTCAAGTCCCACTCCTAAACTCGGGGCGTTACATGATAGATGTGTTTCCTAAAGGTGAGGATTTGGTGGCACTACAAGAAACAAGACTTTCGCCAACGCACAATGGCGTAGGCTAAAGGCCATACCAGCATCGACAAAGGCTTTGTCGACACACATCCAGACGTCGGCATGAACGTCGGCAAAAATGTATAGGGATAACTTTTGTCGAAGTTGATAAAAGGCCAGGTCGGCGAAAGCCAAATGCCGACGCATAGAGTACCGATGTGAGACCGACGTCGCGATAAAGGTAACACTAACGTGTGTCAATCGTGTCAGCATACATAATACCGACGTAGCATAGACATCGATAATACTGACGCCGCATCGGTAAAACACCTTTCTCGACGCATTACGAAGACGTCGAGGAAGATGCCTTATGCCGACGTCGTGTCTACGTCAGCAAAAAAATAACTTTTTTTTACTATTTGTTTTATTATTTTGTTTTTGTTATTAATATTACTTATTGTTTTTAGTTTCCCATTTGGCTCAAACGTAATATGCAGTAATTTCTAAATTTTAAAATATTACATTAATTATAAGAAATCAAATACATTATAAATGTAAAAAATGTTTACGAACAATTATAATTAAAAAAAAAACCTAAACCTAGTAGACGGTACACTACAAGAAATTTCATTTTTAGTGGCGCACCAAAAACGTCACTAAAATGCAAAAAAAAAATGTCGCTAAAAGTATTAGCGATGCAAAGCCATTCGTCACTAGGACTGTCGCTATATCCGCATAGCTAAGAGTATTAGCGACGCAACATTACACGCCACAAAAGATATACTTTTAGTGACATGTGTGTGTTACCAAATGATTACTTTTAGTAACATATATTATGTCACTATTTATTTTTTTTAGTGACGTATTATACTTGCCACTAAAAGTGATGTTTTAGTGAAAAATAATATTGTTGCAATAGTACAAATTTATTAAATTAAATTGTTGTCTTATTGTCTATTTTTTATTATGCAAAATAGTTAAAAATCGATATTATGGGTACGTGTAAATAAATATTTTTTTTACGCCAATGAATAAATAAAATTAATATGCTTTTATAAACTATAATATTCCTCTTTTACATATGTATATACAAAATGAAACCTTAATATTGTGTTTATATATACATTCTACAATAGTACATGAAACAAGATCCAAATACAAGATTTATAAAATAAGAAAATCCTAAACGCCTTCACAGTCTTCAACCTTCAACGATCGCTTAGTTATCTTTTACACCAAGCAGATTCTACTTCTAACAAAAATAAGCTGGAAACAGAGGGGAGAAGACAATGTACAAAGCAGAAGTAGAAAAACAAGTTAGTTAGCTCAATCAGACTCCAGCATTAGGCAATAACATTTTGTAAGTTACACAAAAGAATGCTCAAAGAGTTTAATTACCAGAGTTATCTTTTACTCTCTGAAACCCTCTCAAACCTCATCCAAACAATACAAACCTAATCACAACAAAATTTTAAA
The DNA here is from genome assembly GCA_025688845.1 of Cucumis hystrix. Classification (NCBI taxonomy): domain Eukaryota; kingdom Viridiplantae; phylum Streptophyta; class Magnoliopsida; order Cucurbitales; family Cucurbitaceae; genus Cucumis; species Cucumis hystrix. The sequence goes on from CM046885.1 coordinate 2,588,040, forward strand.
GGTTAGACCCAATAGAAAAAGAATAATGGATGAAACTTTTACATAATGGGTGAAGAATGGTGGTGCAATATTGCTTCATTCTTCTCACATAAATTACCATAAACAAAATTCTAAATCATGGATATTTAACTATATTGCTTCATTCTTCTCACATAAATCACCATAAACAAAATTCTACATCATGGATATTTAACTATATGAATATTTGTTACTCACCACAACAATAAGAAATGCAGTTGTAAGGTTTTCACAGGCTTCACAAGAAGCATTACTTTAAATAACAAAAGGAAACCATCTGCACAAAGATGAATAGAAAAGAACCACAAAAGAAGATTCAAAATATGAACTAATCAAACAAAAGAATGGTCAAATAAATAGCACAAGTGTTCACGGGCCTCTATTTTGGCGACTCATATCCTCGATCATCTTCCTCATTCGTTTCATTTCCCGTGCATAGTTTTCTTCGATTCTACGAATTGTCTCGTCTATTTGTCTATCATGGTCTGCTATTTGTCGATCAAGGTTTGCCATTATTCGGTCCCGCACCTAAGTTGGTTAACCTTCGCATATGTGCTCAATTCGGTTAGAGTAAGATTGGATTGAGAACTAGATGTGGCCATTGAAGATGTGAGGTATGTAAAAAAAATTAATTTGAAGGTTGCTCGGATACCATGAAAAACCTAAGAGATAAAGAAAATTGTTCTATTGCTTGATGATTCTTTTCATTGAAATATATCAGTATTTGTACCAATTACAAGAATGTAAATATAGTAAAATACAATCAAATCAATTTACAATTAGAGGTCTAATTAGAGGGGAGAAGTTTAAGGAGAGATTTGTGGATTTGAAATATCTTCTAATAGGGGGGATTCTTTAGCAGGATACACCACTAACTATGGTAAAACAATTAACTACTCGAATTTGGCAAACCTCTTAATACTTACTCTCAACTTAACTCAAGATAATAAACAAATAAATGGATATTTTTAAAAATAGTATAGGAGAATTGTTAAAAATAGTAAATTGGACAAAATATTTACAACATATAGCAAAATTTCATATTCTATCAATAATAGACATTGATAGACACAGATAGACATCGATAGACATCGATATGCTTCTATATCAGTGACATTGATAGACATTAATAGAAGTTGATCATTTTCTAATATTGATAGAATTCAAGATTTTCCTTGTAAATATTTTAGTTTATTTTACTATATTTTGGAAATGTCCCTATAGTTTAATCAACTAAAATATTTTTAAAATATAAAAATTTCAAATTCTACCAATGATAGATAAAAATTGATGTCCCGATAGAAGCATCAGTGTCTCTCTCTTTGGAATAATCTAAAATTTTGTTATATTTTATAAATATTTTCAATAGTTTTATCATTTACAATAATTTCTTATAAAAAAAATGAGATAATTTTGAATGAGACTATAAATAAAGCATCAAATTGTTATTTATAAGTTGGTAACTCAGTAACCATGTAAAATACAAAATAAAATCAAATAAATAAAATCATCTAAATATTTGTCAAATTTAACTCAATTTAATTTTTATTTAATCAAAAATCAAATATAACTCGTTCAAATTGAAGATACTACAAATTGAACTTTCATACACATCAAATTTATATGTGAAACATCATTTTAATTTGCCGGTTGCAATCCAATTTGAAGTTTCTAACAATAAATTGATAATCTATATAATTAAACACCATTTTGACTATATATATCTAACAAACTTAATTCCCTAGAGTTTTGTTAAAAGAACATATATTAAATATTCATTTGTTGTCCACGAACACAAAGTATGTACATATATCCTAATACAATCAATACTATTGTCTTAGTAAGTGAGGATGATTCCATGCTCACAACCTCGCAATGACTTTTACATTCTTCCCATGTTATTGCTTTTCAACTTTAATTTCCTTATATATTTTATCTAGAGTCTTTTTGCATTTTTTTTTAATTTTTTTTAGTACAACAAATTACCAAGATGGAAGATTGGACCTTGACCTTTTGAGATAAAAGTTATGTGTCCAATTACTACTAAGTCAAGTTTACTTTGATAAAATATCTAGAGTTTCATCTTTTTTTTTTACATTTCATGACATACGTTATAAAATTAAATAAGGTAAATTATAACTTTTTTCACGTCTAAAAATGGCTTTCCAGTAAACCACTTTGATTTAAGACAAACATCTTCCCATTCTTGTCTATTATCCATGACGAACATATAATTAGGCAATATTCATAAACTTACCATTCTTTCAAAACAACAATAATTAACATGTTCGAACCAATACATTATTTCCATGAGTGCCCTTGTTGTATTAAAGTCATATAATTTTAAAGTGTAAAATCATATTCGTAGACTAATTCTAATAAGGTAACAAAGATGGGTTGAAAAAAAAAAGTGGTTCTAAACTATTTCAAAATCAATCACAAACATATTTTAATATAATTATATGATGAAAGAGTGATACACTCTAAGCTAAAAACAAATTACAATAATTTAATTATGGAAACAAAAATTAAAAAACTAAGAAAAAACAAATAGAACTTTCTACACATTGGAATTAGGTCCATTGGGATGAATAGTGACAGTTTGACGCTCGGTTTCAAAGACACGATTTTTATAAATCCTATCGATGTAATCTTTGGCCTTTCTATCGATACCCGGCTCCGCAACCCAACGGTAGCCTTTGTCCTCATCGCTTGGCCACACCTTGCTCGAGCTTGGCACATCCTCCCAATTGGTACCATGCTCATAAACATCTCCTTTCCTACCTCTTTTGGATTTGAAAAAGCTAAAGATGGAGAAGGAAGAATGAGTCTTTTTTTGCCTGTGGTTGCCTCCCATGGTGTGTAGAGATCAAGAGAAGTAATAAGATGGAAAATGAGTTCAATTGTGAGTGTGCTTGGGTTTGGAGTTAAGCGGTTGTAGGAATCCTATTTTTATAGGAGAAGAAAAAGGGTTTAAGAAGGAATAAGAATCTAAGGGATGAAACATGAATGTGAGTTTGTGGGGTTATCATTCAAACTTTTAGGAACAACACTTTTCATTTCCTCCATTGGTTTGTACCATTGTTGACCAACAAAGAATCCCTTTGCTAAAGACTTTGAATAATTCCAAATTAATTACACTAGCTCCCTCTTTTGCTAAAATTCTACTTTCTGCCACTCAGAGAATCCCTAACTGCACATGGATGGAGCCACATGAGTCTTACTAATGAAGAATGAAACTTGTATTATTATATACACACACTGCATTATATTAACTAGTTTAATGTAATGCATTCACAGATTAGTAATTTACTAAACATTTTATTAAAAAATTGAATAAAATTAGTGAATGCTTTAAATTATGTATCAAATAATTAAGATTTGTAAAAAAGAAAAAAGTAAATTTTCTACCTTCTTCCATTAGAGAAACTGCTGTGTTCGGTCATTCAGAGTGTCAAATAACATATTATTCAAGATATTTTGATACTAATTTAACCTCTTGACTTATAAAAACATCATTACTTATAGCATTATGAAAAGTAATTTCATCTTCCTCCTCAAAAAGCCCTTGTTCTAAACTACTTTAAGCATTACAGTGCTAGTGTGGCTAAGTAGGTTACCTCCCCTCATGTATAGATTAATCGTTGGTGGCATGAGAAGATGAACTAAATTTTCCTTGGTAAGCTAATATGTTACCATCAATAGTCGATAACATTTGTGGGGATGGAGTTTCTTCTATCAGAAAGTGTATATGTAAGCAATATTAAAATGACCATTAAAGAATAATGGATCAATTTCTGGATGGATTTTGCTAAGATAATTCATACACAAATCCATCCTCTATATTTGTTAATGTGAAGATCTTTGATCATTTATCTTTTCATGATAACAAAAAAATTCAATTGATGTTCTTAGTGTTTTAATCAAAGTGTTCATATCATAGAGCTTAGGGAGACAATTCTAACGCACTCTGAATCACTCAAATTAGATATCAAATGAAGAAATTGTTGCCAGAAATCGCAACATGTAGCCCTAAATAAGTATGACTTTTTTTCAAAATTAAGAGAATGGAATTTAACATTTTTTGAAGAAAAACTAAAATTTTTGAAAACTTAGAAAAAAAATGCCCACGAGCCATTTTCAATCCTATATATTCTTTCCTTCTTTTACTACTATCATCCAAGGGCCATTTCCAATCCTCAATACTTTTTTTTAGGCCAAAGATCTCTTTAAATTCTAACTATCATCTCCTTGAAAAATTGCAATTAATCTCCAATTGCTTAGTATCTATAGAGATTACTTTTCTTTTGTTCATTTTTCAAATCTCCTAATCCTCCATTATTGTTGTTCATTTTTTCAAGGCTTCATTGTTTTCATAACTTTGCTTAATTTTGTGATAGAGAGATTGTCTTGAGTGTCTATAGTTGTTTGTCTGCACTTTTGGGATTGTTCCCTTTTTGTTGGTTTTCAATTAGGAATTTGTAACAAGAATGCACCTTGAGTTCGAACCCAGTGGTTTAATCCTAAACCCGAGAAAGAAAAATGATTTGACGTGGTTTCATTTTAAATCTGATCTATTGAAAAAAAATCAAAATATGTTGGATCCTAAACTTGCTTGTGGTTTGACTCTTCAAGCTCTAAAGAAAAATTGTTGAATAGATGGTTCTCACCTTGTAGTAAAATACTCGTAAAAATAATTAGTGTTATTTCTTTTCACTCACACTTAATTATATATTTATATGAGAAGTTATATGTTTAGTAATTTGCTTTGATTCATTGTGTTAAATAGTAGTTGATTTTTTACTTTAAATTGCTTTAATTTAGTTGCAAATTTCATAACAAAAAAAGTTTTAATCTTTAAATCAACCCTATTCACCCTCTAGTTTGTTGTCATACATGAACATGATGATACAATCTCTTAAGATGATGTGTAGATTTGAGGATCTTGAGAGTTGTTACGAAACATCCAACCAGATCAAGGCTCGGTCAAATTTATTCTCAACCTTGTCCAAAGAAAATAAGAAGAAGACGTGATAGAATTTAAAACCCACATATGAAAAGTGAGTAAAAGGAAAATTAAGTATTTAATTAAAGACCCTTGTTATTATTTTTCCAACCTCTCTTCTTGTTATTCTTTGCTCTCTTTTTATTTAAATGACGTCATTTCTTGAATTACTTCATTGCAATCCATGGAATCTAATTTGGTGGAGAATTTTCATTATGATCTACTCATGGACTATATTCTCTAAGATTCAGTCATGTAGATACCATAAGGATGATATGGCTTAAGCCAATTCAATTACATTAGCATTGCATTAATGCTTTCTATTTCTTTTGTTGCATAGGGCATGTAGTCTTTCCTAAGTTAAATTGGTCATTTAAGTTAACATGTTAGGTGGAGAGTTAATATTGAGAAGGTTTAGATGTAAATGAAACTTATAAAGAAATATGGGACTAAAAGCCTAAGCTGTCACATGTATTTTTAAATAAAGACACACTATTGGACAAAGAGATTATATGAATTTATATGAGATCTAATTAGCTACAGAAATATATAGGATTAATTATTTAGACTTCTAAAGATATTTGTTAAACAAGATTGAAGAGAAGATGTTCTCGGTTCATAGGATAGTGATGCGATTGTGATTGCATAGCCTAATATCAACATTTACCCTAAATAAAATTTTGAATGTATAATTAGAATTGGTATATTAGTTGTATATATCATCATTATATCAGAATTCATTCATAATAGTAAACCAATAGAATGAACTGAAACTTTAAAATGAATGTTTAATGATGAAAAATCAAGGTTAAATCTTGAAATCTAAGCACCAAATTACCATCTCAAATTTTAAAGAGTAAAATTGTAGCATTATATATATAATCAATATACTAAATTAAAACCAAACTCAAAATTTAAAGAATTAAATGATCAAAAACTTAGAAACGAAACAAAAAAAATTGCCCCTTCAATTAGTGGTTTAACATTTTATCCTTTCTTGATTTGAAAGGACAGAAGAGGTCGAAGGAATTAGGTTGAGTCTTTTTTGCATGTGCTTAAAAAATTGGTTGTGATCGGAATTTTAAAGATGGAATTATTTATTCTTTATAACTACATATAGAAAAAGAAAAATGCATAAATTAGGTTAACCTCATTGTCTCTCTTAGGAGTATGGCAAAGAATTTGAATTAGTGTATGCTTGGAGTGAGGAGGTGGGAATGGGAATAGTATTTTCATAGGAGAAAATTTGAAGAAAGAAACATAAGTTTGAAGTTTGTGGGGTAATTACTATTATTCAATCTTTAGGGAACAATACTTTTTATTTCTTTCATTGCTTTGTGAATGTTATTGACCAACAAGGAATCCTTTGCTAACACTTTGAATAATTTCAACTTTAAATTGTTATTTCCTTTGGTTATAAATTCTACTTTTCATGTAGTTTCACATCTCAAGCTGCACTTCACCACATGGGTTGTCTAAGTTTTTTCTTAGGAATAACACAAGTTTACTTATAATTCTTTGTATCTCACATTTTAGTATGAAGTATTTAAATTTTGTAGGTTTCAATAAATGTAATTAAATTTAGAAAAATTGTTTTAAATAACAAGACTTCTAAAAATATTTACAAAGACACCAAAATGTCACAGTCTATCTGATTCATCGTAGATAGATCACATTTTGTTATATTGTATACCGATTTTGGTTGGTTTTTCTATATTTAAAGATAACTCTTAAATCTACTTAAAAAAATGTTAATTTACGTAAATGTAACAAAACCTATGCATATTTACGGCATGTGTAACAAAAAAAAAAAAAAAAAGCCCAAGTCAGTAAAAGTATTTCATAATTTTTCAGATTTGCCCTTACATCACTTCTCTTTCTTATTATTTCATCTTTGTGATTTCTCTCCTCTTCCAAATTTCATCATCTCGTCTTCCATATTTTCTTTTTCATTTTATTCTTCTGATTAAATGTCCTATTTGATCTTTATCATTTTTAGCACAAGAGTTTTTCGAAGTTATTTCACGATTGTTTCGAATATTCTTCTTCATCTTTTTCGTATTGGAGAATATCAAGATCGTTTAAATATTATTTTAAATGATCAACACGATTGTTTACCATTGTCAACACGATTGTTTAAATTTGAAGTCTTTTTCGCATCATTTAAAATGAACTACACTATCGTTTACTAGGGTCAACACGATCGTTTAAATTTGAAACTTTTTTTCATCGTTTAAAACGAACTACACGATCATGTTTGACAAATCGCGTACCATGGCAACACAATTGTTGAAAATGGAAGGCTTTTTTCCATCGTTAAAAAGAACTACACGATCGTGTATCATGACCTAAACAATCATAGATCATTCATTTAGATTGTAGTACACAATTTTCCTTCAATACTTAATTCTACATCATTTTACTACACTACAAGAAAAACCACTTTAAGTACCGGCACATGAAACATGTTGCTAAAAGTCAAAATATGCCACTAATTAGCAAGCTAAAAATGTTATTGATTCTGCATAGCTAGAGATTTTAGTGACATATCCACAGCCCACCCACCACTAAAAGACAATTTTTAGCCTTATTAATAGGGGAGTTTGCAAAAATAACCAAAAATTTTATGTAATAGAGTCCATGTCAGTTATATTTTTTAAAATTGTAAAAATGGCAAATTTAAAAGAATATTAACGTCAGATTTGTCAAATTTGCAATATGCAAAAAAGATATGTTATGAGCTATTTTTTAAAAAAAAATTGTCATCTAATACAATTTTCCTTGCTAATGCTCACTTTTAACAACACGTTGTGTCGTTATTATTTGCCTTATGCAGTGACTTTGCAAGTTTATCACTAAAATTTAAGTTTTAGTAACATATATAATTGTTATTAAAGGTGAACCAATGGACATTGCGCACATATCTTTTGCAACATAGGTAAGTGCTAGTAAAATTATTTTATTAGTAAAAAAACAATATTCAATTTAATATATAAAGTTTAAAACTTTGCTATATGAATATAATAAAACTAATCTGACATTTATAAACACAACTTAACTTTCATCAAACCAAACAATTAACTAATATTCAAATAAACAAAAGTAATATAATTATTTGTTCACATCAAACTTAATTTAATTATACCTGGTTAACATAAATGGATAAATTTAGTCACAACTTCCCTATATTATACATACACATACTGCGCAAGTCGTAGCAAACTTTTAACACAAAAAATCTGGGGCAAATAATGGGAATCTAATTACCTTAAATTTGTTGGTGTAGAACCTATGGGTCAAAATGGTACGGTTTGGTTGAACCAAATCGAACCTATTTATGTAGTTCGGTTCGATTTTAAATTTGGATTTGGTAATTTTAAAACATTTTAAAAATTTTGTTCGGCTTAGTTTCAAATTTGGTTTTGTTCTTTAAATTAAAAGCGGTTCAGTTTTACTCTTTTTTTAATTATAAAAATATAAAAATAAATATATGGTACTTAAAAACAGTTCGGTTCGGTTTTAAATTTATTTAAACTGGACCTAATCAAATTTTTCGGTTTCATTGAGTATTCAGTTCGGTTCTAAGAAATGGTTTGGCTTTTGCAGTTTGCATGGCCACCCCTAATTAATAAAACCTCCAATTCCAATTCTACGATATAAATAAGAAAATAACACAGAAATTAAATAAAGCAATAAAAACTGAAAACACATTTACGTAGAAAACTCTCAATTGGGAGAAAAACAACAAACGAGAAAGAAATCCACTATGTGAAAAACTATTAGAATCACAAACAATGATTATCTCTTTTCCAATCTCAATTACAAAAACACTCAAAACTTTTGATTACTCACACCTTTTCTTCACTCTCCAACTAGAGAATACAAAAGGAATTCAATTATTAGAGCTAGCACACTAAAACTTTAAAGTGTTTCTAACCCATACTTTTTAAAACAAGGTAAGTATGCTTCTTATAAAAGCTTGGATCCACCAACCTTTCTACAAAATAATCGAGGCAAGACAATTGTACTTTTAATATTTTATCAAAAATTAAAAAAAAATTAACATGCAATAGGTAGCTCAAGGAAAATCTCCCACGGAAAATTTAGATACAAGACAACTTTCTCTCACCTTTTGATTTTGTCTTGATATAATGAAATCGCTTGTAATCTTTATAAATCTTTCATCTCTCTTGTAAAACTTTCTTCGATCCCTACACATAATATAAAGCAAGAAGGTAATTGGTTTCAACACAGTTAATAAAATCGTTTGTTTTAACATTGTTTATTCAAAGAACTCTTTCATTTTCTTTATTTCAATTACTGCGTAATAAATAGACTTTGTATGCCAAAGAACAAACGGACTTGGATCCGAAGAGGCAATAAAAGTCACAAAATCTTTTAGAGGCATTGATTTGCTATAACACTGTGTTGCTAATGGTAAGTTTTTGTAACATTTTTTAACATCTTCCTATAAGTTCTCTTTTCCAACCAAAATTGCTTTTCACTAAAAATAAATAGGTTTGGAATCGTCACCAACCATATTAAAATGTGATTGGTCACTCAATTTAAAAATTACTGTTCTACCTATGTTCAATTTTATGTTTGAGAGTCAATTGTGTGTACTTACAAAAGATGTTAGCACCCTACAATATCCATGAAAATAGTTACCAAATTTTATTTTTTTAAAAATCTAATTACAAAGGTTGACAAAACAATATTTTTATTTGGTTTTTTTAAAATGTCTCATGGTTCTCAAATTGAATCGATGATTATGAGTGACATGAAAGCTATTTAAAATATGGAATTTATTTTGTTTTCAAAAGATAATTTCATTTATCTTAAAAATATAGAAAAATCAAACTTTGACATTTTAATCTATTAGAGATGTTTAATGAGAAATTTTATATAAGAAATTAATAAATTTAAATAAAAAAAACACTACATTTTAAATTAGAATTATTGTTGATGTTTTATAAAGACAATTTATTAATTATTTTTTAAACAATCTCAAAATTAAACAACTAACTTAAAGGACAAATTGCATGTATTTATGGAAATTTAAATCATAAAACTCATTAAAAAAACATGGTTTTTTCTCCATCTTAAAAATGATGAGAAATTATATGAGATGACAAAAAAATTTTAAAAAAACAAAGTATAACACTTTTTTTTTATATTACAAATATGACAAGTAATTAGATATATCAAATAGCTATCAAAGAGCTATCAAAGGACTATCCGCTTTTAAATTTGTTATTTTTGCAATTTAGAAAATGTAGTGACATAGGTTCTATTATCATAAATTGTTTTTTTTTTTTTTTACTATTTTTGTAAACACTCCTATTTTTATACTTAATACAATTAAAAAAAATGAATTCATGTTGTACCTATGGAATTTTAAAAAATAATAATAATAAATAAATAGAAATAAAAAATTAATGCCACCGGCCTAAACTAAATATTTATGTTTACCCATCTTCTTTTAGGAAAAAAAAATAATTCAAATGGTCTTTGATATCCTAAACTACACATATATATGGTAATTAAATAAAGTTCAAATTATATGAAATATAGATATACATAAATGATAATTAAAAATTCCCATAGAATAAGATATTTAGCAAACCAGTGTGTTCATTGAAATACACAATGATAAATAATTGATCAATTAAGCCTAATCTAAAGAAATCAATTAACATGACACTAGACGTTACCAATTAATATTAAATTATCAAATCTAACATAAACTTAATTAATATGACAATATAACATGGAGTCCTTACAAAAATAGCAAAAAAAAATTATGATAATAGGATCTATGTTACTACATTTTCTAATTTACAATAGTAGCAAATTTAAAAGTTGATAAATATCATCGATAGCTCTATAATTATCGTTTTATAGTCGTCTGATATCACTAATTTTATCGTATTCGTAATATATAAAAAGTAGGTGTAATGAGTGTTTTTTTTTTAATATTTTTGTCAATTTTTCATATATAAATACACATGGACAACTAAATCTATAAATACACATTAGCAACAAATTTAATATATACAATGTAAACAACAAATTAAAATATTTTCAAAAATAACAAATTTTACAAAATATTTACAACCTATAGCAAATTCTATCACGATATGCTATAGTTACAAGACTATATCAGTGATAGAATCCAAAATTTTGCTATAACTTGTAAATATTTTAATTTATTTTGCTATATTTAAAAATGCCTCTAAATATAATGCTAAATTAAACTAATTTAATGAAATTAATCAAAATCATATTAAATTGAAAAACAAAAAATGACAATTTATGAAAAAATACACCTTGAGACCGGGAAGGGAAAGGGGAGAAAAATATGTGGTAGAATTGGATTTCGTTCCAGGATTTAGTGTTGTGTTTCATTTATAGTCATATTGTATGGACTTGCCCAATTGAGACGTTGTAAGTGAAATATTTCAGACAAAGGTAGAAGTAGAGAAAAGCTAGCAAATGACAAGTTGGGTCTGTGGAAAAATTACATTTGCTTCTGCCTTTCATATTTAAAGTATTTTGATTTATTATTTTATTAGAATATATTAGAATTCATTTATTTTCTTTAAAATTTAGATAGGATCCGAACTAGAACTATGTTTATTTAGCATATTTTTATTTTGACAAATTATGATTTATGAACTAGTATTTGAATTTATTTATTAAATATTTAGTTTTCTTTCGGTTTTTTCTTTTAAATCCAAAAACTGTTATTTATTTAATAGTAACAATCTGTCCTTGGCATAAGGAGTTAGTCGCTACAGAAGAGTTGTTCGAAGAATGTGCTAATGGTGCAGGAAGGAAAAAAACCAACCAATTGCAGAATTATCTATCTGATACCATTTCAAGGGTTGATTTAGAAGCCTACTTTCATAAATTAAATGTAAACACAAGAGAGAGGCTGTATTTATAACCTTTTGGGCTTGATACAAATGGATTAATTCATTTATAACAAAATAACAGAGAAACTGTTAAAAAAAATAACCAAACTAATAAAGATTTGCAACTATTTTATAACTTTAACTGTGACATGGCAAAATTAAACTTTAATAATATTTACTATTAAAGTTGAGTTAGTCCAAGTTAAAGTTACGAAGTTGGTGAGTCAAAACTTCTGATTTTGCTCTATCTGCTAGTGGAAAGTATACTTTTACTTTATTTTGCAGAGAAGAAAAACATATAGCTTTACACAAAGTAAATCAATGTGATGTAATTATGAGTGAGTTTTTTTCCCTTTCAGATAGTACAAATAATAACTTACAACTGAACGGGGGAAAAGCAACAGTGTAAGAGAAGAAATACACATATACAATGATGTAGTTTAGTTTTAATATAAGTTGCTTTCTAAGAGCAACAACCACCACTTTGTTGAGCTTGACCTTCCTGTTTTTGCCTTAAAATGTTCCTCTTTACTAAACTGGATCTTTCCTCCAAGAAACTAGGAACCTCCATAATCTGTACAAAAATTAAATATGGGAAGTTTCTAAACAATAGTTTCACAACTCTCAATTCTTGGGAGCTGCCTTTCTATGAACACAATTCTAAACATGTTCGCTTGCGAAATTTTCTACAGAGCAAAATATTTGAAATCCATATCTAGAAAACTGATCCAGGATGGCCAATGGCCGAAGGAGCAAAGAAGGAAGGGAGATATTGTATAAAAACATCAAGGAAAATTACCTTTTTAGTACTTGAGTTCCAACAATAAATGTGTTTGGTTCCTAAGATTTCAAAATATGTCCTTTTAATCTCCAAATTATTAAGAGTAAGTTTTAAAAGATCCTAAGTACATTTTTTATTATTATTTTGCTTTAAATAAAAAATAATAATTAAACATGAAGATGGAAGGAGGGTATCAAGAGGAGAAGAGGAGAAAGATAATTTTTTAATCATTCTTTTTAATTTAAAATATCATCTCAACCTCAAGAATAATAAAAGTAAATCGCACTGGGACCTTTAAAGTCTATTCTTAAAAACTAAAAAATTACAAGGAACCAGAGCATCTATTTGTGAAAACTTAAGGACTAAAAAGGTAGTTTTCTTAAACATAATAACGTCGATTTATGTTTTTTCACTCATATGCCCTCCTAAATATTCACAATTAGAAAATCATACGTAAAGAATTGAAAAGGCAGAATCTCGTCCCTCTCTATGGCTCCCCCCAGAACTAATCGCTATTATCTTTGGCTACAAGTTTCATCAAACAGTTATCCATTTGTATAAAAAAGAAACAACAAAACGACCATTTCTAGACTCAACTTTTACAATTATTTTCTCTGTCTACCACCAACATATCACATTCACAAGTAAAATGTCATTAGTTTTCTTTTTAATGCAAGTAGATGATAACTGTTGTGTTTAAAAGTACCTTAATGGCAAGTTCTTCAAAGCATTTCTCTACATTTTCTCTGGTTTTAGCACTGCACTCAAAAAACAAAGATCCAAGCTTGTTGGCTAGTGCAATCCCATCTTCTCTGCTTACAACCCTTTCAGATTCCTGAGATTATTGCAACACGTAAAAAAGAAAAAAGTGCACTGACATTTTTCTTTTACATTTACCGTAAATCTACAGTATAGATTAATTGTACTTTCCAGATTATTGCAGGGAGGGGAAATAACAAAACAAAACAAAATGTCATCAAATATTAAATGATCCAAAATCGTATGAGATCAACATGCAATTTTCCCCAAAAATGTTAGTGTCTGATCCATCATTTTTCATCCATTATAAACGTAGGAATTCTAATTTATACATTTATAAACTGGATTGACTGGACTTACTCTATCAACTTTGTTTCCAACGAGCATCTTGACACAGTCCTGGTCTGTCAAATAAAGCTCAACTTCATTTGCCCATACATCCAATAAGTTTGCAAAGGTTTCTCTCCGAGTCACATCATAAACTAAGATCAACAAGAATACAACAATGTCAGTAAACCAAAGATAATGTTATATGAAAAAGTGCCACTCTGGAATTCTTCACGAACTTGTGCTTTAGGATCTAAAGAATTTGGTGAGAGCCAAATAACTGCCACTCTAGAATTAAATGAGAATTTGATGTGCACTGCGATAAGAAGAGGAAGTGGAAAAGAAAGAAAAAGATACGAATGAAACATAAACAACAAAGTTCTATCCAAAAAAACCAACCAATCAGATATTTCAATTTCTAATCAAGAAACTTCACGAAAGCGTAACTGTGCAACTTCAGTGTCTTCTTCATGGATTCTCATCAAATGACTGAAAGAACTAGTGCAGAGAGAACTCAAGTTATTCAACAAAAGGAATCAATGCAGAATTTCCTATTCAGATGATTGCAAAAGAGGTTTTAGAGCACAAGACGAAACATAACAAACTATCTTCTGCACATCCTTCTCCTACTTCAGTGGAATTAACAAACTCAATCAATACACTATTAGCACTTTCCAAAGAAGCTAAGTTAAGCTTCATTGTAATAACATCATTTGATGTGTTTGACACATTGGATGAACACAGAAAGCTGACACTAAATCACAGAATGCATATATGTTGGAGCACAAGAGTGTTATTCGATAGCTTACCAAGAATGATCCCTTGAGCACCTCTGTAGTATGAACTAGTTAATGATCTGAACCTCTCTTGCCCAGCTGCACCATGTTAAATCTTTAGAAAGTCAGCCACTTTTTCTTTTGAGTAAAATTAAAGACGGTTGAGAATTCCATGCCCACAATCTATTAAAATATACTATTTGGTCCTTGCAAAAAATATCACAAAGAAATTTGATTCAACTACCTATCTATCAATATGCCGAGATCCCAAAAATATATATATATATTTAACCCCAGATGTCCGATCGCAAAATTCGTCAACTATAGAGCCAAAACAATCTTACTAAGTACATTGGACAGAAAACATGTTATAGCCTACATTCAAAACTTTAAAAGGATCCAAAAACTAAAAGATCCATTAAAAATTGAATTAAATTCATTACCAGTATCCCAAATAGTCAACTTCAACCTCTTTCCACCAACGGTAAGTTGCTTGATCTTGAAATCCACACCTAAAGAAGACAGCAAACACAAATTCCCTGAATAAACTAGTAATGTGAATTCCAAAAAAAAATCAGGTATAGTTTGGGTAAACAGAAAAGGGAAGATAATAGGGGGTTGAATTGGATGGAAGGAAGAAGTACCAATGGTGGGAGAGAGATCGTGGAGAGAGGCGGAAATGAAGGTGTGGAGAAGGCTGCTTTTGCCGACGGCGGAATCACCGATAAGGAGAACCTTGAAGGAGAGATTGAGGTGAGGGGAGGGGGAGGGGGAGGGGGAGGGAGAGGGGGATCCCATGGAGAGTTGTGTAGGTCAGTGAAAATGGAGTTGAAAATGGGGGAAATGGGAAAGGAAAGAGAAGCATATTTTATAGATGGCTATGGCGACGTGGTTTCCTTCAATGGACATTTTGATTTGGATTGAAAGGAGAATAAAGCGCCAGATTACCTCACAACAAAACGGCTGCCTCCCTCACCAAAACGCTGTCTAAATATTACTCAAATACTTTACTTCTTTTTCTCTATTATTCTTTTTATTCGCATTATTCTTAGGCAAAATGCACTTTTACTCCTCAAGATTTCACGTTCCTATTTGGTCCATGAAGTTTCAAAATGAATATTTTAATTATAAGGTTGAGAAATAATTCTAAATGGTTAATGAAATTATTTTTTGACTCTTAGTTGACTAGTGACAAAATGATGTGGCTGTTAAATAGACTCCGATTGTTTATGGATTGTTCCAGAGTTTATTTAGGTGAGATCTTGTCTCAAACGTTGTGACTTATGTTAACTCTAGAGAATATTTTTTTTCTTGATTAATTAATTATGCAGAATATTTTCTCTAAGAAGTCTTCCTTTTCTTGTGCTTTATTCATTATATGTGTGAGGATATTTTCCTTACTTCCATTGCACTATTTAAGCTCAAGAAATCTCCCTTCACATGTATTGCCTTGTGAGATCGTTGAGAGAGTTTCCGTTGATTACTTTATGTATATTGTCTTTGTTTGAATATTATAGTTATTGAAATTTTTTAAGGCAAATCTTTCAAACAAATTGAGTTGTGCCACATAAAACGTCTTGCAGGTACATAGACAATAGTAAAAGTAACAGAAAAAGAAATAATAGTAACACACAGGAGTTGTTGGTAACCAAGTTCAATAATATAATACCTACATCTGTGGGGCAATGTACCTATGAAAGATAAACCACACTAATTAATATAATTGAATCAAACAATTGCTACGTTGTAATTATCTGTATAGAGTCGAGATTATAGTGACAACCGTAGAGCTAACTTAGTGAACACCTAGGCTTCTCCTAGAAGTGAGACTCTCTCTCTATGGAACTTAGTCTCTCCCTAAGTATGGATATTAGTGGTGAATAACTTAGCAAACTCTAAGTATCTGAGACACCTTCTCACTTGAAGTTATTGTCTCTTTGTGAACAACCTGCACTCGAGTATACTTCCTAAGGATGAGAACTCCTTTTCATTTGAATCAAATTTAGGCTCCCCTGAAGCAGTGGAGTATGTTCAGATTGAATGCAAACTTCAACAAACTACTTACAAGAATAGTACTCGCACGCACAGAAGATTGCTTTAAATACACTTTCCAGTTGAAATGTAATGAAGAACATACAATACAATATAAGTGCTTAAATAGCCCGCAGAGCAAGGAAATAATCCACATGATAAATCGGCAGAGCATTGGAAAAAGGCAAAGATCTCAGCACAAATCAAATACGCAGAATAATGTAAATATGGAAAGAAGCATTCTATTCAATGACAACTACTTAAACAAGAACATTCTAAACATATTATGAGACAACCATGAGAATGACTCGGCAATATGCTAGGGAGCTTAAACAAATATATTAAGCCAATTATGCGAGTCAATTGGAAAAATTTGTTAGTTTTAAAAAAAAAAAAGGTAAAAAGGATATAAAACTATTTAGGAGAAAAGGGGTAATTCTTTTGCTTTTATGAGACTAGGGTCTCTTCAAGAAATGCATTCACAAAATTCAAAGAGGTTAAAATAGTAATGGTCTGAACTTATTTATTTAAATGAAGGGTATGTAATTACAAGTTGTATGTTAATTTGAAATAATGGTTTAGCCTTCAATTTTCTTCCCTATCATCTGAGTTTGAACCCACTTCTATACTATTTTTTCCCTTTTTTTCTTTCTTTCTTGAAAATTTCAATATATTACATTATACAATTCAATCCAATAATTGTATAATTTGAAATTTTCAATTTATAAAACATGGTATATTGATCTTTTTAAACAAAAAAACATGTTTTATTAATATTAGCCACATCTTAAGGAGCACCAAATTTTTGTAAAAGATAAGGAGATAGGTAAGAGTTGGTTTGACATCTCTACACGTGCAACGTCGCCGCCCATTCTTCCGAGCGAGAAATAAAATAATAATTTTTGCTAAAATTTATTTTGAATTTTAAGGATTTTTTGGGTTTTTTTAATAAATATAACGAAGCGACAAAATATTTATAATGTATAGAACAATTTCAGAAATGGAAAAACTCACAGGCCTACAATAAAAAATACAAAAATGTGTCTATCAACACGCGAATAATTGGCGCATGTAATATATTTGGTACACGATCGTTTAGATTTTGCTATTCTTTGTTACATGATAGTTTAGATTTGATCGCTTAGATTTGGGTACCAAATCTAAACGATTTTTTTTTCAAGAATTTTGGTACACATGATCATTTAGATTTGGATATCCAAATCTAAATTAACGTTTTTCTTTTCAAGATTCTTTGGTACACTGTTAGAAGTTGTGTGGGTCCGCAAATTTTGTTTTGTTCTACTTTGATTGTTTTTTATCGACGTGACAAAAAGAGTTTGTTTAAAGAAATTCTTTTGAAGAATATTCTGTTGGGATAAATATTTTACTTGGTTCCCTTTTGAAAAATAGTTTGTCCTTTTCAATGAAGATTTGTTGTCGGGTCTTTTTCTCTCGTATTGGGACATCTTTGCAGCGATTTGATTTGATTAGGTATTATTGAGAGAAAGAACAGGCGACTAAGGAAGAAGAAAGAAACTAAGAACAACCGTGATAAAATAAAAAAACACCCACAAAACCAGAAGCGTGTAAGTTCCCTCTTAATGATGTGATATGATTTGTTGCTGCTCTTGTATCTGACATCGTCTAATTGTGTTGAGATCATTATATCCAAAGTTCAAGCTTCCTTAGTATGTTAATTTAAAGAACTTTCATATACATCTGAATGGGACGTGATTCGGGGAGAGATCCTCTAGCTTACTACCTAATCTATTGATTGATGAGAAACTTAATTAAGGGTGAGATTTCGATTAGCCATATCTATCTTTGAAATAGTTGTGATAATGTTACTAATTGTAACAGTATATCACTGATAGTACTGAGTGAAGAAGTTAAGTGAGAAACTATGTACTAAGAATCATAATAGTTTGATTATGATTTATATTTATCAAAGAAATAAAATCTCTTATCTCGAGTCAAGGACCCGCCAGATGTTGATGTTGTGTCATCGAACTGAGTTAACAATGTTGTGTGTCCCTACTATCTTTACTTGTTATATTGATTGTCGTTTCCTCTACTGTTAACTGTGGGTTCATAAAAATTTCCTACTGTTCTTTTTTTTACTATTTTATCATACACAATCGTTTATGTAACGCCCCAACATTATGAGGTATTTCTCCAAGCTAAATTATCTTATTTACTAGATTTTTGTTTTTAAATTTTGGGTGTTATCTTTTTAGTGGAGTTTCGTGAGAAAAAGAGAATGGTTTTGTTTAATAAGGAAAAGAAAAGGAAAATAATAATATTTATAATAATATTTATAATCATATAATATATGATAATTAGTATTTTTATTTTAAACCTTTTTTAAATTGTGTTTCTCATCTCTTCCTCATTCTTCCTCTTCAGTGTACCCTAGCCTTAACGCCCTTCACCATCCACCAAGCAACTGTCGTCATCGGTTCCTCTTCTCCTTTGATCATCGCACGCGAATCCCATCCCTGCTTCGTCTTCTTCTTCTTCTTCTTCGTTTTCAGTTAGCCGACGTCGCATCGCCCTTAGCAGACTGACCCAGACCTGTCTCCATCCACAAAGTTTCATCGTTGTTGCGTCTTTTGCCCGCCGTCTACAATGTGCCAGCCATCGAACTGTCCTCGTCCGATCATCACGTTCGAAGCCCACTACTTTGTACATTGTTTTTATAGCCATTATTTAAGTACTAATGTTGTATTTGTTTTGGTTGGGTTATAGTTTGATCATTGGAGATGTCGTTGAGGATTTTGTGCTTTAATTCTTGGGTTCACGACAAGTTTGGTTGGGATTCAATTCAACTTCTATATGGGTAAGTTGTCAAATTCACATTTGGGTGAATTAGATAGATGGAATTAATTATTTGGGAAAGTGTTTGATTTTCTGTTTACTTATGTTTAGGATTTGGTTTGTTGGATTTAGTTCGATCAAGGAGCTTGACTAAAGTTGAGGTAAGGGATTTCTACTACTAACTCTATATTGAAGTTGGAATGTATTGACTGAAAGGGCTTGGCTGCTATATATAGATTTGAATGTGTTGATGGATTACACTGAACTGAGATAGGTTGACTGTTATGTAAATTTGAATGTGTTGATTGATGACTCGTATTGTTGACTGAATTGTAATATGCACTAGTGTGTTTATTTTTTACTGGTTATGCGTAGAAAAGGAGAAATATTGATAGTATTAATTGTACTTTGATGCGATTGTTATGAATTGTTTAGACTGAATTGGGGGGAAACTGATAACTTTATCTATGGAGTAGTGTACCTTACACGGTCTCCTATGAGATCACCACTTGTTGTGCATCCTTCGAGATCACTAGACTGATGTGTGCATCCTTCAAGATTACTAGACTGGTGAGTGCATCCTTCAAGATCACTAGATTGATTGACGTGTATCCTACGAGATCAAAAGACTGTTATGGTGCAAGGTACCTCCTAATAAGAAGTTAATCATTTTTACCCTTAACGGGATCAGTAGTGGGTCTCTTACTAGATATATTATATACTCACACTTTTCATGTTTAACTTTTTCAGGCAAAGGTAATACGAGAGGCAGATCGACGAGGGGTAAGAAGGACTCGTGATCGCCATATGGGAACACTCTTTCAAAATGCATGCTTTCGCTTAATGATTTTATTTTATTTTATTTTATTTTTAATGATTGAAGTGGGTTTCATGTTTAGAACAACAATTTATTTCTTGGTGATTTTTTATAAACAATACTTTTGAACTTTTATTTTGTTTGAAATAGGGCACAAACAAAGTTTCTTTGGTATTTATTTATCATTAAACAGATGTTACAAACTTTCATGTTTAAACGAAGTGTCTTTGTGTTAAAGTAATGACCTCAGCTTAATTTGAAAAGTTGGGTCATTACAGTTTAGATTTGGCTATATTTTAGTACACGATTGTTTAGATTTGGGTACAAAATCTAAAGGTTTTTTTTTTAAAGATTTTTTGTACACGATGGTTTAGATTTGGCTACCAAAATCTAAACAATTTTTTTTTCAAGAATTTTTCGTACACAATCGTTTAGATTTGACTAAATATAAATGATCGTGTACCAATATCCAACTAATTTTTTTCAAGATCTTCTATATTTTTTAGATTTGGTTGTAGCCAAATCTAAATGTGTACCAATATCCAATGATTTTTGTTCAAGATTGTGTATTATAAATTTGGTACATGATCTTGAACAACTAAATAACAGTTTGAAAAAAAATAAAAGAAAAATTGTAGAAGAAGAAGAAAAAAAGACGATAGAAAGGAAAATAAAAATTGCAGAAGAAACAAGATGAAAGGAAACGACAAACTTGGAATATTTTAAAGAAATGGCCAGCTTCATGGGCTTTTTTATTTTGTCATATGGATCGTAAATATTTTGGTATTTTGTTATATTTATTTTTTAAAAAAATAAATTAATAACATTTATTACCGTAAACCGTTATATGACCATTAAACTATTTTTATTTGACTGTCATAATAACAGATTGTTAATGTTAATTAACTTTTTAATTGTTGAAGCCATTCTCCATCCACTATATATACCCCCATTTCCCTTCTCATTTCACACAACAAAAAATTTTCACCTCTCAAAATCCCTCCCATCTCTCCTCGTCTCCTACCTCTCTCTCGGCCTAAACTCTTTTCATTTTGTATCTTCATATTTAATTTTTGTTTACAGAGCATAAAAGTGTGTATCGAGTTTTGGGATTTCGGTGTGGTTCCAGTGCAGTTCATACCGACGAAATTAGAAGTTGTTTTATCGTAGAAACGATGGGACACGTGAAATATGTTTGCACATCCAAGCAGAATCGTGAAACGTCTTAAAGAGAGTGAGATATGCAACTCAGCTTGTTATTAACATGCTTTTGTTTTGCAAGTTGTCTTCATATGAAGTGTAACTCCATCAAAGTGCATCAACACCATGTTTTAATAAATAAAAAATTTGAAATTATACAATTAATTAATATTGTACTAATTATAGGATTCGTTTTTTAAAATAGAAAAATATTGAAACTAGCTATTTACAAAATATAGCAAAATTCATCCAACTTTCTATAGTCCATATGAAAACTTTGCAATATTTTGTAAATAGTTTCACGTTTGTTTGGTAGAGAATTTAGATTCTATTTTATGTTTTCAGATTCTATGAATTAAGTAGATATATATGCGTTAGGCAAACAATTTAAATAATATTTCTAAAAACTGTTGTCGGATTCTATGATCCAAATAATAAAATTCCTAAAACAACTTTTTTATGTTTTGATTGTATCAGGATTTTATTTTACATTTAAAAAAATAGAATTAAATTAAATACATCCAAAAACATCTAAAAATACAATATATCATGTTACAGACTCAATTCTTTTTTTAAAGGGAAATTGCATTAGATAACAAAAAATTTTAGAAAAAAACAGCTTATAATACATCTTTTTTTCATATTGCAAATTTGACAAATATGATGGTAATCAGACAGTAATCATATGGTAATCTGACGGTAATCTGCTTTTAAATTTGTTATTTTTACAATTTTCAAAATGTAAGTGACATGGACTCTATTGTCATAATTTTTTGTTTTTTGTTTTTTTTTTTCCTATTTTTGTAAACTCCTCTATTTTAAATATAATATGTATTGTGTAATGTATTATAAATTATATAATAATACAAAATAACAATTATATAAATTTTTTGGTTAAATTATAAATTTGGTCCCTGTGGTTTTAAATGGATAGAATTTAGTTTCTATGGTTTATAACTAGAATTGAGTCCATTTGGTTTGATAAAATCATAGAAAATTATCTCACTATTAAGAATTATTTATGAAGGTTGTCAAACTATATAAGGATTATATATGAGGTTTTATCAAACTATAGGTTAAACTCTAACTTTAATTTCCCAAAACAATGTGGACTAAAACCTGCAATTTAACTAATTTTGTAAACATATATTATATTCATAAATAAATTAATCATACCTAATTGCTAACTAAATCTTAGTGAATAAGTAAAACGAGTTTTATGATTTATAAATATATAGTATGAATCACATTTAAACATTTTTCTAAAACTGAAATTCAATTTTTGAATTTGCCACCAAACACATATTTGAAAACATAAAATACAACTTTGATTTCCTTCAATTCTCTTGTTTTCAAATTTATTTTTTAGATTATCTACCAAACAGACCATTTATCTTTTGTGCTATTGATAATAATTCATCGTTCTTTTTATTGTAACTAGTCTTTCAACACATGCATAATACGTGACTCTTTTAGCTTGTTAAATGAATGAAGATAATTATTGTTGTTATGTTTAGTAGTGTTGTTAAATTATTGAGTAGAGTTTCAAACTTTTCAAATTCTAAAATTTCTTATAATTTTAATAATTATTGTTATGACTTTTAATAATTATTGAATAAAACTATTCAAATTCTAAAATAAATTAAATTTAAACTTTCTATTATTTTTAAGGGAAATTTTAAAATATAACAAATTTTATAAAATATTTATAACCTATAGCAAATTCTATCACTGATAGTCATTGATATGTTATAGTAATTGAAGACTATCAGTGATAAAATCCAAAAATTTGCTATAGCTTGTAAATCTTTTAATTTATTTTGCTATTTTTAAAAATGTCCCTATTTTTAATGAATTTCTTAGAACAAAAATGTAGAAGCTATTTTCATATGTCTACCTTTAACATCCTATTACTTTTTAAGTATAATTAATAATTAGATTCCAACAAAAGTTACATAATTCAAACACAATAAAAATATTAACCACACTTCACCATTTTATAAAAAAATTCTAATAAAAAAAATAATAATTAATTAAATAAAAAAATATGAGCAAAGAATGTATCATTTTACAATGTCTAAGATCCCCATCGTTACATTCTAAAAAAAAAAATCATGGTTACATGCATGATTCAAACATCTTATAAAGAAATACACATAAACATATTTAGATCCCATGTTTACATTCTAACAAGAAAAATAATCTATGATTACATGATTTAAACATCCACGAAAGAATACATGCAAACATATTTATATATAGAAATAAATAATTAATACAACAAAAATAAAAATAATAAAAGAGAATAAAAAAAAAAGATTATTTGATTTCTTCTTCACGGTCTTAGTTTTTTGTCGTGACTTATGAGTATGAATGGAAGAAAAGAATAAGATATCTATACTAAAAAATTTCAAAGGGAAGGAAATTGAAAGTTTGAGAGATAGAGAAGGGTTAATAAGAGAAAATGGAATGTGAATAGTAGGGATAAAAATGTCTAAGAGAAAGATGAAAATAATGGATGAAGAAAAGAAAAGTTTTAATAAAATAATGGATGAAGAAAAGAAAAGTTTTAATAAAATAATGGATGAAGAAAAGAAAAGTTTTAATAAAATAATTAATTAGAGAGAAAAGTGAGTTTTTTTAGATGTGGGAGAGAGTTATTGTCTTCCATCTAGAAAGAAGTAGTCTAGAAGTAGTGAAAGGAAATAATAATTAATTAATTAATTAAACAACACAAAAGTAAAATAGAGACAATCATATTACTCAACCATTTTATTACTAAAACAAGTAAAAAAGAATTAATTTAATTTAGCAATTAACTACATTAATTTTCATATTTAAAAATGTTATAATGAAAGGACAAAATTTCACAAAAATAGTAATGAAAAACTTTATAATGAAAGGATAAAATTTCACAAAAATAGTAATGAAAAACCTTATAATGAGAGGACAAAATTGAAACAAAAAAATTTATTGTCAACCATGTTTTTATACATACTATAGAAAAAGAAATATATATTTATAGAAATTAAAAAAGATTAGCTCCATGTGAGCTCACACTCCATCATCCTCTATTTCTTATGTTACATAAGTAAATAGGAAAAAAATAATAAATATAAGGTTGTCTTCTTCTTGAATATGCATAACTAGCCGAGTTAAGGGTGTCAATGAATGAAATGCATCTTTACTCTCTCTTTATGTGCACTTGATTTTCTTCAAATAAGTTTCCATTTCACATACTAAATATTGAACTTTTGAATAATTTTTTTAGGGAAAAGAATAACAAACTAGATGAAGAATATATTACATAATGTTGCTAGAAAAAAAATCAAGGAAGCCCTTTATATAGTAGTGAAAGTTGAAGAAATGTTACAAAACCTTTTAAAATTTCAAGTCTTTAAAGTTTCGTTGTCAATTAGAATTAATGTAAAATCTTTAATTTTTAATTAATTTCTAAAATGTAAATGAGAAATCATTTACCTTCCAACTTTTCATAATTTGTATACTTTAAAAAAAAAAATCTTAATTTATATATTAGTGGGGAGAGAAAAACATGAAAGTTCAAAAAGTAGTGGAGGAGAATGAGTCTTCCGTAATTAATTATATTACAAAAAGGTAAAATTGAAAACGATGTTATCATAAAACCAAAAAATGAATTGGAACACGTAACTAAACTTAAGGGTTTTTTTTAATATGATATATAGAAAATTTCCAAATAAAAAAAAATGGTAAACAATTGGGCTCAACTCAAACTCAAGTGAAATGGAAACAAACCGAACTCGAGATACAACATTCAACTACATGCCATTTATTTATATAAATAAGCTCAAAACCATTATTACTACAAAATTCAAGGTGAATGCGTCCATTAATTATCCATTTCTCCTAATTTGTTTTAAAATACCCATTTTACCTAATTTAAAAAATAAAAACTACCCTAATTTTCCAAATGATCTTAATTATGTAAGGGAATAACAATTCTCTCTTTTGAGTGTGGTGATGAATCTGGTGCATTGTTCTTATAGTGATCATATTGATTTTCAAGAAGTATTCAATTTTAGGAGGGAGCCTACTGGAAAGTCATTCGAGAAGGATTTCTCAACCTTAGGAAGATCCTAAGGTTCAATTCTTTGAGAAGGGAATTCAAAAGAGGAGCCTCACATTCTAGGAGAAGTCCACGTGGTTAGCTGAGTTAGGCTCTATCATGCTCCGCCCTAAGATCACTTCATACAATACATGTGGAGACGTGACTGCCTAAATATTCTACGCAAGATTTCATGCAGAACGCCTAGTAAACGGAATAAACACAGTCAACAAGCTTAATGCGAAATGAGAACTCCATTTGAAAACACAACTACTTCAATGATAATAAATAAAGATTACATTTAACACAAGTACAAAGTTTCTTTAACTGAAAATAAATACAAGTCTCAAAACAATAGTTTGACTCTCCTCGCCTAACTTCTACATTCTATGTGAGTTGATAGTGGCCACTACCAACATGATGCGATTGATGTATGACACGTTAGGTGATCAAGATGACAAGACAAAAGTTGGATGTTCCTCGCTTCCTCTTAGGGGGGAGGGGAGGGATAAAACAAAACATTTGAATGGTTAGACAAAAACATCTAGTGAGTTGTGTCTTTTACCAACACATTTATTAAGTCAATTTCTGTCATACTGCGTTGCAATTCATTTCGCCAAATCATGTGATATAACTGCATTTCAATAATAAAACATTGAGTTCCAATCAAACATCTCAACGTGTTAAACAATTAACACAATCCAAATTTTATTTACAATATTTATAAATCATATGAAAAGCATTTCTTTTCAAAGCATTCATAATAACTCATATTTCATAAGCATGCATCTTGCATAATACATCATATCGCAGAATTGCTCTATGTGTTCAATAACATCTTTGTAACATTTTATCAACTCAAGCGTTTACCACACTTTTTTTGCTAGGTTGTAATTGTGTGAAGTGATCTTAACGCAACAACAATTCACCATCAATTTCATCACGCATAATGCATTTTCCAATACAAGATCACACAAGAAGCAAAGACATCTCATATAAGATTAGACAGCAAACATGAGGCATCCTATTCCAAATCACACAGCAATAATCACTACAAATAGGGTCTTCCCCAACGCAGCACGTCGGCAAAAACCCCAAACACGTCGGAAAAGGTTACCCCAACGTCTCAGTTGACGTCGACATGTACGTCAGGGAAAGCACGTCGGGAATACTTTCTCCGATGCAGATCGCGTCGACGATGGGGAAACGTTCACCAGCACACATTGTCAACATGTCAGGGAAGGGTTTTCACGACGTGACGTTGCGGAACCCTTCCCCGACGTCACATCGTGGAAACCCTTCTCCGACGTCACATCGGGGAAAGCCTAAACTTTGTTTTCTTTTCTTTTACGTTATGTTTTCTTTTCTTTATTTGCCATCTTCTTCTTCTTCTTTTGCTTCTTCTTCTAGCTTGTTACGTTCTCTTTCAATTGCATATTTCTATTCTTGTAGTTTCTTTGTTGGTTTTTTTTAACTTTGTTTTTCAGTGTGGATTTATAAACACATTTTGCAGTGCTCTAGATTCTGGCTCTGCTATGATTTAAAAGGGTACAGTGAAGCGAAAATGTGAAATGGAAAAGAAAAAGATAAGAAAAGAGGACACTTCCAACGGTGGCGGCGACGAAGACGGACGACGACGATAGCACAACTCTTCTCCTCTCCCTCTCTCTCAACGGCAACACAACACCCTCCTTTCGCACACAATAAGCTACGGTTTTGGAAACCTCAACTAACCATAGGATAATTCTTTTTTCTTATTTATTGTCCATTCTTTTTATGGAGGCCTCACGTGCTAGGAGCATGCTAGCGAAGTTAATGAGGGGATGGCGTTTGATCTAAGGGTATAGATTTGTGGATCTTGACCATACTTCTCATTCAAATTTTCATATATCATGGAGTTGTCTATGATGTGACTCTAACTTATTATTATCATTACTATTATTATTCTTGTTATTATTATTATTTTGAAACAAAAAAAATGATGTGACTAAGTTATTTGATGAAATCACATTTTTTATTTTATTTTATTTTGGTTTAAGTTTTTTTTTAATTAAATTGATAATGTGGGGGCAATATATTTTATTTTATTCAATAAATTTGCTTGTTTACTAAATGTATTTCTCGTGATCATTAATTTATTAACATATAAATGGTTGAAAATGATTTCTTTACATTTTTAATCATAAAAGTATTTGTTGACATTTTTATTTTAACTCGAGAGAGACATTTGTTTTTAATAATATAACAATTATTTAATACTTATAAAAATAGTATATGTAGAGTCATTTTCAAATTTAAAAAATTAACTAAATATTTAAAATATATATATATATAAATAAATATTCGAAAAAAGTTTATAGTCAAATAAAATATAAAATTTTGTTATATTTTATTAATATTTTTAACGTTTAGTCGTTTACAATCATTTTTATTTATTTTATATATATATATATAAAAGAAGAATTTTTAAAATTAACAAATTTTAAAAAAATATATTTACAATCTATGACAAATTCTATCACTAATAGTTATTGATATGTTATAGTGATAGAAGACTATCATTAATAGAATCCAAAATTTTGCTATAGCGTGTAAATATTTTAATTTATTTGTTATTTTTAAAAATACTCCTATATAAAAAAGATTATTTCCCTTGTGGCTGCCGACTAGACTTAATCGGATTGATGAGTAGTTAGTAACTCCCATAATTTATAAGAGTTTTCGTCATTAATTAGTATATTTGATATTTTGATGTGTGTAATATTTTGTATATCAGTCAACTAACAACTAATACACAAAATCTAAAATAAGTTATATACCAAAACTTTAGTCAATGCGTGTGCTTCACTGCTTGCTATTCATGGACTCAAAATTATATTGAATTATTATTCATTTTCTTTTGAAGTTTTATTTTACAACTACACACGATCATCAATTTGTAATGGTTCAATTTTCATCATATAGATAAACAATCTCATATTAAAGTATTGTGTAAACCTTAGCTTGAGGTAACATATTTTCTTTAATAGTTCAACATAAAATGGGAGAGGGTCTAAAAAAATTCATACCTTCACAATTGGTAAATCGACAAAGCTCTCAAATATGACTAAAAATTGCATTTTTAATATGCTTAATGTAATAGAAATATGTGTAAAGAAACAAATTCTGGTCGCCCATTCTACTGTGAGGGTGAAACACAACATATCTTTTTCTCTGACAATAGACAATAGAATGAAGAGTTGATTTAGTCTACTTTTTTCTTTGCATGATGATGCAAAAGCTATCCTTTACAGATAACTGCCTCTTCGATCTAATTATGATGATGAGAACATATGGAATTGTAATGAACAGGGAGTATTTATAGTCAAAGTTGCTTAATAATTTTCGGGTTTGAAGATTGTGAATTTAAATGTTGCTAGTTTTTTTCACAGAGAATGCTTTTGTGGCAATCCTTGTGAAAGATGAAGGATCCTTTCTAAGGCTAAAATCTGTTTGTTGGAAAATTATGAATGACATTTTTCCTACTAAATCAAATCTTGTAGTCAAGAAAGGAATCCAATCTTATTTTATGTGTGTGTTTTGTGAGAAGCACAACGAAACAACACATCTCATGTGCAAGTGTCCGATTACAAGGAAACAACCCTTCAACAATGTCGTTCTTGAAGTTGTATACCAATGCTGCTTGGAGTTTTAGTTACAAAGTCAAGCAATTTAGAATGGGTACTTAGAGATTGTGTACGTCTAACTAGATGTAAGTATTTCATCACTCAATAATCTATCGACTATACTGATTGAATCTGATCATTCTTTAGAGTAGTTAATTGCTTACTGATAGAGAATTGACACTTCTGAAGCATCTTTCTTTATTGATGAGTCAAATGCTTCAAACAATAAAATGAGAATTTGTCTTCTTCTTTCATGTTCATCGCAACCAAAATACGTTGGCACACTCGATAGTATACACAACTTTTGAAAAATGTGAGTCTTCAATTCTTCAAACACCTTAGCATATCCCGAATGGTTCATCTAGTATGTGCCATAATGTAATATCTTAGCTTTTTTGGTTTTTGTTGTTTGCAAGGTAATTTCTTTAAAAAGATTATGCTTGAAAGAGAACTAAACATGTCTTGCTAAAGCTGGTCCTAACTTGCTTTCTAAGTTGTTTAGAAAGCAGTCTTCTGTGGGTTGAATAGTTCATTCCTATTACACTCATACACTTCATCAAAAACATTGTTGAATCAATAATATTTTAACACTATTCAAAATTCATTTTTGAGTATAGTATTAATGTATTAGTAAGATCTCATTGGAGTAGTATGTCAGTAATTTCATCATTAATTCAAAATACGATTTCAAACGTTAGTGTTTCTATAGTTTATTAGAATTAGATTTTTACACTTTTTTTTAATTAGATTTAGTGGGTAAATTAGTGAAAGTTAAACCGAAAAAAAAATTATAACTAATCTAATGAAATTGAAATTTGAGAATTTACATTATAGAGACTCAACTCCCATCAATCAGTGAAAATGCACTCGATCTCCATTATTAATTCCTATGGCTACTCGTTTAAACTAATAAACAAAACCCACAAATGGTTAATATGCAAACAATTGCTTCTTCAAGGATAAGGATGGAACACTGTAAGAAACCTACTTCAAGACAACACAGTTTCTAATTAGCTTATCAAACATCACAATCTAAAACCATATCACCATTCATTACACTCTACAAGAAAACAACATTCACCACAAATCCTAGCGATAAACTAAACAAGATCTTTTTCTGTTTTTTCCCTTCGTTGGCAGAGGGAGAAATCGGATACTGTTACAAAACTTTGCATAAGATAATCAGTATTCGTGAGCCCGTGGAACGTGTCATTGCTCCAAGTAAATTTATCCATCACTTGTCCATGTGAAGGCTAGAAGAACAATAACAAGTGCAGCAAATACTGTTGCACAAGCGAAGAACCACAACACTCCGCTCTGGCCTCGATTGCTTTCATTGTCACTCTCCTGACTAGTTACCTCTATTTCCTTTAGAAGTTCTCTCACCTCATCAATATCTGCATCTTTTGCAGCTTGTACTAGTTTATTTTGAATCTTCTCCAACTTCACTAGCTTTCGACGTCTCGCGACATCTTTAGCTGACCAAATGAAGCCAGTCATTTTCCACAAGAGAATCCCAACATATATTGCAACAACACAATCGACAGAGTAATGATGGCGTTCTCGTATTTCACGCTGAGCACTGTGTATTACGAAAAACCATACAACAGCTGAGCTAAGACCTCCATAAGCCTCCTGTTTCAATATTTCAGGTATTAAGATACTTAATTATGCTAGCCAAAAAAGAAAACATCATATCACATCAAGAAAACTGCACGATAGGGTATATACCGTCCATGCCATGGCAGTGAGGACAGCAACGAGCATGTGGCCACTGTATACAAGGTCGTTGCAGCCACCTCCAGCCTTCTTAAGCAAATTGTACCAAGAAGATCCTTCAGAGGGTGTTGGTCGAAGGAAATCTAATAAGAAGCTCATTTTACCCCAATCAGGTCTGTAGTCACCAAGAATCTGTCCGGGATCAGCTGGGAAAATAACAAATTTTACGCGTTAACAACTCAGAAAAGTGTAAGCACAACGCATAGAATAGAGAAAATTCCAGTCATTATGTGCAAACTATATTCTACAAAGCAATACAAATAAGGAATTTAAAAGGTTGCTCCATAACAAATTAAATCATTTTATCTTAATGTTTGGTTCCACACTTCTAAAAGTATAAAAGGCAAAAAACACGACAAATATTTTCTCAAAAGCAGTTTGAGTGCTTTTTAACTCTTTTCAAATTCAAGAATAAATTGCTGTCTGTTTCAACTATGATGGTTTCCAGTGGAAGTATTTTCGGGTCAGGATAAAAGTGTTAGGCGTTTGGGTCTTGGAAATGTGCATGAAGGAAATGGAAAGATTCAAGCCATTTACCAAATGCTATGTCCTGATTTAATAACTGGCGAATTGTATCAGCATCTTCAGCATAAGGAACATAGTACTTCTGTGCCCAACGATGAGGGTATGGAGGGACTCTGAATCGAGAATAAGCACACCATGGCCTTGCAGATGGTAGAATTGTAGATACAAAAGTTATGGCTCTAAGAAGTCGACCGATTGCCATGGTGAACATATACCTTGCACCAAGTCCAAGTCCAGGAGCTTTAACTGAGTCAAAAAGCACAGAGAACGCCAACATAATGAACAACATTAGAAAATGGTGCAATCCAATAATCCGAGCTCTCAATATCTCCACGACAGCTGGAGGAAGTTTCTCGTTCAATGCCAAGAGTAGCCATTGGCCAGTATCAGGAAGAGGAGCTGCGTCACTGTCAAATGTCAAGAAAGCCACAATCTTAGATTTTTAAATGAAAATAAAACCAACAGGGAAATGAAACTACATATATTGCTAATGAGTAAAACAGTTTCACACTGGGGGTTCTGAATAGAAATAGCAACTTTCAAGTTATTAGAATAATAAAAGAAGAAAAAAATTAGTCACTTAAGCGGACTTATATTTCAGCACCAATTTTATAACTAAATTACATAGATTCGCATAAAATGCAGAACAAGAAACATGTATCTCACTGTGGTAGACCCGTACAAGAATTATAATTCTGTTCTAGAAGAGCCCAAAAATAGATTTTCTGAAAGTTCCATTCTCAATTGTATACTGTATTGGTTGTATACCAAAACAAAAAATTAATGTATGATCTAAATTCCAAAATTGGATATTCACAAGACTACTAAACACATGCATTTTTTTTTTTTTTTTGTTCAGAAGATTGAAATTACTATAAGATGCTTGCTAAAAATCCCATAGAATTGCTAGATGCTTGCCAGATTCAGTCCTCAAAACAACTAAGGACTTCGTAGATTTGTTTTAAAATATAATGGCTGCATCAACTATCAACAGATGTTCTCTTCAAATCCAATAACTAACAAGTAAAGCCGACATCGAATTTCATCCACACTCACTGCATCTCGTTAATTTCATCGGATGATGGCTTGTATTCTGAATAAGCATAGAAATTGGATCAACCATTTCAATTCTTTTTAAAAGATAAATAAAAAGAAAAGGGCATATTTTAAAAAAATTGAAAATAAGTAAAATAGTTGACTGATGCCCTGCAATTTCTAAACTAGGTTCTGTCAGTGAATGAAAGAAAATGTTAATATATGGGTTACCAAAAATAAATTATTAGCCAAGATCTCTTTCCATTGGTGATAGAAACAAAATCTAAAGAACTTTAATACCATACTGGGATTAAACTCACAAATCCTTTTACAAAGAACTAGTATGTCATTTATTACATCTCATAATTAGACAAACAATCAGGGTATAAAAACCTTTTTGTTCTTTAAACTTCTAAAAAAAATAATGTTTTTCAGTCAACAGGTTCGTGAAGTTCAAATCTGGAAACTCAAGCTCCACATACCAAAAATATCAGATCCATCCCCAAATTAAAATATTTCCAAAATCGGTGTGTTAACTGAAGCAAGCAGATCCACAGAGTCGCACCTAAACTTAACCATCTAATACAATTAGGAATCAATTTGAGGTTTATGCAGCTCAAAAATCAGGATTCAATCTTCTCCCCCGAAGTCCAAATCAAACTAAACATTCGAGCAAACCACTTCAATTTTCAATCTACAAACACAGGAATCACAAAAGAGAGAGATCCAAATCCTTACACTACCTGTGCCAGTCGAGACCAAGGACAGCGGTGACGAATCGAACGGAGAGGGCTTCGAAGAGAAGAGCGGTGAGCATAAAGAGCATGGAGGCGAGAAATGGAATGGCGGAACGGAACTCGGAGGACCAGTGCTTGTAGAAGGGAACACGAAAGATGGCGGCAAGGGCAAGAAGGGACCAGAGAGCTGGCTGGAGACGGGAATGCCATGTGGGCGAGAGGTGGGTGAGGTAGTCGATGGAGACATATGATATGGCGATGAGGCCAAGGCCGCCGATCTTCAAGGCCGGCCACCGCATTTGGTGGTGGCGGTGGCGGACAAAGATGGGGAGGTTAGTTGTGGGTTCTTGTTAGAGAGTAAATTAGTTAGTTTAGGATGAAGGAGGTTGAGATTACAACTACATATCTTTCAACCAACCTAAATTTATTTATTACTTATTACAGATTACTAACATATCTTTTGATGAATTTACTGCTTACCATCAACTATTAATATTATCCCTAAATCTTAGTGTTCCATATTCATATTAAAGTTTCATCCATATTTGCTTATGAGTTACAACATTATTATATTTTACGATTTCTGGTTAACTTTGGATGAACTTTGATTCCATACTTTTTTTTTTCTTTTTTTACGTTATGTTTTTATAAGTTGTTTTAAAATTTGACTACTCGATTATACTAATAATTGTTTTTTCTTCTTCCAATAAACAACATATGGGGATGAGATTCAAAACTTACTATTCTTTAGTCAAGTATATAAGCATGCATTGTTAAAACATAATCAATAGACACTAATAAATTATATTTTAAAACTCAAAAAATATGTGGTAGGATAGCCATAAATTTCATCTCAAATGTATTTGGATCAACGTAATGTTTTAAATTATTTAAGTTTTGTTTAGCTACTCGGTATTGAATAACAACTCTTCTATTGTATCAAACACCTTTTAAATTTTTAATTTTATATCTAATAAAACCACAATTTTTTTTTATTAATATATATATATATGTGTGTGTATGTCAACTTAAAACTTAAGAAATCTACTCAACACAATATTAAAAGTTTATAGATTTATTAGACACATTTATAATGGAGAAATTGCTTCAGATGACAAAATCATTTAGAAAAAAACCGCTCATGGCACCTCTATTTTGCATATTGCGAATATGACAAATATGATAAGTAATGAGTGATATCAGACGACTATCAGAGAGCTATGGGAGAGCTATCAGAGGGCTATCAGCTTTTAAATTTGTTATTTTGCAATTTAAAAAATGTAGTAACATAGACCCTATTATCATAATTTTTTTTGCTATTTTTGCAAGTGCTCCTTTTAAAATAGTTTAAAACTAATGATTTAGTTGCTCAATTAGCCCAACTAAGTCCACTTTAATACTTGTTCAAGTGTTCTGCATTACTTCAATCTTTATTCTTTTGAACCGTTTTGCATAGCATTGAAAGAAATTCACTCTAATGAGTTTGCGGTTGTTATGGGTTGTTTATCCTAGCGGGGTAATGGTTGTTTATCCTAATAGGGTAAAGGGTTATAACTAATTGGTAATATGAGTTTTTATCCTAATGGAGAATTTGGGTAGTTTATCCTAATGGGGAAATGGTTGTTTATCCTAATGGGGTAAAGGGTTAAGTAATCCCGTAGGAACACCCCTAATCGTATGAGTGACCCTGTAGTAGGATCACCCCGACATGTGGGGTACACAACCTAACATCCAAAGTTATGGGGTATACAACCTAACAACCAAAGTTAACTGACGTCATAGTCCATAAGCATGTCACAATCATCATATACATGAAATGAAATATCAATCATAAGAGTCCATAATCATAATCCATAAAACATGTATAATCATCATATAACATCAATCAACTACAACATATCATTAAGCATTTTAGATACCATCAATGCATAATCACTAAATACATGCGGGTTTTCATATTTAATTCGAAGGTCCAATAGTAGAATATCTTACAATATTAATGCATAATTAGTTAATACATGTCGTCTCTTAAATTTTCATTCGAATGTCCAGTAATAAAATCTCTTACATGACATTGGCTAGAAAGAAAGTCGTTGACAGTACAATTTTCCTAATTAATTTGGTCCTAATCATAAATGAAAAATTTTCAATAACTTTACTTTAACAACTTCTAAGTTTTCCTAAATTTGGGCTTTTTTTCAATTTAGCTTGCTCAAAAAATTGAGGTTGAAACCAATTTCACAAATTAACTCTTCTAAAATTCAAAAATAAATCCTTAAAAAAAATGCACAATTATATCCAAAACCCTACAAATTAATCAATAAATAAGGAAAATAATTAATATTTTTACTTAATAAAATTATCAATTATGCCCAAACAATTGGAGATCCACTAGTAAAACCCTTACTTAGGTTAGGCTAAATTCCACCTACGCATAAAATTAAATTAACAATTTTTGTCAACAAATTACTAATTTAATTACTTTATAGTTTACCAAAATGGAGATTGAAAAATCCTCTCAACCTTGATGAAAAAATTCACCACTTAAATCTTCCAGCTTTGCCAAAGAATCCCTCTATAGGCATACAACCAAAATCAATGTCAATAATAAACTTAATTTAGAGACTCAATTAATCTTTAATGAGTATTAAAATCTCAAAATAAAGACCCAAAACACTCACCTGACTCACCCATCCTAACCAAAACCGATGAGCGGCGGCAACGATCCTATAGGGGCGACGATATCTAGAGTTATCTTACGGAAGAAGATGAAGAACCTTTTCTTTTCAATTCACGCATTCCAAATCCATTTATGAACCTATAACACACACAAAATTTATAACCATTTTATTATTGTTATTAT
This sequence comes from Cucumis hystrix, assembly GCA_025688845.1. Lineage (NCBI taxonomy): Eukaryota > Viridiplantae > Streptophyta > Magnoliopsida > Cucurbitales > Cucurbitaceae > Cucumis > Cucumis hystrix. Next base: position 2,624,176 of record CM046885.1, read on the forward strand.
TATTATTCTCTCGCCAAAATATATGATAAGCATATATATATTTATTTAAGGGGTATTTTTAAAAATAGCAAAATAAATTAAAATGTTTACATGCTATAGAAAAATTTTGGATTTTATCACTAATAGTCTTTTAGCACTATAGCATATCAATGATTATTAGTGATAGAATTTGCTATAAGTTGTAGTATTTGTAAAATTTGCTATTTTTGAAATTTTCTCTTTATTTAAATTCTTATTCCCTCTCTTAATTAAATTTATCATATTTTTCTATCCAATCAAATAAATCATCTCTTCTTGTAAATTATCTTATTTCCAACAATTAAGATAATTAATAAAACCTTGTTCAAATTATCACTTGGTAAACAATCTTCTTCATCTCTCATTTTGTCCAAGATTATATCATTTCTTAGTCTATTGTGCATGTATCTTCGTTAGAATTATATTGATTCTTTTGTGTAATAGAGATTAGTTTGCGCTTATTTTCACCCTTAACGACCCTACCTAAAAATTGTCCAACAGTAACTCAATATGGTGCAATATTACCTATATGTTTGGAGAGTTATCAATTCGATGAAAAAAAAACTTCACTATATAAAAAGTTTTTAGCAATTACAACAAAAAATACTTATATAATGAATGTCATCTTTTTAGCTATTCATGTATAACTTTCTCTTCAGTTTGAACTTGGTGCATGTTTGAATTGACTTTTTAAGTGTTTAAAAATGTGTTTATAATTAAGTGCAAGAAAAAATATTTATAAACAGTTAAAAAGTCAATCCAAACGAACTTTTAGATTCTCTTTAAGTTTGAGATTCTCATACTTCCATATAATAACACTTCTTCAAGTTTTTTGTACGACACCCCCTAAATACATCATACTTATGACCCCTTAAATGTGAGATCAATCCTCTCACTTTCACCATACTTAGCCTCACCCTAAATACAATATCAAAAGAAAACTCCTCTTGAGTTCTACAATGTTTGCTGAAAACCAAACCTCAACTAGAGATACAAAATTTTTAATACAAATACACTTTAAGGTTAAGTCTTAGGCGAATTCTAAGTTCAAAATACTCGATGCACACACTTTTCTAATAAGAATGACTAACACTAAAAATGAATACAAATATCATATAAATATGGCTAGCTTTGATAAGATATTCAAGGATGGAATAAATCATCTCTATAGGAAAATAAATAGCAAGGCACAAAATCTACAAAACCTCACTAACAAACAAGGAAAATATATGTTGCGAAGTCTATTGTATCACGTAACCATGTGCTTAACAATGTCCTTGATATGTTACATGACACGTTGCTTGAGTTTTGCTTGTCATATTGGTGTAACAAATATCATAATTTGTACAAACAGAAAGAAAAAGATTTGTCCCACTAATTTTAAAAAAATTATGTTAGGATTTTAAGTTTCATTATGGGCTCATTCATTTGATCCATTTGGGAAAGCAGGGTACTGTTGAATATGCACAAAACACATGATATCAGATTAGAAATTCATATCATTGGTTAAGTAAGAAAGCATCAAGTCTGGAGGTCATGTAAAACAACAACTAATTCTTCTAATTCCATAATATTGCACAAAAACATATATATGTCGGAGTGATAGTTGTGAAGTATAAGTCAACACCATGATGGCACAAAAAATCTCATGTTCCAAAAACAATAATGATGTTAGCTTATCGTTCAAAAAGGAGTTCAAAATTAAGAGTTAGTGAAATGTGTTTTTCAAGAAGATCCCAATATTAAAATAAGTTATTATATTATGAATTAAGATGGATAGATTTTTGTAAAAAAATAATTGGAGATTTCTTATATATCTTATTGTATAGCTAAATCTTATGATTCACTTTTTTTTTTTTTGGAGATTTTTTGCATGAGTGACTTTTAAAGTTGGTCGTTGGAGTTAGACACATAATTGGTCATTTGAGGACTTTGCAAGAAGTAGTCATCAAAACTAGTCATTAGAGGTGGTTGTTGCCAAAATGAACATCAAAGGTGGTTATTAGGATTGTACATTGATTGGATTGGGTCGCTTTTGATGTTTTTGGACGAACCCATAATTTTGGCTTTGAATGAGTTGAAAACTAGAAAGATCCAAATAAAGCCTCCAACTGAACCCAACCCTTAAAATTCGGGTTGGATTGGGATGGGGTTGTTGAGTTATAGTTTTTCTTTTCTTTTTAATAATCTTAAATATGTATAACATATGATTAGTAACCAAAATTTTGTTCAATTCAAATATACCAAATATCTATGATATATAATACAAACTTTACACAAAAGACAAATATCATAACAATTTTGAAAGAAAAATATTAAAATTTCCCAAATTAATCAAGCCAAAGAAATCAAGTTTTAAACAAAGAGAAATATAACGTATATATATTTTTATTAACACTAGAAGAAATTTGGCTTTTAATGTCGATTTAAAACAGACATTTTTTATGGTGTTATTGAAGATCTTTAGTATCAGTTGGCATTTGATATCGTTTTAAAACCGACAATAAAGTCTTGTTTTTTGATCTATTTTTATAAATGTATTTTTATTTAATTGTTGCATTATTGTCCATTTTTATAAACCGACATTAGATACGTGTAGATAAATATTTTTTCTCACATCAACAAATCAATAAAATTAATATTATTTTAGAAACTACAATATTTTTCTTTTATACTTGTATACACAACATGAAATCTTAATATTGTGTTTGTATATACATTCTGCAATAATACATGAAACAAGATCCTAATACAATACTTAAATAAGAAATCCTAAACGCCTTCACAGTCTTTAACTTTCAACGATCGCTTCCATCTACACAATCGCTTAGCTTGGCTGGCTATCTAAGACCAAAATATACTTTACAACCTGAGGAAGATTAAATCCAGAATCTACAAAATTATGTTCATAGAGTGCTTCATCCACAAGCATCACAATGATTATATACTTCTAACCATTCCTTAATAAATAAAACAAAAATTGGATGTAAGGCCAAGAGGAAATCAAGTTTTTTTTACTACAACAATTTTCATTAAGAAAAAAAATAAAAATATAAGTGCATCCAAAAACCAAGATAAACAAGGATTCCCACCATTTCCAGCCAAGTATATATGTAAAGAACAGTCCAAGTGCATTTTCTTTCAAGATGCCCAAGCTAACTTATCCCTTTAACTTAGTATAAAATTTATAAAAATAGTGCACATAACAAATTTCTGGCTCAACATTTAATTTATAAATAGCTGGAAAAAAACCCATGACAACAACCAAGATAAACAAGCAACTAGCCTTGTCAACACAAATAAAGTTCCATTACAAAAAGAAGAAAGGAAGTAGAGCAAAGGTATGAATATAACCATGAATAAAATAAAACATAGGCACACTACTTCATTTAAAGAAAAGAAAAAAACATAACAATCACGTCAAGCACACAACAAATCCCCTACGTAGCTTCTTAGATGGAACCATGATAGCATAATATATAAGACATCTAATTATGTCCAACTCATCCAATACAAGAGGCAAGTCTTTCTTTAACTTTACCACCACGGGATTCCAAAAAGCTAAGGATTTAGGATTAATACCCATAGGAAGACCAATGTAATAAAAACGGATTCCCAGAGTTTCTTCATATTAGGCAGCCTTTCTTCTATCATTTTCCTTAATGGAGATGTTGTAGATAAAAGTAGTTCATTGATAAAAAGTAGCTCCAATGATCAAACTGAAATTTTATTTATAGAAGTTAAACATGCTGAAGGATAGACTCCCTTCCTCTTCCTCTTCCTCTTCCTCTTCCTCTTCCTCTTCCTCTTCCTCTCCCTCTCCCTCCTTCCAAGTATATACTCACAAAATGAATCAATGTGTTGATAGCAATCTGTACATGTACAGTAAAATACATTGGCTATGAAGCCTAAACAATTTACCTGCTTATTGGAAGAGCCTCTATAGATATCGAGTCCATATCTTCACTTATTCAATTCACCTTCAATCAACAAGAGAACTATGATAAAGCAAAAGAAACTTCAAAACAAATAATCCAATTAAAGAAACACAAACGTTTGCTAAGGTTGCTGTACAAACAAGAACCTAAAGCAAATAATCATTCAATCAGTCTATAATATGAGGTACTAGGCATTATCCAAATTGTGGGTGCGCATCATCCTTAATAAGAGACCAAAAAAATATTGAAAAAACAGTAGGCCAGGATCATAAGAGAATAATGATCCTGTTACACATAGTTACCTTGATAATACCAAATTGTGCGTGCATATCATTCTTAAATAGCTCAAGATAAATAATATACTCCAGACAATTTTGCTTGTGAAGACCCAATCTATATCAATCCGGGAAACAAAGAAAAAAAGAAAACTTTAAACGAAAGTGCAGACAAATTAAAAGATTAATTTAACCTGCACTCCTCGATATTCTAACATCTTGCGCTCCAAACTGTATACTAGGTTCCGATGGCTTTTGATTAGTAATCCAATCAACTTGAGTACCAACACAAAAATGCAAGCTTCATGAATAGTAGAGGCCCACCTGTAGCCAAACTAACAAGAGAGGGAATCATCGCTGTGGAAAATTCCAAACAAAAAGCCAAAACAGAAATCAGTAAAACCCTTTAAAAAGAAAGAAAATAAAGATCAACAATTTCAGTAATCAAGGAAAAATCCTAGCTTATAAAAGGCGTAAGAATGAGAAAGATGTATAAAGCCAAGCTCACTCAATTGAGTTAAAGAAAGTAGAAATTGGTCGGACGTAAACAACAGTAGCGACAACTTCAATGGTGGCTAACAGTTGTATGGTAATGCTAGAGTAAATCTTCTGAACGAAAGAGGGCAAAAAAGATTTTAAGTTTCTACCTTACTCTTCACTTAATCTTATCTCAGATTAGCAAATCAATAAGGATAATCAAACTAGTCAAAAACTCAGGTAACTATTAAGGAAATTTTCAAGCAAATTAGACAAATTTCTAAATGAAGAAGGAATGGGACCATAAAGGAAATTATTTCTCACTACTACAAATTTGGCTTTCTTTGCAAAAGATATCTGTGTGCTAATTGAAAGACATCTTCATTCTCTCCTCAATGAGGATTTGAACTCGAGACCTCTTGTCCATAAGTACATACAGGTGCCCAGTTGAGCTAAATTCATGTTAACCAACTTATATAGTTCTATAAGTTTTAAAAACCCTAAATTACAAACTTTCAATTCAACTCATTAAAGTTGAACGCAATAACTATATAAGTTTTAAAAACTTATATAGTTCTATAAGTTTTAAAAACCCTAAATTACAAACTTTCAATTCAACTCATTAAAGTTGAACGCAATAACTAATTTAGTTTTTATAAAGTAACATATTTTAATCTACTTATAATTACAACATTTAACTTTTAAAAAAGTAATATTGTATTATTGATGAATAGAAAGTAATAATTTAAAAAAAAATAGTAAAGATTTAATAATATTATTGATGAAAATCGTGTTTTCTGAGCCCATTAACGAGGGTCTAAATTTCGTGGTTCGTGGAAAATAGTTTTTTCTTGATGGACAATGTCCATTAAGATATCATTTTTCTTGATAGGTCTCGCCTATGATCTTATCCTAAACCTAAAATTTTTTATTTTTTTTTTTGTTGATGGGCATTGCCCATCAAGATATCATTTTTCTTGATGGACCTTGCTCATGATCTTTTTTTGGTCTTTGTCTATCAAGAAACCCTAAACTCATCAAGAAAATTCTAAATCCATCAAGAAATCTAAAACAAACATATTAATTTTTTTCGATGATGGCCATTGCAAATCAAGAAAATTCATCCTTCGATGGACCTCGTCCATCAAGAAAACCAAACTAACTTGATGGACATTGCCAGTCAACCAATATATTATCCTTGATGTTTATTATCCATCGAGAAATAGTTTTCTTGATGTTTGTGGACCATCAACAAAACTAAGGGAACTTTGCTCATCAAGGAAATAAGAATCCACATTTGTTACGTTTTTCGTATTTCTTCAACAAAATAAGGGGACTTTTCTTGACCTACATGATCGTCAAAGATAAACATTGTATCTGTCGCCACGTGCCCGAGACGACGCGGAGCGGCCGACGTCCTCAAAAGAGTTATTTTTAAAAGAACATAGGAGTCGCCACCAATCTTTTTTACGGTGGGATTGGACACTGAAATAAAGTAAACAATTTTTAAAAAAAATGGTCTGCGAAAAATAGAGTTGAGTTTGGGAGTCATTTGTGTGTGGGGAAGGTATTAACACCCCACAACCCCCATTTAGAAAAAAACGGTGGCCAAATTTCAAATCTTGAATTAAAAATATTTTTTAATTTATTTTTAAGCTAATGTCTTATTTCACCTCTTATTACTTCAATATTTGAAGCGATGATCTCAAAAATAAGTGGAATAATATTCCATTAATTAGACTATATATTGAGAAAAGTTTCTCACCTTAAGAAAATGAGAAATTTTTACGATTTCTCAAAATCTATCATGAGCTAGCCTTTGAATAAAGATTTTTTTTAAAACATTGATTAAATTCATTTTTTCTTGGGATCATATCTTAGACTTCCAAAGATGTGATTCCTCACCTCAAGAATTTTAGAAAATCGGACTCCCAAATTTTCTAGATTCCGTCGTAAGATTTTTGTTTAAGGAAAACGGTATAAGTTTTTTAGAAAAAACTGATTTAGGAAACCTTATGAAATCATAGGTTAAATTTGAAGGTTTTGAAAAACATAAAACATTTATAACATTATAGACAAATTTGCTAAATGATTAAAAAGTATTTTTATTTTAAGACATAAAGAATTTTAAATTGGAAAGATTTTAAAACATTAAAAATTTTAAATACAAAGAGTTACCTTTAAGTGCATATAACAATAATTATTATGATAGTAATGTGAATAAGTAAAAGAAAGGAAACATAATAACAAATAGATAAAATAAGGAATGAAAAAGAAAATTGAATAAATAAAGAAAAAAAAAGGTAAAGGTGTGATGGCGCGATAAAAAAAATAAAAATCATAATCATAATAATAAAATAATAATAATAATAATAAGAAAAACAACAAGTAAAAAGAAAAAAGAACCGTAATAGTAATAAAATAAAATATTATAATAATAATAATAATAATAATAATAATAATGGTAATAACGATAATAATGGCAATAACGATAATAATGATAAAATTTTCTCTATCCTCATTTTTTCCCTCTATATTTTAGAGAAAAGAAAATAAATGCTAAGAGTTGGGATTTAAAAAAAAAATGAAATACGGATAAAAAAAAAATGAACATTTTTCTTATGTCGTTTTCTTTCTCTCTATTTTTTTAGAGAGAAGAAAAAGACTAAATAATTTTTTTTTAAATGATGATAAAAGAAAAAAAGTAGTAAAAACATACTAAAATTTTCTTAAATTTTCTTTTCTTTCTCTTTATCTTTTAAAAAGAGAAGAAAAGAAAAATAAGGATTCGAATCCCAAAGAAATTACTTGTTGTATGAGGTACGAATCATTGAGATTAAATCCCTACCAAATGCAACCTCCAACTAAATTTATTTCAACATGGGATTTGATTTGCTTAAGGTAAAGTAAAAAAAAAAAAAAAATAGAGACAATAAAGTAACGGAAAGAAAAAAAAAACTCACCTTTTTGCTATATTTTTTTCGCAAAGATTCGCTCTAAATAATAAAAATTTTGCTAAACACTCTCTTTAAATAAGTTTTTTTTTTTCTAAGAAATTTTTCTTCCCTTCATTCCAAATGACAAGGGTCCCTATTTATAGACCCGGAGTGTACCACAAATTAGGAAAAAATAAGAATAAAATCAAATTTTGATATTATGTGTATAAAAATAAATTTTTATTTTCCTAAAATAAAGTAAATTAAATTTTATATTTTGAGATTTTGTAAAAATAAATTAATAAATCAAATGGACATTAAAAGATTTTTGTTTAAAATTGATTTTTTTTTCCTAAAATGATAAAAGTGATATTAGAAGATTTTATTTAAAACAAATTCATTTCTTTTTTCCTAAAATAGTACAACTGTGATATTAAAAGATTTTTTTAAAATAAATTGATTTATTTTTGTTTTCTAAAATAATAAAAATAAAATATTATAAGATATTATGTTATTACTAATTTTTTACCTTTAAACATAAATAAGTTTAGCCATTATTACTAATATTATTTTTTTTTTTAAAAAATGTGTAGGATAAAAATAAGTGGCGAAAAATATTTTTATTGATGGTCATAGAAATTAAAATTTGCATGCGTCAAGAAATAACAAATTTGTAGTAATATCTAAAGGTTATGATCCTATCGCTTTCAAGAAATGAAATTCTATCTAACTTGTCCCTAAATATTTCATCCTTCTAAGATATAAGATAATCATTTTTCTCCAATTTTCATGCTTTTTCATCAATAAGGACCTATGCAGAAATAGGAAAATGCTTCAATCACAAGAAACTCTTTGTCACGACCTATTTCCAGAGATATAAAGAAAATGGTGGAGTTTCATTTAATCACAAGAAACGTTTTCTTATTTCTAGAATCCATACAACTACAGAAAAACCATTTCAACTTGAAACACCATGAATTCGACAAAAAAGGTTCGCACTAATACTTCATCCACCACATCTTCCCACTACCAAACCAACTCAAATGAACAAATAAATTAAGAAAAACTAAAAAGAAAAGAACTAAACAAGCTCTCAAATCTTAGAATTACGTTTTTCCAATTCGATCTTAAGCACGGAAGAACAAGAGCCATCTTCTCTCACAACTTCAATTACGTTGTCTCCGTCGACGATCTCGTCCGCTGCAGCGGAGAAGACAATCAAAGAAGAAAAATTGTTAGGCTGATAACCTTTGGAACCGCCATGGATTCTAAAGGAGAGGAGGAAAAGGAGTTGCCGCTAGTTATGTTTCTCTTGAAAAACGTTTCGCGGTTCAAAAAAGAAAAGAGAATGAAGGAGGAAAGATATTTATTTTTCTTTTTCTAAAATAATTATTTAAAGAAAGTTACTAACCAGTTTCTAAGCTTCAAGATTTATAAAGAACTGAAGTATAGAAAATGAGATTTCACAGCAAGAACGAGAAGAAAGAACGTCGATGAAGTAGCAAAAGAGCGAGAAAAGCTGAATCAATACAAGAACAAAAAAAAGAGATGTAGATCGACTGGTCGACTAGTGATGGAGATCGAAGAGAATGGAGCTCGGAGGAATGATGAGATGCGAGATGTAGAGAGGTGGAGGGAATGGGGACGAAGCGGCAGCCAATGGGTTAGAAAAAACAACAAACCCTAAACTTAACTTATATATATTTTTAATAATAAAATAATTTTACAAAAATAAAAAAATAAAAGATAGCTTTAATGTCAGTTTTAAACCGACATTAATCCTTCCTCTTTGATGTCGGTTTAAAAACGACATTAAACATCCGCCTTTTGAAAAACGACATTAAACATCATTTTTCATTTTTTCCACCTGACATTAAAGGTCAGATTTCTTCTAGTGTAAGGGTCAATGAGAAGAATAACAATCAACAACTTGCCATTCGAAAAAATAGTAAAACTGTTTTTTTTTTTCAAAAATGACAAACGAATAAAATTACAATAAATAAAAAATTTCAAAAAACCCAAAATACCCCTATATACTTAGAATGTGCCAACTACTTCCTAACTCTAAAATAAACCATATATAATTACACCTTAATAACTTCATAAACACAATTATACATACACACTTGTTTAATCAATATTCAGCAGACCCTTCATCTTCACTTTCCATCTTCGATTCTTCATCTTCCACTTTCCTTTTTCCATGTCCAGATTCAGGTGACATTCTATCTTCTTCAATTGAGCAAACCCTAAAATTACGTCTTGAAGCGGCAAACCCTAGTCTCCACCCTCATTTTTCCAAATTCATTATACATTTACATTTGAAGTATCAATTTCATCTTCAACTTCATCATGCATTTCCAAGAAGAAGAATAGAAACAAATTACAGTCCCATTTGAAGCATGCAAACACTCATCTTCATTTTTCATCTTCCATCTTTGATTATCCCTTTTATTAATATATATATATATATAATTAGGTTGGGTCTCTAACCTTTACATTTTGGGTTAACGTTGAACAACTTGGACTTACTCTACTCTCACATTTTAATTTAGATTGGGTAGACAGAGTTGTTCAGGTTATCAGATTATTAGAACATCCCTAATGGTCATCATTGAAATTAGTTATTGGAGGAGCGCCATTGAAAATATAGGAGGTGGGAGAGTTGAGTTAGTTGTTTTAACCATTGAACAGTAAATTGTATTATTCTAGCAAAACATTGGATAAAGTAATTTGATAACCCTCAATAAAACACATGTCCCAAATGTTGAATGAGCTACATAACTCAAAATTTCTCTCATTTGGATGCATTCGTGGTTCTTTATGTGTTTTCTCTACACTCAAGGCATTACACAAATATTTGTAAGAGCTTGTAGCTAGAAATGGCTCATGTTGTTCAACAAAGTCGAAGTAATTCAAGATTTTTTAACTAGATTCTTTATCATTGAGTTTGAGCTTTTTTTTCCCCTATTTTTTCTATTCAACTTTTGAGCTTTTTCATGGTTCGTGGTTTGTGATTACTTTTTCTAATTAATATTTTTTTAAAAATAAAAATATTAATAGCACCCCCAAGTACTTGTAATAACAGTGAAGTACAAATCTCTAAACCTTGATGAAAACAACCAAAATCAACCGAACTTACCAATGATTTATCTATACTATTGTTTTTAAGATCAAAAGTTCAAACCTACATATTTATGTTGTATTAAAAAATGTTTAAAAAACACATTTTTAGACTTTTTAAATTATTAGATATCAATCTGATTCAAATAAGTCAATTTTCAGGTAAAAAAGGGAAACAAATGAATTTACACTCTTCGGGACATTTGGGACGTGAAAAGAGTTATTATAATATGTAGTTATTATAATCTGTGGGTTAGAATAGTTTATGAATTATTATAATCTGTGTTTGGGGTGCAGATTATTATAGTTTGAGTTATTATAATCTATGTTGAGAGAAGTAAGGAATAGTGAAATGAGGGAGTGAGAAATAGTGACATATACGAGAGATGAGAGGTGAGGAATACTGAGAGGGAGTGAGGAATAGTGAAAGGAGGGAGTGAGGAATAGGAGAAATAAGGAAAAAAAGTATAATAGTCATAATCCTAGGACTGTGATAATCCTTGAGGCAAACATGGAGTTGACTAAAATAGCTCACTCCACTCTTTCATAATATGAGGGCCAAACGGCCCCAGGACTTGTAGCAATTTAAACTCAAAACTATGACAAGTTCATTATTTACACCATTCAAATGTTCTTTTTAGACAAGTATCGTGTGATATTTATAACATTATCAATTTAACTCTTAAAACTTTTAGGATAAATTGCAAAAACTATCATTTAAAGTATAATGATTGTTGCAATTATGTCTTTCAACTATCAATTTTAAAAACTTAGCCATCAAACTTATTTAAGTGTCAAAATCGGGTTAAATTAGTCTTTCAAACTTACATATAAATGTATAAATTGTAACATTTGTAAATTTTAGGGTTAAATTTTATCTGGATCTAATTTTATCATTTATGGATCCAATTTTTACAATTATTGTAAGCTTGAAGGTCCAATTTTATCACTTGTAGAAGTTTAGGGCTTCCATTTTTAGAAGAAATGTTTAAGGGTGTAATTGCAATTACGACCATATTTCAAAGGTGGTTTTTGCCATTCATCCAAAATTTTATAAGCAATCGATGTATAGACTCCTAATTAAGATGTCGTGTAAAAGTTGCCGAGATAATTCTATGCACTTGTAAGCATAAATTAAAATGCACGAAGGATATTCATTACTAAAACAACAGGTTTAAATTGATTCTCTTTATACAACAATTAATTAGGTTAATTTTCATAAATATAACGAATCAGCAAAATATTTATGACTCGTTTAACAAAATGAAAAAACTCATAAAACTCGACATTTTTTTAAATATTTCAGGTTTGCCCTTTATTTTCAACATCTTTCTTCTTTTCCTCTTCTGCAATTTTTTTTCTTTTGCAATTTTTTTTCTTTCCATCATCTTTTTCTATTATTCTTCTACAATTTTTTTTCTTTTTTCTTTTCAAACTATTATTTGGTTCAAGATCGTGTACCAATTATAAAATATCTATTTTTTTTCAAACTGCTATTTGACTTTCCAAAAATAAAATAAAAAACATGAAAAAAAATAATATATCAGATAGTCAAATCTAAACGATCGTGTACCAAAATAGCTAAACCTAAACGATGGTGTATAAATAATTTTTTAAAAATCGTTTATATTTGAGTAGCCAAATTTAAACGATCAAATCTAACAATCGTATACCACTAAACGGTCATTTTTTAAATATAAAAACTATCGTTTTCCATATATAAACTATCATGTACCAAATAATCTTGAAAAAAAATCGTTGAGATTTAGGTAGCCAAATTTAAACGATCATGTTCCAAAATATAAACGATCGTGTACCAAATCTAAACGACCGTGGGTCAAAAAATTTTGAAAAAAAATCGTTGAGATTTGGCTACTCAAATTTAAATGATAAATCTAAACGACCGTGTACCAAAACATTATGAAAAAAAAATCGTTTATATTTAACTACCCAAATTTAAACGATTGTGTACCAAAAAATACTGAAAAAAAATTGTTTAGATTTGGCTTCAAAATCTAAACGATCAAATCTAAATTATGTGTAGGAAAAAATAGACAAATCTAAATTATCGTTTTTCAAATATATTATGCACGCTAAATGCCAATTAATTGCGGAGTACTTTTGATATTTTTTATTAAGGGTTTGTGGGCTTTTTATGTTTTTTAAATTGTTTTATACCATGTAAATATTTTGCCGTTTTGTTATATCTGTATAAAGACCCCAATTCATTATTCTAATTTTAAACAATTATATGTTTCATACCTATTTTTCAAACTAAGAGTATTTTTATTGATTTGAGAAAAAATGTTTATCAAAACCCTCATCTATATTTAAATTCTTTTAATAAAAACAGTTTAAACTACACTTTTCAACCACTCTAATTTTTATTAAAATATAATTTATTATTTAAATTAAACAATTAAAAATGTAATCAAAACATAAACACGTCTAAAAACAATTAAAAATGTAATCAAAACATAAACACGTCTAAAAACGACATACTTCTATGAAATTTCAAATTTTAAACTAACAAGGTTATCATATATTATTTAAATTAATTGATAAGACTTAACATTTAGGGGGTGAATTGAAATGTTTTCCAAGAAAAAAAAATTCGTTAACGCCTACCCTACGAATTGCAATTATTAACAAAGCCATAAAAAGAAAAGAAAAATATAAAAATTTCAAAAGTGAATTTATTATTATTACTTCACAACTTTTTCTTTGAAAGTATTGTGGTAATAGGAGAGAGCAACAAAAACTAATAAAAAAGTGTGCTCAAAGCCATTGACATTTACATACTAAAACTCAACAATTCAATAATTTAATTTAGAGAGAGTTGTTATTAAGAACTTTTCAAATAAGAAAACTACGTAAAAGTGCAACCATTTAATGTGAAAAGGCATACTTTTAAGGGTGAAATATTAAAGATGAATGCATATGGTTCAACTTTACAATAATTCATAATTAATTCATTTAAAATAACAAAAACAAAATTTTACATTTTTAAATATTTATGGGAGTAGGTTTATAATTAGGTGAGTTTCTTCCCACCATGCCTTATGCTACATTTAAATTTCTTTTTCTAAAATCAATTTAGTCAAAAAAGGATCCTTTTTTTTTTAATCCTTTTTAGGTTAAATCTATATAAATTAAATAAAAGGCTCTCCATGTTGTCATTTTGTTTTAACAATATTTCTTTGATCATTTTCAAAAGTTGTAATATTATCGTTGACCTTTTATAATCATTTTAAAATTACGTTTAATTTGTCAAGAGTTCACAAGTTTCTAAACTTTATTACTTCTTATCTCTCACTTTTCAACCTTAGCTTTTAACTAAAACACCACCAAAAGAGTATTGGTTTTGAAAATTTATAAAAGGTTAAAGTTGATATTGCAACTTTTGAAATAATAAAGTTATGTTTGAAGCAAGCAACAAATTTCACAGATATTCTTTTTCCAAAAAGAAAAGTTACTTGCTTGGGTTTTTTTAGGAACATTTTTAAGAATAGCAAAATAAACTAAAATATTTATAATATATAACAAAATTTTGGATTCTATCAATGATAGATACTAATAGACTTCTATCACTATCTATCACTATGATTGATAAAAACGTATTAGTGTCAATCAATGTCTATCATTGATAGAATATAAAATTTTATTATATTTTGTCAAATTTACTATTTTTGACAATTCTCCTTATTTTTATATAATTTAGTATCTTTTAACAAAACAATAATAAAATGTATCTTATTTTACTTTTCTTTCCTTCTAATTATAAAACTTATAATGAATATAGCTCAACAAAAAAATTTGTATTATAGATTTTAAGGTTAAAGGTTGGATTTTTTGAAATTTTAGGATTTGAACCAAATTATTTTAAATTTTTTAAATTTAGGTAAATTTTTATTATGGAAGATATACAAGAATATTTCAGAGATGTCATTATCGCAATATGATGACATCAAGGTTTTGAAAAAAATTAAAAAGCAAATGTTTGAAATTAATTTAATATTTGAAAAGGCAAAGTAAGAATATTATATTGTATTTGTATGGTCAATATATGACCATGAAATATATAATACATACACACTCTAAGATTGTGATGATGAAATTATTTATTTAATATTATTTTAGAAATATTATGTATATATTAGTCAAAGAGGAAAAGGCACACAAAGATTCTTCTCAAATATTTTATTTCTTTTTCTTCTTTAAATTAATTTGCTCGTGGTCATATTTTTTGTTTTTCAAATTGTCGTTTCACTCATTTCCCTTCCTCGAAGACTTTGCCTCATGCTGCCGACATGTCGTTTACTCTTTAGTTTAAGGCTAAGTTTATTTATTCACCAAGAGAAAAAAAAAAATCATCATGATTATCGTATGTTGTGCAATAGTTTAGGTCATCCTGTCAAGTATTCTATTCCTTTCGTTCTATTGTGCCTAAAGTATTTTTTCCCTCTAAAATTCAATAATTTGTATTACGAATTCAATTCAAGAATATATCGACCTTCATTCCAAAAGTCACAACTACACAGAAAAAAGAGATCTTAAACAATCCAAGCTAGATAAAGTTGCCTTAGCCTCGATATATATGTTCAAAGCACAAAAATAATATCCAAAAAAGTCTTCAAAATAATATGAGAAAAAAATGCTAAAAAGTTCTCTCAACAATGTCTTAAATGAAGAAATTATCTTGGATTCGGAGATGCCTCAAAATGTAGAAAAAATCCTAAGTTTTGCCAGAAATATGGAGAAAAACCCACAAAAGCCAAGCTCGAAAGGAAGGAAAGAAAGATATGTGGAGTGGGCTTGAAGAAAACAAGGGATTTTGGGTGAAAATTGGGGAAAATCGGGTGGGAAGAAAGAATGGAATGAGAGAAATATGAAGAAGAAAAGGGAAAAAGTTGGGGAGGGCCACGAGGACAGAACCGAGCGTCGAAATGCTTCAGCCCTAAATGTGTTTTTAAATTTACCCTAAACTAACCTATTAATTTAAAATTAGTCCTAATGCTAAATAAACCTAACCTAAGAAAGCAATAAAAATCCTAGCTATCTCTAGGTAGTGCAAATTTTTAAGGTCATTATACTCGACCATGCTCAACTTAATCAATCGCCATTGAATCCTGAACCTTCACCTTCAACTTAGGAGGTGGACTACCATCCTAAAAACTGTTAGAGCTAGAACACGAAGGATTAGTAGTAGTAATGTCATAAAATAAAATGCCTCAACCATCTCATTATGTCTAAGAGTTAATCAACCCTTTGTCCACATCTTTTACAACTTTTGTTGCCTTAAAAAAGGGCTTACCTAACAATATAGATAGATTAGAAGAGGCAGAGTCAACATTAACAGTAATCATATAAAAATCCATAGGAATGGATAAATTATTGACCCTAACTAGAACATTGTCACACCCCGTCCCAAATGTCACCTCCCACGACCAGAAGGGGACATGCCACCTAGTCACCCATCGTATACCTCGTCACGAGATGACACGATGAACCCAACTTTCTTTCAACTTGTCTTATCGCCAAGCTTCTACTTTGAACCTTAGCGATTTTCACATTTCATCGGAGCGGAAATACTTTAACCTTTAGACTTTACTTCGTCGCCTAGTTTTCTTTACTAGGTTTCAATTTACTAAGCGACAAGTACAATTTACTTTTGCAATGGAATAAACATAACTTCTCTTTATTAACTCAACACTTTACACAGAGTTCACACTTAACAGTTACATTATTTTCTTGCAATGTCTTTGTCCATCAGAGTGCTACTCCTCACATCACGGAGTTTAGGAGTGTGAGGACCTTGTTTCATCATTCTCCTTGGTCGGTCAACAATTCATCTCTCAAGGACAACCTTTAGGGCTTCCTTTACCTAACTCAGTTCTTCCACTCATCGTCTTCGGTCTCACCGACTGCCACGTAGAAAGTGGGTTCTCTTTGAAACTGAGTTGCAACCCTTAGCTTTAAGGAGTTAAGTTCTTACCTACTGACTCCTTAAATGCAATATAGAAGACATGGCTTGCACACCGCACAAGTTCACATAACAACCCACATTTCCCTCCTTTATTTAGCTTCTACACCTGACAACCATTCTTTACTTGGCTTCAACGCCTAACAACCTGGGAAGGGAGAAGCTTAAAACATAAGTCAAAGACTTAGTGAGTGATGGGTTTAAAAGAAAAGAAATACCTTTTAAGGGAATATAACAAATTTTAACAATATTAGTCACATCCAACAATTTTCATAAACATGGATTCTCATAAACAAAACTTTCATCACATTAATAAATAACCTAGCAATATGAAATAAATTCCTTGCATTTCAAACATCAGTACAATCACAACTCTTCGACGAAACTTGGGATTCTCCCATCGCCTAGACTTGAAATTCTCTTCACCAGCGTCTCAAGACAATTATCCTTTTCTTAGACCTTGGATTCACTTTCTCCAATGTCTCATCACCTAGACCTGTGATTCTCTTTCACCAGCATCTCACGATAGACCTGCGATTCACTTCACCAATATCTGGCAATCAAGAACACATTTCTCGCTCAAACTTGGGATTCATTTCACCAGTGTTTACCCGCCTAGACCTGGGATTCACTTCACCAGCGTTAGTGATAGTTTGAGTAATCAACAACAAACTAACTTCATTCCTTTTTTGCCCTTATCTTCATTCCTTTCAAAGACTTAATAAAATTTTATCCAAGTCCTTCATCAAACTAACTTCGTTTCAAATCCTAAAAAAATTGACTTTAAAGAAGTATGAAATGTAGCCCAACTTGTTTTTCACCATTTAGGAGATATGAAATAAATAAATAAATAAAGGAGAGTGGAACGAGAACTTACCATCACCAATTGTATATTATTTCTCAAAGAGTGGATCCATCTAACTGCCATGAAACATGTGCCTCTAAAATTATCGTTTTTCAATATATAATGTTTGAATCTACATTGACCGAAAAATAAAGGTGTATTCAAAAGTCATTTTTTATGGGTAATTATAATTGGTGACAATTTTAAGAATAATAATTAAGTACATAGCAATATTTTTAAAAAATTGCACATATAGCAAAATCTATCGGTGATAGACTTGTATCGTTGATAGACTCTTATGGTCTATCAATGATAGACCAATATTTGATAAACCAATATTTGCAACATGGTCTATCAGTGATAGACTTCTATCATTGATAGAGTTGGACAAATTTTGTTATATTTGCAACTATCCCATATTGTAAAATGTTGCTATATACTTAATTATTTTGAATCTAATTTCTATATTTGCAACAATCCCATATTTTATTTGAACATTTTTTTTATAAAATTTGTTTAAAAACGAAAACACCCATAACCATTACATTTTCTCAAAAATAATTTTATTTATAATTTTCTTTGGTTTACTATAAGAGTTTCTATTAAAGTCATTTATATTACTATAAAAATAGGGGCATTTTTTAAAATAAAAAAAATAAATTAAAATATTTACAAGCTATAGCAAAAATTTTTATTCTATAAATGACAGTCTTCTATCACTATAGCATATCAATGATTATCAGTGATAGAATTTGCTATAGGTTGTAAATATTTCGTAAAATTTGCTATTTTTAAAATTTTCCATAAAAATAACTATTAAACTTTACAAACTAATAATTTAAAAACAATTTCATTATCATAATGTTTTGGCTTAGGATCAAATCTAAGGTTAAATTATATAAAATATCTCACCTTTGTGGATTGTGTCAAAAATAATCTTAAACTTTCAAATGTTTCCAAAATATCCTTAAACTTTGGGAAATGGTTAAAAAATATCATTACCATTAGTTTTGGATGGACCGTTAAAATTTTGTTTCAAAACTACCCATGAACTATTGAAAAGTTTCATAAATACCCATAAACTTAAAAAAGCTCAAAAATACTCTAATCAATCCAATTTTTAAATAAAATTTCTTAAAATAAATACCAAAATTGTAAGTTAAAATCATAGTTTAAATTTACATCGATATGGCGTTATTTCTATCGATATTCTCACATTTTCATAAGTTCAATATCGATATTTCTATTACATCATAGAAAAAATCATGAATCACAAGAAATAAACATCAAAATGACACTAATATAAATATAATATAAAAAATACACATGTTTATTTATTTTGAAAAGAATAAAATATTTATTTACTAAGTTAAATAAAATAATATAAATATTTATTTTTTGATATTTTTATTTTATAATTTTTTCAAAAATATCCCTCGAAATCAATTTTTTTGTAAAATTAAAACTTCGATATATCCATCAACATCGATATTTTAAACCTTGGTTAAAACTTAAAATTCCACATCTCATGAAATTTCAAAAAGAAAATCTCCTTACAACATATTAAAACAATAATTATTTAAATAAAAAAATATATAACACTGACAGATCTATTAGACAACCAATCTGTATTGATAGTAAATACAATTTTTTATTTAACAGTTAACTATATGTTAATTACAGCAATAACTATTGAGATTGGTTGTGTTCTTGATCAATCATTTTGTGTTAATACTCAAATAATAAGTTTAAAACTATGGTTTTACCTTAAATTTTTTGTTGGTGCAAAATTTGGATTAATGAGAGTATTTTTTAACTTTTTTTAAGTTCAAGGGTATTTATGAAATATTTTTAATAGTTAAGGGATATTTTTTAAACAAAACTTTAACGGTTTCTATCCGAAACTAATGGTAAGGATATTTTTTAATCTTTTTTTAAAGTTTAAGGACATTTTTTATAGGAGTATTTTTTGACTTTTTTGTAATTTAACCTATTTAGCTCTATGATTTAATTTTGCACCCAAAAAACAAATTAAAAGAAAAAGGGATAGTTGCAAATTTAGCAATTAGATTCAAAATAATCAAGTATATAGCAACATTTTTAAAAAATTGCAAATATAGCAAAATTTGTCAAATTCTATCAATGATAGGAGTCTATCACCGATAGACCATATTGCAAATATTGATCTATCACTGATAGACCATACGAGTCTATCAGCGATAGTTTTGTATATTTGCAATTTCTTTAAATGTTGCTATATCACTAATTATTATTTCTAAAATGGTCATCAATTACAATTACCCAAAGAAAAAGATATAGAATATCATACAAGGAATAAGAAATGTAAGTCAAATTCTGGTGTTTGCCATATGGATTGAAGCATCATCCAACTTAAACGTCAAGATTTTAATTTTAAATGAAAAGTCAATCGTTTTCTAATTTATCAATTCTATGATAGATGTAGATTAAATCGCGAAAATATTTACACTACATAGAACAATTTTAGAAAAGAAAAAAATTCACAAGCCCACAACGTGAAATAACAAGAATACCTCCCGGTTAATCAGTCACACACACTCATGAAAAAGCGATTTTGTACCCAGTCTAAACGATCTTGTACCCAGTCTAAACGATCTTGTACCCTTAAGCTTGTACGTAATCTAAACGATTTTGTACCCTTGTATCCACTCTGAACGATATTTGACTAGATCTAAACGATCTTGCTACACGATCTTATACCATTGTACCTAGTTTAAACGATCTTGTACCCTTGTACCATAAATCTAAACGATCTTTTATCAAATCTAAACGATCTATTAGTGACTTCATGGACTTTAATTTTTTTGTTTCACGAGCTGTAAATATTTTTTAATTTGTTACATTTATGTAAACTATCCAAAAAAATTCATAACTAATTTAGTTTTGTTTTTTGAATTCCTAATTCATCTCTTAGGACAATTTTAAGTTTTGAATAAAAAAAGGTTAAATTACACCAAATGCCCTTAAACTTTAAAGTTTATATCAAAATACCTCTAAACATTCAAAAGTTCAAAAAATGTTCTTAAACTTTAAAATACGATTCAAAAATATCTTACCGTTAATTTTGGATAGAATCTGTTAAAGGTTTTTTTCAAAAATACCCATGAACTATTAAAAAGATTAATAAATACCATTAAGCTTAAACAAAGTTCAAAAATATTTTCATTGATCCAAATTTTACACAAATTTTCTCATCAACCAAAATTTTAAGTTAAAACCATAGTTTTAAATTCATTTGACTGTTAACACAGAATGATAAATCATGAATACAACCAATCTCAATAGTTATGTAATTAACAAACAGTTAATTGTCAAATAAAAAATGTATTTGACTATTAACACAGTGATATTCTGTAAGATCTATTAGTGTGAGATTTTTTTTAGAGGCATTTTTAAAAATATCAAAATAAATTAAAATATTTACAAGTTACAGCAAATTTTTGGATTCTATCACTGATAGTCTTCTATCACTCTAACATATCAATGACTATCAGTGATAGAATTTGGTATAGGTTGTAAGTATTTTGTAAAATTTACTATTTTTGAAACTTCCACTTTTTTTATTC
Organism: Cucumis hystrix; assembly: GCA_025688845.1. Lineage (NCBI taxonomy): Eukaryota > Viridiplantae > Streptophyta > Magnoliopsida > Cucurbitales > Cucurbitaceae > Cucumis > Cucumis hystrix. Next base: position 2,645,375 of record CM046885.1, read on the forward strand.
GACTAAATATTGTTTTAGTATGTTCTAAGTAGAATTTTTTATTTTGAAATTTTGTGAGATTTTGTGAAATTTTATATTTAAACTGAGGTTTAAAATATCAATGATGATGAACATAACAAAGTCTTAATTTTACATAAATTTTGATTATGATGGATATTTTTGAAAAAATTATAAAAACTAAAAATTCAAAAATAAATTTAAGGAAAATTTTCAAAAATGGTAAATTTTACAAAATATTTACAACCTATAGAAAAAATTTTAAATTCTATCACTAATAGTCACTGATATGCTACAGTGATAGAAGTCTATCAGTGGCTATCATTGATAGAATCCAAATTTTGCTATAGCTTGTAGATATTTTAATTTATTTTTCTATTTTTAAAAATGCCACTAAATTTAATGTAAATAAAAAAAAAATTTCAGTAAGTAAACATGTCTATTATTTATATTGTATTTATTATTAGTGTCATTTTGATGTTTATTTTTTGTCATTCATGGATTATTCCGATGTAATGAAAAGATTAATTCAACATCTTCTATCAATATCGAACTTGTGAAAATATAGAAATACCAATAGAAATATCGGCATATCAATGTAAATTTAAGCTATGATGTTAACTTAGAATTTTATATTTTTTTACCTTATTTAAGTTTAAGAGTATTTAAGAAACTTTTTAATAGTTTAGGGTATTTTGAAACAAAACTTTAACGGTTTTCATTTGAAACTAATTGTGTGTGTTTTTTTAACCCTTTTCAAAAATTTAACGGTATCTTTTAGAATTTTGACAGATGGGATGTTTTCTTAAAAATTTTCAAAAATAGCAAATTTTATAAAATATACACAACATATAGCAAATTCTATCACTGATAGTCATTGATATACTATAGTGATAGAAGACTATCATTGATAGAATCCAAAATTTTGCTATAGCTTCCACCTTCTAAATATTTTACTTTATTTTGCTATTTTTAAAAAAAATTCCCTTTTTTTAACACAAACAAGAGCATTTTTTACAATTTAACAAAAAAATATAGTAAAATTTTCCCTCATCTATGACAGTCGTTGCCACATCACCCTCTACCCGCCTGTCTCCTTCCCTTCTTCTTTGCTTCTTAATTTTTTTTTTTTCTCATTCTTCTTTTATTCTCCTTTCCTTTTTCATCTTTCTTTCTCCTTCTCATTCCTCCGATTGTCCTTGGTCCTTACCATTAAAAAAGGAAAGAAAAAGAGTGTCTGTTTCCTTTTTTTAAGTAGAAATTAAAGAAAATAGAGGAAGAAAAATGAGAGAAAGAAAAAAGGATGTTGAGCATCATGGCAAATCGACCAATGGCGAGTGTTTGATCGTCATCTACAACCATTGATTAGAAGAAATATAGGAAGGCGAAGAGAAAGAAAGGTTTTTTCTCAAACACGTGATTTTCATTAAAAATTTCCTTTGAACTCGTTGTAAAATGAAACCGACATGATAAAACACAGGCAAATTGAAAAAAAAAGGAAAAAAACAATGATAAGATAGGTAGAACACACAAAACTTTTGAGTAGAGAAAGCAAGTCCACATTTTGATAATTAGATTAGAAATCACAAATAATAATCATAGTTTTAAATCTCAATCTGTTGGCCATACTTCGTCCTCATGTAAAAAAAAACATGCACACGTTTCTTCTTTTCCTAATACAATTTTTCTATATTTATTTCAAAGCTTTTTTATTACTTCTAATTTTTTTTTTCTTTATTTTAATTAATAACTAGTAAAGTATAATGAATGCAGAACTTATTATGGAAATTAAAAGCATATATAGCTTGAGTTTTTAAATTTTGGGTAAATAAATTTACAGTAGCAATTTGATAACAATCATTATCAAATAGCAATTTACTAAAAAAAAATGCAATTAGAAAGTAATCAAATGATTATCAAAAGACTTACTAAAATTGAAAAATTAGAAGGTCTTCAGATGACAATTAAATAGCAATTACATAGCAATCAACTTTCATGCATAAGTCCATGAATCAATATTGAGAAAATAGAGAAAAAATATATTACTTGACATTTAAAAATGTCAAGTAAATAAAATTAGTTTTGACATTTTTGATCTGTCAAGTATTTAAAATAAAAAATAAAAAATTATGCATTTTTTTACTATTGGTTATTCTTGACGTTTTTTTTCTACTTGACAGTTTTTATTAAAACTGCAGGCGTCAAGTATTGTCAGTTTTGTAGTAGTGAATAGAAGTATTTTCGACTTTTTAGTTTCAATTCATCTTTTAAAATATTGGGTTAGAGTGACTAGTTTTGTTACTTTTGCAAAAAAAAAAAAATTAAAAATAGAAATTAAACCTTTGAGATATGAGCCTAATTTTTTCAAATATTTTTTTCAATCATGTAATTTCCTTTTATAAGTACGATTAATTTAGGGACACTTGCAAAAATAACAAAAAAAGATAATGATAATAGGGTTCATATCACTACATTTTCTAAATTGCAAAAATAGCAAATTTAAAAGTTGATAATCATCTTATAGCCCTTCGATAGCTCTCTGATAATTGTTTGATATTACTAATTACTTGTCATATTTGTCATATTCGCAATATGCAAATAAGATGTGTCATTGGCTGTTTTTTTCTAAACGTTTTTGTCACAGTTTTCCATTAATTTATACTCAAATATAAAAAATAAAACAAGTAATTAAAAAATATCAATTGCCAAACTTTATTTAGAATTAATTTGTTTAGAAGAGTTTTTCCACTACTTTATTGAATAACATTTCTACCCCAATTTCACCAAAAAAAAAAAAAAAAAAAAAAAAAAAAAACTCTTTCTTCTTTCTTTTTCTTCCCATTCCAATCGCGTGATTCCCCTTCTCCACCACATGTCGTCAATTCCCTATCGTGGCCTCGCACAGGTATCTAGAATTTAAACTTCCTACTTTTTCTTCATTTTGCTCTGTACCTTATTTCACCTAAATCTCAAACATATTATTGTTCCTCATGCAAATATCAAACACATTTTTTTATCCATCTAAAATTGGGCATCAATATAATATCAATTTAAGCTAGTTGGTTCTTTATTGAAATTTTTGAAAGGGGAATAAAAATGGGCAAATTTAGAAATATGAGAAGTTTCCTTTTTATGTCCGGGAAAAATATTATTGACCATTTTTCAAAAATGGTTTTAGCCATTTGGCGAATTGATTGTCTTTCTTTTCATACCCTTGTTCATAGGTTTGATGTGTTAATCATGGTTTTTTCCCTTTTTCTTTTTCTCTTTTAGCATTGGATTCTCTTTCCTTTTTTTTTTTCTTTTATTTAACTTTTTCTACAAGTTGCTTTTAATAATAATAATGATAACAACAACATAATATATAAACAAAATAAAATAAATAAGAAAATAAGAAATTATCCAAAATTATCCACCATCTCCAAAATTCAGAAAATTTTCAACGTGTGTCCAAGAAAACTCACAAAATGACACTATTTATAGACAATTTTGTGAGGCTCTAATCGCGATAAAACTTCATGCAGCAGAGATAGCATATGTGATAAGAACTACTATGCGATGAGAAAAGACTACGTGGAAATCCTTGTTGCGATATAATCTTACTTCACTGGGAAGTGATGATGTCATAGTGATGTAAGAAAGTCGACGATTGATTCGACATTGTGGTGCAAACCGAATCAAGGATAAGGATATAGTAGAGACAAGTGGCATTCTAACCCAATTCTCACCGTGGGCAAAAGTAATCATTCTGATATTGAAAACTTCACGGAAAAAGTCTATAAATAGATGAATTTTGATCCTTATGAAGTTGCTTTTACCATGAGCTTACTCAAGCTGAGAAATTAAAGAGAACTTCCAAGATCTCCCAGAGTTTCTAATGAAGCCTAAACATGGCCAGAAAGTGCAAAGGAGCTCATGTGTAGCAACTTGTTATTGTGACTGTGTGAGTGGTTTTTATAAAATGTTTTCCAAAATATAAAAGATTCCTAAAATGTGTTTAAATCCTTACTATGTTTCTACTGAAACTATGAACGACGTGATTTCTCGTATGCTTTTCAAATCTTAAAATATGTATGATTTATAGATGAATTGGACTTACATATGAACTAGAATGATACGATAAGATGATGTCTAGTTGAGAAATGCATAAGATTTGGTATAAATTTGTAATGATGAATTGAAATGATCTTTAGTACCCTATGCGATGAGAATGCCTCATACTTACTGTGTGATCTGATATGAGATGCCTTATTCTTGATGTGTGATAATGCATGATCTGATATGGGTACTCTTAGTTATGGACTTCGATTTTCTTCTCAATCATTCTTTGTGTTATCTGACTACTCTAATGTTAATCGAGTTGGTGATCCTATTAACCTTTCACCTACAGGATTTGTCACACCCTCTCCCATACCACTTATTCTTAACCCAAGAGATAGTGTAACTAGTCAACAAATATCACCACTTCCCTCGATGATATCTATTGATCCTAAACTTACTCTTAACCACAATCCAATAACACAGCGGAAACATAAAGTACATTCAACTAATAAAACACATAGAAACTTGTAGTGTAGCCCACACTTACATAATATAAAACAACATGAGTCTGACATAGACATATACATAAATAACCAACATCAGAGTTAAAACTAACTTACTCAAACAATCCCACAATCAAGACTCCAAGCTTATGTACAACCCAAAACAATACATACTGATAGGAGACTCAAAATTATGACACTAGCAGATCAGCAAATGGAGTCAGGTATCAGTTCCATGAACTCTCCCTAGAAAGTTAGGAAACAATTTGGAAAGTGTGAGTTGAATAGCTCAGTGAGTAACTAATTAAATAACTTAAACATGCTTTAGCAAATATGTTAAGTAAAAAAATTATAAGACTTAGAAAATGTTCATTAAACTCAAACATTTCTTAAAAGAAACATTCATCAATAATTTGTTGAAATAATATAACTTTGAAAACATTCTCTTTTTTGATATACTATATACCTCTATGTATCAATCGAGACGAATAAGCTAGGCATGGAAACCATATCTCGTGATACGATATTTATAGAATGAAGAACCTAGGCATCATAGTGTCATATCCTGTAGATAGCTAGGAGATGGAAAAGCTAGGGATCCGTAGAGGCCCTCATCTCAAACCTAGTCACAAATGGTAGAACAACTAGGTATCTACTGAATACCCTCACCATAGGACCTCTGTGCACATGAACTATAATATCCTCGTAGGGTTACTATTTGTATCTCATAATAAACTCAGTATAGACTTAAGACATTCAAATCATAAGCTTATGGAAATCTCATTCAGAAATCTCAAATCATACTTAAACTTGCATACTGAAATAGCTTTGCTTGTAAACATACTTTAACAATAATCTTTAATGTTCAAAAGCATTTACATATTTATAAGCATTTTCTAAACTCGTGCTTAAAACATAATATTTTTCTAAACTCAGTACCAAACACTTTACCTTGGAAAACATGTGGTTGTTGAAACTCTGTTGTGTTGAGTTTGGTTCAGACTCAGGGATAGTTGTTTGGACTCAGGGATGGTTAATCACACAATTAAGTCTACGCGATAAGTCATTAGTCGTGATCACTGCATGCAGAATAGTCATTATGTACCTCTTTACCACATATTTTCTGAGTCCTTGTTGAGTACAAGTTTTTCTATTGTTTGCCCAAGTGCAAGCGAAATAGTAGGTTTACCTAGATGATCCAAGGTCGAACACAGTGAATTGATTCAAGATATTAGTTTTAGGAATTACTTATCATCTAGGCGATATAAAAGAATTAAAGAATAACAAACGTAAAAAATGTTAGACTAAACTCAACTATTAAACTAAGCCTTGAGAGTCTGTAAAGAGGCAATAGGATATCAGAATGGTAATGCAAACTAACTTGTATTCGAGAAATGAAGGAAGGGATGTTTATGTATTATTATGCGATTAAGTAGTGCGATAACCTTTAATGATATATAACTTACCAAACCATACTTCTGATTAAGGCTTGCTTCTCTCGAAGTCGTTATACGCCACACATGGTCACTTGTCGAGATCCATATGACTAAGTATGATTAGGTAAAAAATATCTAGAAGATATGACTTATAAATCGTATAGGATTTCGTGATTAAGGACAATAACCTCTTTGTGTCCACTGTCCACACTTGTTCTCCTTTCGGGATACAAATGCTGGAAATGATCTCGTGGAGGAAGATAAAATAAATTTCTTGCGCACATTAGTTAGGTCATTGCTACTTTTCCTCTCGAGTAGTTGACTACTTATGCTGGCCAGGCAATGAGAATAGCTCGACTAATGCGATATGACTTATAAGCAAAACTTCTTATCAAGAACTACAAATAACACATTGACTGAAGGAGAGTGAAGACATGATGGATTGAAAGAGTATAATGATGCAATATATCAAAGAATGTAGGCCTTAGGCAGTTGTACAATATGAACAGATATATTACAGAGAAATACAAAAGTGGAAAGCAAAAAGAGAACAACAACTAATACAAGTTAGGGAGAATGGAGACTGGGTTCTCAAACACTCAGACTCTAAGCGCTCACTTACAGCAAGATCGGAGAAGAAGAAGAAAACTCTTTACACTTGCAGTTCATCTAGACTCTCTTTTATGGTCTATTCTGACCTACTTTGCTTGATGGGGATGAAGTTTTTATATAGGCAGCTTTCGACAGGAAACTTCTATTCTTCTGAGATTGCAGCCTTACGAAGTCACATCAACTCCAACTACCATTCTTGTCTTCTAGTAAACCTTCCTCGCGTGATGACATGGTTCCTCCCTTGGAGATGTTAATAGCCAAATGAGTTCCCATTTGTAGCCTTTGCACAAGATGTCCCCTTCGATTCATTGTTTCTTCCTTTCTACTCATCCTACATTTAGACATGGCAATCGCGTAAAACAAGCATAATGATTATGTAACATGTATTTACAACATAAGTTACGCGCTTTGATCCTCTTCTTATGAGTTTTGACATCATTATTCTAATAAAAGAGGTTATAATAACAAGTATTTATACACATTATCACACCCCCAAATTTAGAATAATACTGTCCTCAAGCATCACTCTGCATTATGCTTGTCCTCAAGCATCATTCCTCCTTAAAGGCTCACTTTTTTCTTTGCGTTTCTAAAGTTCTCAAAATGCTAGCAAGTTTTATTTGTTATTCAAAATTTACTCTCATCGCGTACTTCTTGCTCAGAAAATATTTCTAAGTTCACAATGTGGCAAGCTTAATACTCAAAATACCTTTGTTCATTCCCCACAGTAAGTCTTACTTTCAAAATCAGAAATGGCTAAAATTTTCAAAAAAAGAATGAATCATTTTATTAGCAAAATAATACTTTTTAATTAGTTTTTATTCACGGGATGGCGTTGAGTGGAAAATCATAAGCACTTTATGAGTCTGTTTCTCTCCTCAACTGTAACTCTCATCGCCTCTTATTACTCAACTCTCAGAATTTTTACTTTTGAAGTTTTGCTTCTTTATTGTTGCGAGAGGAGGCAACATAGGAGTTGTTATTTTAATTGATTGAAAGAATACAAAAAAAATTCAAAAAAAATTCTCCTATTTGGCTTTGTTTCAACTTTTGTTAAAACACCTTGTTTTTTAATGCCTTAAGAGGATTTCCAAAAGGTTTCAAAAGTTTAGCACGGACCTCCCACACCCCCAAATTTAGATGTTAACAATGTCCTCATTGCTAAGAATGAATGGTAAGATTATTCAAAGAAAAATTTTACAATAGTGGTTTGAGGTAAAACTTGCCTGCCATGGGGTACATATTATAATACATTACAATGAAAATATAAAATGGAAGACAGAAAAAGGTGTTACGCCTCAGCGTATGACTTGTCATACTCTTTGGCTCTGATTTTTGCCTATTTGGTGAGGGGGGAGATGAAGGGAAGAAATCTCTCTCTCTCTCTCTCTCTTGTTCTAGACTCTCATCTAAAACTCAGAGAATGCTAGTGCCCTAAATTGCCTAGTTTGCTTCTTTGTTATCACGTTGGTTGAACGTGTCTCCTCACATAGATGTTATTTCACCGAGCAGCACTTCATTTGCCTAAAATCCTGTGATAAAAGCACTAAAACGCAGTAAAACAGGGATAAGGCTCTTATGTGTCATTTTATACCCAAACCAATCAAATCGCCTACTTTTTTTCCTTGATTTCTTCTATCTTATGCAATTAGACTTCATTATTTTACATAAAAGGCTACAATAACTTGTATTTCTACAAGTTATCACAAATTCATAAATATTTGAAAATACGCTTTACGTAAGTCTCCATACATGTTTCACGATGTTTTCAGTATTTTAACGTAGGAATAGGAACAAAAGAAGAAACTAGTGAATCGCAGAGAAACTTGTGCAAGAGCTACACGAGAAGAACTCGTCTGGCAAGTACAATTTTTAGGCGATGATCTACGTCACCACGCGAGGAAGGTTCACTAGAAAACAAGAATGGTAGTTGAAGTTGATGTGACTTGTAAAAGGTTGCATTCGACGCTGACTTATAAAAATGGAAAGTAAAGAGATGCACATTACAAGTTAGGGGTAAGGTACGATAGAATCTTCTCTACTCTGACTCTAAGCTTTCACTTACAGACTGATCGAAGAAGAAGAACTACTTTTACAGATGGCGGAAAGGCTACTCCATACAGATGTCTAACTTCTCTCAAAGTCGACCTCTATTCTTGGTAGGGATGAAGTCCTTTTATAGGAACCTTTCGATGGTAAACTTCTATTGTTCTGACCATGTCAATGCTAAATGCAGCCTTGTCAAGTCACATCAACTTCAATTACCATTCTTGTCTTCTAGTAAACCTTTCTCGCGTGATGACGTAGATTCTTGCTTAGAAATTGTACTTGCTAGAAGAGTTCTTCTCGTGCAGCCCTTGTGCAAGTTCCTCTATGATTCACTAGTTTCTTCTTTTGTTCCTATTTCTGGTATAAAATACTGAAAAACAAGGTAAAACAGGCATGGAGACTTATGTAAAGAATATTTCTAAATATTTATGAATTTCCACTATAAGCTCCGCGTTTTGACACATTTACTGCACGTTTTAGTCCCAATATTCTATCTAAAAGGCTATAATAACTTGTATGTTTACAAGTTATCCATCGTCTATTGTTACACTCCCTCCTGAACAACCACCTCTTGATCCGAGAGGTGGCATGAAGTCAACCGATATCATTCTCCTTTCAACATTATCTGTTGACCCTAACCTCTAACCCTTTTACTTGAAATTCACACAAAAGCAAATAACACAACTCTAGGAAAAGATTTAATGTAAGAACTCAAATGCAGCCCATTTTATAAGATATTCAAGATAAGTCTTACATAAACTATAGATTCCTTAGCTACAAGAACCAACCTTAATACCCACAACTCCAAACTTATTATAACCTAGGCATAATTACAAAACTGTATGTACATAAAACTACAAATGACCCAACAACATACTGAAGAAAAGGCGAAACTCTTTAGTAGATGGACAACTACTTAACAGGCCCTGGGGACACGATCTTTATATGAAAAGTGGTAAACAATTTTGAAAGAGTGAGCTAAAAAATTCAATGAGTGACTAGATTTTAGAAACAAGTGTAGTATAGAACATTTAGGCAAATAACTCAGTAAAGCATTTATAGAAACAATTTCTAAATCTCAGATTTTTTCTCATCTATACCAGATAACAAATCCTCAGGAGATGGCATCCTTGGCTCAGATCAGGGTAAGATCGATATTATCGACCCCTCAAAGATGGGCATCCCCAACTCTACCTCAGAGATAGGTGCCCCTACCTCAAAGAAGGTTGATCTAGTTTGTTCACTAGGATTTCAAAATGACCTTGGGATAATTAAATGCCTATCAGGCCAAAAGGCAAGCCTGATTTTAAGTTTGGCTAAGGTTGACCTCGACCCATGTGGAGGCCATGCATCTTGTTTCAGCATATCTCAAACCCTAAATGCTCTCTCGGATCAAGGTATGCATAAAGCCTTTGGTCTGGCGTCACCCATACACATAATATACTTGTTGCTCATATCATATTTTTCCTTGCTTCTTTTGGTTCTCAATTTCTACTTGTTGCTCGCATGCAATCTTAACTTTTTCGTTCCTATTTGTGCTAAATGTTGATTATATATCCTTTGGTCTGACATCACCCATACACATAATATACAAAAGTTGAATTTAAAATTTTTGCCATATCCCTAATTTTTCATATATCAATGGCATGCTGCAATTATATCATTCAAATTTTTCATCCATTAATATGAAAAAAATTTACAAATAAAAAAATCTCAAGTCATTTACAAAAATAGAAAAAAATATATTAATAATTTTTTTACAAACATTGTACTTACCGGTATACTCTCAAGATTACAATGAAAACCATAGAGCTAACTCAATGAACATTTAACCTCCCCTTTGATGCGAGACTCCCTCACTTTAGAACTTAAGCTCCCTTTAAATATGTGGCTATTAGGTTTTGAACAACTTAAGCTCCCCCTAAGTATGTGAGGCTTCCTCTCACTTGAAGTTGTCTTCCATCTCCTCTTGTAAACTCCCTTCACTCAAGTAACTTAGGCTCCCCTTAAGGGAATAAGAACTCCTTTCTCATTCGAGTTGGCTTTAGGCTCCCTCTAAAGCAATGCAATATAGTTGGAATGAATGTAGTCTTCAAGAGACTACTCACAAGAACAATAGCGACACACACATAAGAACATTTTCTTTGAACTTATACTTCTGTTGGAATCTCAATGAAGAGTAATACAAACATGTGTGGCAACCCTAGCAATGAATGCAACTTAAGCTTAAGTAACACAATGGAGAAAGGAAACAATTCACAGAAACAGAATAGTTCAACACAACTCTAAAAAAGGTAAACATCTCAGCAAATTAGATCCGCAGAATAATGTTAATATAGAACGAAATAATATGCAAGATCTGCAACTTCAATAACAACTGCTAAAACACGAACATTCTTAAATGAATTCGATGACAACCATGACAACAACTCGACAGGAGACTAGGCGACAACCAAATATATTTAGCCAACAAAAAGTCACTAACAGACATTGATGACACTGATAGACTTATATCAATGTATATCTAACTATAAGATAGGTAGAAAATTTTGCATTGACTTATAAATACTTTGACTCATTTTTCTATATTTTAAAGAGATAGTTATAATTTGTGGCAATTTTAGGAATAATAATTAAATTTGTCGAAACATTTTTTAAAAATTGCTAATATAGCATAGTGATAGACTTCTATTGCTATAGACTTTTATGGTCTATAAGTGATAGTCTTCTATCATCATTGATAAATTTTGACCGATTTTTCTAAATTTACAAAAAAAATTAAAATATTTTGTATATTTAATTATTTTGAATCTAATTGCTATAGTTACAAGTATCCTATTTTAAACGTCCTAACCTAGTTTTTCTAATAGAAAATTTTATTAAATAAAAGATGACAGAAGAATAAATAAGAAACGGATACAAATTTGACTTAGGTAGTAGTTTGAGGCCACACGTAGAAGCTTTGACTGTGAGGAGTGAGTCTAAACATATGTTCCTCAAATTCAATTAATCAATAATTAAAAAAAATATACATTAAACAATCAACAAATTTGGTTTTGAAAAAAAAGTAATAATAATGAAACCTTCAAAAGGACTGAGTCAGTAGTCTTCACTCCCAACCGCGTCCCCTTCTTCTTCATATGACCTTTACATTATTTTGACTCTCACAAACAAAATCACAAAACTCAGAAACTTTCCATTATTATCAAATTCTCTTCTTCATCCTCATGAAATTTCTATTTCCATGGATTCCTTCCCCTTCTTTTCCTTCATTTTCCTAATTTTTCCATTTCTTTTCCTCTCTGTTTCCTCTTTACCCACTCTTTCCATTTCCGAAACTGCAAATCAGACTCTGATTTGCAGTTTGAATGCTCGATTTTCTTTGAATTGTTCCAGTTTTCCTTCTGGGATTCAAATTCCCTTCAACCCCAATGATTCTTATTCTGCGATCGTTGCCGGAGATGGGTTTTTATGTGGATTGAGGAACTTTCCGACCACCTCCAATTCCATCGTCGTTTGTTGGAGATTCTCTGTAAACGGAACAAACATGGAGACCAAAAGGGTTTACGATGGCCCAAATTTGAAGGAATTTCGAGCCGGGAATTCCCACATTTGTGGAGTTATTAATGCTACTAATCAGCTAGAATGTTGGCAATGGCGGCGATTTGATCGAAATTTCACTTTTGATTTCTCCTCCATCGCTGTAGGTAGCGATTTCATTTGTGGGCTCTCTAACGCCGGCGTGATTCGTTGCAAGGGAAGTGGGAATTCCACCGTTGCAGTCGACGGAGGTGGTACGTACACGGCAGTCACCGCCGGGTTCCGGCATGTATGTGGGATTAATTTGAGGAACGAATTGGAGTGTTGGGGGATGGGGGTCGGAGAGAGGCCGGCAGGGGAGTTTAAAATGTTGGCTTTAGGGGATGATCGGAGCTGTGGCCTCCGCTTGAATGGGACGGCTCTTTGTTGGGGTGAAAAAAATTTCACCTTGCCGGAGAGGTTAAAAGGGGAGTTTTTTACTGTGATTGAAGCCAAGAAAAATGTTTTTTGTGGAATTTTGAGAGGAAATTTCTCTTTACTCTGCTGGGGAAATGAAATTTTAGATCGAAATTTGTTACCTATTTTCGATTTTGTTTCACCTGGTCCTTGTAGATCCCAATGTCCATGTGGCCCATTTTCCTACACACAACAATTTTGTACTCCACCAACTATGATTTGTAAACCCTGTGAAAACAGAGCTCATTTTCCTCCGCCACTGCCGCCGTCTTCGCCACCGCCGGAGATATCCCATCATTCCTCCGGTCAACGGTGGAGTGGCGGAATGGTGGCTTTACTTGTAGTGGGGTGTGTTGGGAGTTTGTCATTAGTACTGATTTGTTCATTTTTTGTGTACAAATATTGTAAAAACAGAGTTTGTCGTGTTCATGATTCTGGTCCAATGGAGGATCCAGTCGGAACAACTGACGGCGTTGACCACCGTGAGACGGTGGTCGGTCGGCCGGGAAATGGGAAGAGGGTTTTGGAGAAGAGATTGAGCCATTTGATTAGCTTGGGAAATGGAGGGCAATTTGGGAAATTGGAGGATTTTCCTCTTTCAGTTCTTGTTGAAGCTACAAATAATTTTTCTGAAGAACACAAAATTGGAAGTGGAAGCTTTGGATCGGTTTACAGGGCTGTGTTGAATGATGGTCGTGAAGTAGCCATTAAAAGAGCTGAATTTTCATCCATTTCTTCATCAGCTTGGGGAACAAAGAGACAAGAAGACAAAGACAATGCTTTCCTTAATGAACTCGAATCTTTGTCTCGCATTAACCACAAAAACCTCGTACGCCTTCTTGGATTCTTTGATGACACACATGAAAGAATGTTGGTCTATGAATTCATGAGCAATGGCACTCTCCATGGCCATCTTCACAACCTCCCCTCCTCCCCGCTTGCCACTTCTTGGGCTCGTCGCATCGCCGTCGCACTCGACGCCGCTAGAGGGATCCAATACCTCCACGACTACCTCTCACCGCCGATCATCCATCGTGACATTAAGTCCTCAAACATACTCCTCGACAACAGATGGACTGCTAAGGTTTCTGACTTTGGACTCTCATTAATGGGACCAGACGACGGGGCGTCACATCTGTCATTACGTGCGGCAGGGACGGTAGGATATATGGATCCAGAGTACTACAGATTGCAGCAGTTGACAACAAAGAGTGATGTGTATAGTTTTGGAGTGGTGTTATTGGAATTATTGTCGGGATGTAAAGCTATACATAAGAACGAGATTGGAGTGCCAAGGAATGTAGTGGATGTGATGGTGCCATATATAGTGAGAGATGAGATACATAGGGTATTGGATGTGAAAGTGCCGCCACCAACACCGTTTGAGATAGAGGCAGTGAAGTATGTGGGATATTTGGCGGCTGATTGTGTCATTACAGAAGGAAGGCATAGACCTTCAATGACGGACATTGTAAATTGTTTGGAGAGGGCTTTGGCTGCTTGTTTGGCTCCTACAACCCTCTCTAGATCTTCAACTGAATCATCAATGTAAAGCATTTCTTCAAATGAAATTAAATTCATTCAATATTCTTTCTTTATTTTTTAAATCAATCCATTATTTCACGTGATATTAGAGTAGATGATCCAATTTAAACCACTCGATGTTATTACTTTTTTTATTTATTCCAAGTGTTGGACAATGAGATATGATACGATATTAAATTTATCTTTATCCATGGACTTGAGTTTCTTTGTCAGGTTTTTTTTGTTTGTATAATTTTATTTTTAAAATTCTTCATCAAAATTATATGGTAATGATAATTTGAGATAGGTTCATGATAATTGGTGAAATCCATCGCTAAACTTTTCCAAGTTTCTTGGGAATAATGGGGGATTGTTGTTTATATAAGTTAGTGTATGTGTTCAAAGCTTACGAAATTTTTAATTTGAAGTTGAAAACTACGCAATCGTGGTGTGAACTGAGGGGAAAAGAACGTTGGAGAAGCTAACTGAAGAAAATTCAAATTAAATAGAAAAGATCGAATTTGAAATTACTTTGGAAGTTGTCAACGTTAGACCGAATTCAAATTTGGGTAGTTAGATCAAAATAATAATTTAAATATCACTTTCTTAATAAAAAGGAAATAATCTTGGATTATGTTACATAAGACCTAAATTGGATCCTATTGAAGAAAGGATTCAATTGAAATTAAACTCACTTTAAAAAGAAAAACACTCCAACTCTTTTTGTATCTCAAGATTTGCCAAATAGGAGAAAATTAATAAAACTAATTTTACTGCCACTAGTGAATTTCGCTTAGACGTAATTGGCATGACTTTCTATTCTAAAGATAGAAGGTTTGATCATCTTCTCCATAACTATAGTACTAAAAATAACCTTCAAAATGATTGCAAAACTGAATGACTTGTAGTTATTTTAGGATTTACAAGAACTATCAAAGGTTGTTACACGCCAAAGGGTCACTATACAAATTACAGAAGGGAAGGGGGTTATAGATAGCTACAAAAAAAAAAAAAAAAAAAAACAGTTCTGCGGTACATCTTGAACTAAACATTTTTGTGCAACTAACTCCAATGACCAGGATGAAAGAAAAAACTCGCATGTGACAAAATCTGGTTGGACAATTAAGTAGCTTGTTACTCAAACACCTAGATATTTTTCTAAAAAGAAACGAGGGTGTTTCTAGAAGGCCTAATATTGATCAAACTCCCTCAGCATCTCTCAAAGATCTTGTAAAGTTTCTCCAATGATGCAACCTGTGAAAGTCAATGTTAACTCATTTAATAAATACATCAGACCACCCAGTTTTCAATCCTAGCAAAAGCACACATTAAATGTAGGTTACGGTCAACAAACGAAGCACTTGGCAGGTGGTTATAACAAAAAGTCTCAAAAGAATGGTCAATTCAAATTAAATCCCCATATCTATTTAATCTCTACAGGTATTATTAGATTGCGATTGAGTTCGGTTTTCTTATTTCAGCCATTGGAACTATTTTCAAATTTCAAGCATGAAAAACAACAATTGTCAACAAATTCAATGAAAAGAAAAGTCCTAATTTATCGAACTTCTGCTGAAGATTTTCTTTAAAAGCAAAATTAAGGTGTTTTTTGGTACATATCTCCAACCTCAAGAAAAGTACATGTCAACTACTTTTGAGTTGCACTTACTTTGATAATCACAATCAAATTTTTTTAACCATGGAAACATGCCAAGTGTGTCAAGTTCAAGATCATTATGATACAGCATCAAACGTTTTTCAACTTAACCTACACGTCCTAAACCTCTAAATAGTAGGTGAACATCTCTTTGGGGGTAGTTTAAAGAGGACTTACCCGAATGAAAGTACCATTTTCGCCCAGAGAATGTGGAGGCTTGAAGAACAGCTTCATTGATGGAAAGAGTACATGTTGTATTGACCATTCACGTTGAGCCCATATAGTTTCTGCCTCCGATAGTAGTTGATGATCAATTTCGTTATCCATTCCCACCTCATCATCACCTGTAGTTGTAAACGTAGCAGACTCTCGTAACACAACTCAAGAGTTAAATTGAAGAAAATTTCTCTTAATCAGTCTAAGAGAAAAAGAACCTGTAGTTTTGGTAAATGACTTCACTTTACTTGACTTACACATGAAAAGTCTTACACGTTTATATTAGTAGGAAAATACATCAAAAATATCAAACATCAATACATAATTTCACCAGTACATGACTTAATGATCCATTTATTCATGTATCCAACTATTTGTGCATGTAATTAAATGTAACTCGTGAGTTTGAAAATGTTTATAGATTAATTTTAACACCTGTAAATGCACCCTAAAACACCATCGAAGGTTATTTATATGAAGAAGGAAATCACATTGCATATGCGAAATTACAGCACTTTTGATCAGCAGGCGTTGAGCCTACAGAGATTTCACTTAAAAAGCAGCCCCAATGCCCTGCACTTTGCATCCTTAGCTCGTGGGGGAGGCTGGTTTAGGTGTTCCAAAGTAAAATTGCGATTTCAAACCAAAACAAGTGAAGGAAAAAGCTTGATTTAATAGCCAGAAACATTGAACGTTTGCCAAAGATATGAATTTTCAACTCAAATAGCCAGGAATAGGAAGGTTAGGGAAAACACAAGAGTCGAAGTTATAGAAACTGAATTGATAGTCAAACATGCTCAAAAAGGCTCACAAAATAGAGTATGAGTACTTTCTGCTTGTAAACATGAAAGAGATGTAGCAGGAAGCTGTAAGGTATTCCCTTACTAACTTCAGTATTAATAAGAAAAGCTGCCCAAAGGGTACAAGACTCCTTGAGTACAGAGAGCTTAACCTCTCCTTTCCCAGACTACTTTCCAATTACTAAAAAACCTGCCCTAATTAACACTTCTTATACGGACCATTTCTCACTTCCATACAACCAAGTGGTCCCCCCTTATAACTAACTTTCACCTGTAGTTCCCTTTTTACCCCTTCTTGAGTATTTCAGCAGAATTGGGGACCTAACATCACCCCGGGGTCGCAAGGTTGAAAGTGGGGAATTGTTGTTGAAAGTCTGTAGCAATCATCCAAGTGATTTCATGGTCAGGAAGGCCCATCTAGCTCACAAGCAACTCGGCATCCTGTGTTTGAGAGTTACGAGGGAAGCCCGCAATGTCCTTGGGTTCAGCTACCCATTCAAAGTTGTCCAATACAGGAGGTCCAGACTGAATTTATTACGTTTTTTACAAATATTTATTTAGTTTTTTTTTTTAATTTTAAAAAAGGGAAAATTATCTTCCTTCATTTTAGGGATTTTATTAATCATTTAGTTGTTAGTCTCTTTCTCTCGCTAAAGGTTACTTTTAGAAGATACTTTCCTTCATCAACGAGGATTGCAACGGGTAGAATCTTTTAACCATATTATCTTTAAACGATCCTTTTCCTTGTCCGTTTCGAAGTTCTTCCTTCTTATAAAAAGGGAAGAAGATTGTTCTTCAAGGTATTCTTTCAATACGCTTTCAAGCTACTATTTGTTGAAGAATCTTTTTGAAGGTAAGTTGTTGCCTTCTTAGATATTTTATGAAGATTGTTTAATATCTTCAAAGACAACATAAGTTGTATCCGTGAAAAGAGAATTAAAAAAGACGTAGTAAATTGAGATAGGTTCAATTACTTCTTCAGAGGGAGTTTGACCATCTTCATTAGATACAAATCACAATTCAGGGGAAGCCTGATTATCTTTAGTTTACGGAAAAAACTAAAAAGAGCACTAAATTTAAGGGGAGTGTTTTCTAGATTATTGAAGTGTGTTCATTATTACTCATTTGAATCTTAATAAAATCTTCTTATCTGAGCTATAAAAGCTCTCCAAAAGTAGGTGAGTTTTCACCGAACTGGGTTATTAAAGTTACAGTGTTATTTTATCTTTTTGTTCACTTAGCTATTTCATTAGTTGTTAACTAAAGCAACAGCTAACAGTAAAATACTACTTTACTCTTTCAGAATTGTTTGCATCTCTCCCATAAACTTCTTAAGTTGGGATACATGAAAAACTGGGTGAATGGTTGCTTCTGGTGGTAGCTCCAGTTAGTATGCCACTTGCCCTATTTTTTCAATCACTTTGTAGGGCCCAAAAAACTTCGGTGTTAACTTCTCATTTCGTTTCTTTGTCACAAGCAGCTTTCGGTACGGCCTAATCTTCAATAAACCAATCACCAATTTCAAACACGACTTCTTTTCGACTTTTATCAGCAAACTTTTCATTCGATTTTGTGCCATTGCCAAGTGTTCTTGTAGGTCACCCATTGTAATGTCCTGCTCGGTAAGCAACTGATCTAAAGTTGCATTTGCAGTCTTCTGGGTTCCAGAAGCTATCAAGGGTGGTGGTGATATGCTGTACAAAGCTTGGCAGGGAGTCATCTTAATGGAACCATGGTATGTGGTATTGTATCAATATTCCACTCAATGTAACCATAAAGCCTACTGCTTTGGCTTTTGAATACTGAAGCAACACAAGTACGTTTTCCGCCTTTTATTAACAATCTCAGTTTGACCATCCATCTGGGGATGATATGCCATGCTTCGATGGAGGCTAATGCTTTGAGATTTAAATAACTCTGTCCAGCTCAGGAAAATTTTATCTTGGTTAGTTACAATGGATCGTGGGAAACCACAATGTTTAACTACTCCCTTTATAAACTTTTTGGCCACTGTCTTTTTTGTATAGGGGTGTTTGAGGAGCAGGAAATGGTCATATTTGCTGAGCCGATCCACCACCACAAGTATGGAATCAACTTTACCCAATCATGAAAGACCTTCATGAAATCCAATGATATATCATCTCAAACTCGTTTTGGAATTGTGAGCAGTTGGAGTAATTCTTTTGGTACATTGCCCACTACTCTACGTACCTCCTGACATCCCCTTTCATACGAATCATACCTTCCCAATATAGTTCTCCTTCTCCCTGCAACCGTTAATATGTGCGTAGAAACCCGGAATGACAGCTTATCACTAAATCATGGTACAAGTGTAATATTGCTGGAACTAATTTAGAATTCCTGGATTAGACCAATCTTCCTTTGTACTCCAACGTATCTTGGTAAATGGAGAATTTAGTGACGTAGTCAGGATCTTCATGTAGTTGGTTCCAGATGGTTAACAGCTTTACGTCTTTCAACACTTCATTGTTAACCACCTCAATGTCAACTAAACAGGGGACACTTAGATTTGCTAAGTGAGCAACTTCCGGTATGTGATAGTGCATCAGCAACCTTGTCTGGCGGTCCAGGCCGATACAGAAATTCAAAATCATAACCCAGCAATTTGAAAAACCCATTTCTGATATTCTGGTTGGATCACTCTTTGTTCTGTTAAGAACTTGAGTGCGCTTTGATCTTTTTGGATGATAAATTGTTGGCCGAGTAGATATGAACTCCGCCTTTGAACAGCCATGACCACCACCATAAGTTGCCTTTCATAAATAGAGTCAAGCGAGCTTGAGGGGACAGTGTGTGACTGAAGAATGCCACAGGTTGTTGGTTCTGCATTAGTACGGTCCCCAGCCCCATTCCTGAGGCATCAGATTCAACCACAAATTGTTGAATAAAGTCTGGTAATGCTAGCACTGTAATGTGACCATGGCATCTTTTAGCTTGTCAAACGCTTCTTGTGCCTCCCATGTCCACTGAGACAACCCTGTATGAAGGAGTTGAGTTAATGGTGCTGCTAGATTTCCATAGTTTGTCACAAAACGCTGATAGTAGCCTGTTAATCCAAGGAACCCCTGCAATTCTCGAAGGTTTGTTGGTGCCGGGTACTTAATCATTGCTCTCAATTATTTGAATCTGCACCCACTCCTTCAGGAGAGATCAAATGGCCCAGATATTCCACGCATTCTTGAGCAAATTTGCATTTACTTCCATTCAGATGTAGGGAGTTTTCTTGCAAAATTTGGAAAACCATATGTAAATGTTGCACATGTTCGCTAATATCAGTGCTGTAAATAGTATATCATCAAAAATTACAAGGATAAACCTAGGTAAATATGGCCAGAATATCTATTTCACGAGTGCTTGAAAGATTGAGGGGCCATTCATTAGGCCAAAGGGCATAACCAAGAATTCGAAATGACCCTCATAAGTCTAAAATGTCGTTTTCTCAATGTCAATCATTCTGTTAGACCCCCTATTATTCACACATACAAAAAAAAGGGGCAGAAAAGGTAATAACCAGGGGCAGCTTACCTATTAAGGTTATGGAAGGAATATTCTGCTGTGGGAACCACGGGAAGGTATGAGAGTATATAAGGGAATGTTTTTGGGATTGCTGAGGGCATGATCATTGAGAGAAAAGTTGCAGCAGCTTTTGGAGGAGAAGGCCAGCATTCTCTGGAGGTGTTTATCCTTTGTCTTCACTATTTTCTTCTTGTTGTTATTGTCTACTTTGGTATTTTCCCTGTTAGATGATAGGGATATGAACTTTGGTATTTTCTTTGTTAGAGGATAGCTATGTGAACTTGGTCTTCTACTATAATTCTATCAATATATAGATACAGAGTACTGTCTCTATTTCTCTACTGCATTGTTGGGATTTTACTGAGTGGAAAATTTCAAGTCCACTTTGGAGTAGATCTTTGAACCATGAAGTTCATCTAATAATTCTTCCACTAAGGGAAAGCGAAAACGATTCGGGAATGTAGTGTTGTTCAATGTTCTATAGTCAACACAGAATCTCCACCCTCCATCCTTTTTCTTAACCAATAAGATCGAGCTCGAATAAGGACTGACGCTTGGTTGTATAATTCCCACTTTCAACATGTCCTCTACCATTTTCCCAATTTCATTCTTCTAATGATGCACGTATCGATATGGTCGTACGTTCATTGTTATTGCTCCTTCCACACCATTGATCTAGTGATCTATTGTGCGTGTTGGTGGTAGTGCATACAATTCTTCGGTCTGAGTATTTGGTGCTAAGGTCATGATAAGGTCTTCCAATTCTATATATCCTTCCAACACCCAACATTCCACCAAGAACCCTTGGTCTGTATCTTCTGAAGCTTTCATCATATTCTTCAGAGTGACCTTGGTTCGTGTCAGTGAAGGGTCTCTTCTAAGTACCGTTTTTGTCATTCCTCTTCCTATTGTCATCGTTAAAAATTGCTAGTCCACTTCCATGACTGCTAGAGTTCAAAGCCGTTGCACCCCCAGAACCACTTCGACATCTCCCAACTCTAGGGGTAAGAAATTTTCTACGATCATCATCTCCCCTATCATTACGATTACTCCTCTACACACTCCCTTTCCTTTAATCGTTGACCATGTTCCCATGATTACTCCAAAGTGCATTGTCTTAACTATGGGTAGTTTTAGTTCCTCTACTATTCTCTATGCAATAAAGTTGTGGGTGGCTCCACAATCAATGAGTACAATTACTTCTCTCTTCTTAATTAATCCTTTCATCTTTAACATTCCCGAAAATGAAAGCCCCTTAATTGAATTCAGAGACAAGTCCACTGCATCCACCACCTCCGCGGTTTGCAATTCCATGATAGCGTCCTCTTTTGGCCCCAATCTCATGGAATACTTCCACTTCAATACCTTCCTCATCAACTACAAACATTCTCATACTTCTTAATTCTTTTTCTTTGCACTGATAACCAACAAAAAAAACTTCTCATCACAGCAAAAACATAAGCCCTTATCTCTCTTGTTCTTAAATTCTACATCAAATAGGCGTCTCCCCGGATTTTCCTTTCAGTTCGCGTTTGTCGTCACATTCGCTAGGGTTATAGTACGAGTATTAGGGTAATCTATATGTTTCGACTCTCCTTGCATTCTCGTCAAAACCATTTTAGGGTTTCCTGATTGGGCCAAGCCTTCTTTCTTTTTTCTCTTCTTTTTGCAGGTCAACTCCTTGTTTTCAATTCTTTTGACCTTTTTCATTACTTCATCCAGAGTCATGGTCCCCCAAAGTTCTAATTCGGTCTTAATCACCTCATCTATGCGCGTCCCAAACATCTCCAATAACACCTCCTTGGAAAGATGTGAGACCAGTGCCATCATCTTCTCAAACCGTTCACAGTAGTCTTCCACTACCGTTTCCTATCAAATTTTGAGAAATCGTCCCACAAGTGTTCCTTCCCACGAAGAACGGAAACGGTTCAACAAATGGACCTTCAAATTTTGCCAATCTTTGGACAATTCTCTATCCTCTTTTCCTTGGTACTAGTTCAAAGCTATTCCCTCAAAACTAATCACAAATACAGTTGATTTTTCAGACTCAAGAGTTTATGAATTTGAAAATACCTTTCTACTCTAAAGAGCCATGAATTCGGGTCATCTCCTCCAAAAATGGGCATCTCAACCATTTTAAACTTGCTGCCATCAGCTACTTCCTCTGTTGCTTTGTCTTCGACTAGTTCGATTGTCGACTCTACCATTTGATATGCTCTCTTTCCCCTTTTTTGATGATGATCCATTTATGATCTCAGAAATCCCTGTTTGGGTGATTATTGCTATTTCAGTCGATAATGCAGATACCGACTTCAACAGTGCTGCCACTCCCTCTTCAACTCCAAGTAGTTTGTCTATGCTACTCTTGACATTGATGGCTTCTTGCTCTATTGCGTCCAACTTTTCTTCAATTATTTTATGTGCCATTTTTTCCCTCTTTGTTTCCCTCCTAGCTCAGAACGAATGCTCTGATACCAATACGTAAGGTATTCCCTTACTAACTTTAGTGTTAATAAGAAAAGTTGCCCGAAGGCTACAAGATGTACAGAGAGCTTAACGTCTCCTTTCCTAGACTACATTCCAATTACTAAAAAGCCCCTAATTAACACTTCTTGTTCTATTTATAGACCGACCATTTCTCACTTCCATACAACCTAGTGGTCCCCCCCTTATAACTAACTTTCACCCGTACTTCCTTTTTTAGCCCATCTTGAGAATTTCAGCAGAATTGGGGACCAAACAGAAGCAAGACCAAGTAAAATCTGTTCTTAAAAACTCAAGCTGCTAGTTTTTCAGGAGTGACCTTAGTTGGTCTAGTTCATTGATAGATCGATGAGGATTAAGAGAACCCATTGAAGCTTAGATTGTAAAGTACGAAGAGATTAGAATAATAATAGTTGGTTATGTAAGAGATCAATCTCTACAATAAAATAATATTGAAAATCAAACAATCAAGATATCAATATTGGAAAAGCAGTTACCTATATCTTCACCATCAGAATTCCCGGATAGTTTTATCCTTTTGTAGAACTGCAAGCCATCACCTGATGGATTGGGCAGCAAGGGAGGATTCATAGCATAGAAATTGCCGATGGCAGCTGAAATTGACTGGAGACAAGTTTTCTCATCTTCCCAATCAATCTACAAATTATAAGCACGGTGAGGTATAAGGAATAAAAAGCTATGGCAGCTAATGTATTCCTCAAAGATGTATTGAATTGAGAATCACTCCTTAATTGGTTTTTGAATTCCAGAAAATGGACTATTTGTTTCTAGAATTCTTGAGAAAAGAGGATGTTTAAGAGCACGGACAAGTTTGTTTTAACATATACTTTTATAATATACATTGTTTTTATGCATTAAAATAACTCTTAATCTAAAAATTTGTTTTAGATTATGATGCCAATCATTTAGGTCAAGATGTCCTAGATAGCTTTAAACTAACTTATCAATTTTTTAGATCATTAGGTTCCGTTTGGTAACCGTTTGATTTTTTTTCTTTTAGTTTTCTAGAATTAAGCCTATAAATATTTCATTCACCTATAAATTTCTTAATAATCTACTTTTTAATATATAATCTACTTTTTTTAATATATAATCTACTTTTTAAATTTAACCAATGTTTTCAAAAAATCAAGTCAAATTTTGAAGCTAAAAAAAGTATCTTTTAAAACTAGTTTTTGTTTTTTGACATTTAGCTAAGAATTCAACTCTTGGACTTGAGAAAAATGCAAAATATAGAAAAAAATGAGAGGAAATCAGCATAATTTTCAAAAATAAAAGATCAAAAACGATGTGGTTAACAAATGAAGGTTTGATGCTTATGCATTTATGTGTATTTCACTTTCACAAGGTTCACGAACAGTATTCTGAACATGCCAAACAAATGTTGGGCACGTATTCACCATGCTCAACTAATGCATGGCACATCTATCATGCATGCTTGGCAAGTGTCTAGGATGCTACTTGGATAGAATTAGAAATATTATTAGGTGTTATAATAGCAAGCTTGTTACATGTTGAAGCCTAGGGGTAGTTGGGTAGTTTTGTAATTTACTTTACCCTAATTTTTATTCCTTTCAGACTCGTGTTGCCCATAAAGTTCCTCCTTTTGTACAATTATTGAATTTATCTCAATGTTAGATTTTCTTGAATTTATCTCCGGGAAACAAGATTTAAAGTTATTCAAGCCAAGCCTCCAATTTTCAAATTTTTGTCCTTGTTATGCAAAGCAGCAGCATTAAATTCCATTACTAAGTGGAATATGAATACGAAACCTAATAATGAGTACAAGACCATCACCAATAGGAGAATTAATGTGCTTTTGGATTCATACAGTGTAAACATGTAATTTCACTTGTGTTGAGGGGAAATTTTGAAGTATAAGTTCTCGCTAAAAGACCAATCCACAAATAGAACATTAGTAAATTATTTAACCAATTTTACGCCCAAATTAATACTTAACAAATACCAAGCATCATAAGCAAATGAATAGCTGAAACCATGACCAAATGAATAATGAAAAAATAAATTTACGGAATGACAAAAACATTGAGCATATAAGAACTTACATCATTAGCCAAAGAAAGCATAAACTCAGGAACACGGTCCATATCAGGTGTGTATTGGTCAAGTACGACTGGAAGTCTAGCCAAATTCCCATTTCTGTCAATATGTATGCAGAAAAATTCCTCCAGCATTTCAGCTTTCAACTTGAGCAGTTTTGTACTCGTCTAAGAAACAGTGACAGTATTAGCTATGTAAAACAAGAAGCTATAACCGAAGAAAGCACTATTTTATGCCTTAAAAAGATCTATCAGATGCCACCACGTTACCTCAGCTACCTTCTCATTAAAATCATCATTCTCACACTCTGAATTTGCATTTTCCTCCTTCAGTGCCAAAATAAGTAACTCGAATAGAGGGGCTGGGTTGCTTAATTGTATTGCATTAAAATGAGCAAATCGACGCAAAACTTGCTGATACATGAGTTCTTTGCTACAAAATACAATGGATAGAGCAAGAAAGCAAAAGGGTACGTCATAAAACAAACGTATCAAACTTTATCAAACATCAGGCACCTAGTCCTCCAATTGTATTTGAATAATATCGTAATGGTAAAAGGGGAAATGTCAGTATTTATGAAGAGGGTGAGTCATGTAATAGTAGTATGGATAAGGATGCTTAGTAGTTAGGGGGAGTTAGGAGGTCTCGTAAGTTATCTACAGTTGTCTAGGTGGTTGGTTATTGGGTAGAAGTTATATACGTGTAATAAGTTGTGGAGTAGGGTGGTTAATATTTTGTAGTGTCTTGGTTGTCTTGAGAGTGGGAGGAAGGGTACTGTACATCTGTTATACAAAAGTGTTAAATAAATAAAAGCTTCTCTATGTATGTAATGTACATACATGGAGATACAATGGCCAGTTTCTATATCTTATTCCATTGTGGTTGTTGATTATTTCCTTTGTTAATTCTTTCCTTTATTGTTAATATTTTCATTGTATTGAAAGATATATTTGTGTATCTATTTTTTCCTTATTTTGTATTTTTCTACTTTGTATTGGGTATTTCTTCTATTTAGCAAAACCCCTTTCTTTCTAAGTGACATAAGAGAATACATTTTACACAGAGGTTTATGATCCATCTTCTTTTCTTTTCTTTTCTTTTTTTTTCTTTTCTTTTTCAATAGATTTTTAACTGTATCCAAAATTAGAATTCTTCAACTCATTACATTCCCACTTGTATCCAATAGGCTTTCACTCATCTCATATGATGTAATTCAAAGTAGGATTTTTCCAAATGTATTATCTGCCTTCAAAGGCTAAGAGATGGGGTATGTATTAAGAATCTTGAGAGTTTGTTACAAGGTAGTTATAGGAAAGTTGTTATAAAAACAGTTAGAATGGTTAACTGTTTTAACTATCTTATTCTTATTCTACTTATTACATCATTCCACCCCCTAGCATCAAACTCGTCCCGAGTTTGTCATAAAAGCTGAAATACATCCGGTGCAATGGAATATGACCAAACCAACCCCCTACATTTTGGACAAAAATATTGTGATCGAAGGGATAAAATCGAGACAAAAAATCAAATATGGCCACTAAAAGATGAATCTCTCCATCAACCATAAACCCGAAAAAGACGTTCCCTTCAATCTCATTTAAAGTCGTCTTGATTCTTTTTAACTTTTGAAGAAAATCCTTCCAGAATCACATTTTCTTTATTATTCGCTTCAAGTTCTCCGACGGTTTGAAGATTCATTTCCACCGCAACAAATGTGTCGCTGATCTTTTACTCGGTGTTTGATACTTCTTTTTCATCTTCTTTGTTGGATTTTTCTTCACTTGTGACCACTTCCAAGTCAACATTTTCAAATTCTTGTTCTTCAATTTTATCTTCATGATATTTTATTTGAAATTTTCCAACCGTGATTTCTTTATCTTTTCTTCTGTATATGAAACCAATCTGTTCTTGGACTCTTGCAAATAAATTGAAGGTTGATCTACATGTTGAGTCATTTTTTCCAATGAACGTTGATTTCTTGGAAAATGGGTTTGATTGGATCGTTGGGCCATTTTTTTGATATTGTCGCCTTCTTATTCTGTCCCAAACTGTTTTAGAAACATCATCGGAGTCACTAGAATCATTTCCAATTTGGATAATAATAGGTTCTTTGAGAAAATCGAGCATGGCCAAAATTTGAGTGTTAAAATTCTTCTTCCGAATCATTTGAATCAGAATTCCAGCATTGTTTATGGAAGTACAATTGATTTTCTTGTCTATACCAACTGCTGGTTATTTTTCTCCTACATCAGCATGTAGCCGAAACCTTCTGTTATGATCATTTATTGTCCTTATTCATCATTAGTAGAACTCCAATCTTGAAGTTCTTGGTAGTAATCTTGGTTTCTTGGAAGAGGTTCTTGATAATCTTGGGCTGGTCTCCTTCTTTCTTGAGCCCCAAATCTTCTTTCTTGATGATTTCGTTCAGCCCTATGAATTCCAGCACCACGGATGCCACGCTGATTATTGGAGTTCCTGTGATTTCCTCTTGCTCGTCGGCCTCGTCTGTCACCAAAATTATGGCCGTTCAACATATTTGCTTCAATTCACGACGACGTTGGTTGTTCCTCCATTCTTCGGTTCAGCACTTCAAAATTCTCCATCATCCTATCAAATTTGTTATGAAGATCTCCCAAGGATCCTTCAACGGCCAGCAAGCGAATCATCGATATCTTTGGAGAGAGGGCGACGATTTCCTCCGCTTCTTCTTGCACACAGTCATCCCCCGCGGCTGGGTTTATTACTCTCCGGCCAGCCATTCGTCCCAAAGGATCGAGGCTGCTCTGACACCACTTCGATATAATTCAAAGAAGGATTTATTTTCCAAATGAATTCTCTGCCTTCAAAGGCTAAGAGATGGGGTATTTATTAAGAATCTTGAGAGTTTGTTACACGGTAGTTATAGGAAAGTTGTTACAAAAACAGTTAGAATGGTTAACTGTTTAACTATCTTATTCTTATTCTACTTATTACATCATCATAGCTCCTCATTTCAATCTATTTGAATCTTTGAAAATTGGGTTGATAGTAGCTTACCGCATATCGGTGATTCAAAGAGACATCCAAATAAGTTGTTTCAACATTGCTAATATTGGCAATTTGGGAATATGACATGTCACAAATGGTTGCAAAATCCAATGGCCAGATAGAGCAAGACTACGCCAAAAGTATCAAATAGTTGAAGAAGTTTCTGCAACTTCATAAAAAAATATTGCACAATAAATTCAAACTAAACGCATTATTTGCCCGAGGAGTTTTTACCTCAAGTTCACAACATTCGCTAGATAGAGATGAGTTCCATGCTGAAGCAGTGCGAATACATCATCTGCCATTCCAATATATACGCAATGTCTTACAGTGTTAAGGAGACCTGCAGTTGGCACCAGCACTTAAAACTTGTTCGATTAATATTTCCAAAGCTTTCATATTGTTAAAACTTCAGAGATTCGACGAGCAAACTACCAGCATGGCAATTCTTATCAATATCTGCAACAAGATCTTGAATGCTAGTAAGATTAGCAGATTCCTTTGGGTTCCTTCTCTGTCTTACAAAAGACCTAAAAATCCATTTTTTGTAAAAGAGCAAGTTAATAATCCTTGCAAAAAAAGTAATAATGCTAATTAGGAGAAGTGTGATTCCTTATTGCTCTAGCCAAATCGTACGATATCTTGAAGCTTTAATTTAATTATACCACCGAAGAAAGTATATTCTATTTACAATAAACAATAATTTCAACAGTGCACACTTCACAAGATTAAAAACATGAAGATATTGTTAGAAATAGTGGACTTAGCTCAAGTTGAAAGCCCAAGGAAAGTTAAGATTTACTTTGCCCTAATTTTTTATTATTTTAATAAGGCTCGTGTTGCCTAAAAATACTTTCCCCTTTGTACCTTTATTATTATAAGATTCAAATAATCTATCATGATTCTAATGAATCGTGATAAGTTAGTTTCCTTGAATTCCAAAATATTCCTATTTTCCATTATTCCAATCAATTATAAAGATTCGAAATCAACAAAAAAAAAAAAGGTAAGTGGACCTAACCCGTTGAATCATGACTATATCCACTATTCTGATATTCAAATTCGATAAGGATGAAATTAGAACAGTGGATCTTTTTTATTTCATTTTCATATTTATTTGGACTTCACACACAGGAATCTGTCGATATTTTTTATTAAATCCTCTTGTTTGTAGACGTTCTATAGAAAAAAATTGTAAGCATCATGATTTTTCTCCCTGTACTAGGGTTTCTATGTAAATTTGTGTTTGTTCTATGTCTCTACTTTCAATATGGTATCAGAGCAGGATATCAAAGAGATGATTGAGCACTTGATGGAACCCTAATAGAGGGGGCAGCCGTCGACATTAGTGCTGCCATTGCCGCCACCGTTGATGCTCAGATCAGCGCCGCCATGGATGAGTGGTTCCAGTGTCTTCAAAACCCACCAACCAGCCAACCACAACTCTGCAGCTGCACAAATTACACACACCGTCAGGCTGGATTTCTCCATACGTGCTGCCATCCCTTCTCCAGCCAAGCCCTCGCGCTGCTACCCGCGCCTGAGCCTGAATCTTCATCGTATGTGCCATCTTTCGCCTTCACCCAATCGGTTCACACACTGCCGCATGCGCCAATGACTCTTGTTCAATCTCCTTGTTGTTTTTTTGGTTGCACCACTTCCTATTGGGTTAGCCGCAAACCCTAATGGCTGCCCCGAGGTTGGAAATCCTCAAACCCACTCGTCTTTTGAGGTAAGTGAGTCCTCAACGCAGCCAAAGGCCCATGAGTAGGGTCCATCTCCCAATATCGCTCAACATTAATTGGACATGCTCCAACAACAAATTGCAGCAATTGAGGCACACTAGAGGCTCCTTCCAACACCCGTTTGACCTCATCAGTGTATTCTAAGAATCCGATAACCTTGCTCCCTGCTTTGTTCTCCTCTTATGTGTCTAATCTAATGGCACAATCTATAAGATATTTTTAAGAGGAGACATTGAATGGTCAAAAAAAAGAATTTCATGGTCCCAATCTATTAAAATGAAACTTGAAGCGCACCACAAATTTGGTTTTTTTGACAGAGGTTCTACACCGGGAGACCCTCAAGAACGATATTGGAAAAGGAAGGATTCTCTTATTCAATCCACATTAATCAACAGTATGGAACCACAAATCAACAAGCCCTTACTGTATGCTGCAACTGCAAAAGATATTTCAAGCGTCCAAATGCCTCTCATTTATACACTTTGTAAAAACAAGTTCATGAATGCAAACAAGAGACAATGGATGCGACATCCTTCTTTAATAGACTCTCCTTTATCTAGCAGGAAATGAACCTATGCAGAGAAATTGTCCCAACAATGGGATACAGTACTCCAGGATCGAGGAGGTTAACTGGATATATGTTTTTCTTGCTGGTCTCAACCCTAACTTCAATATTGTCCGCGAACGTATACTGGGCTAGAGATCTATACCCTCCCTAAAGGATAATTGTTCTAAGGTTCGTCCTGAGGAGGATCGTACCAATGCTATGAGTAGTCTAACCACTCTCACTATTGATTCCCCTGCCTTCAGTACAAGGTCCCCTAGTCATGACAGTGAGAAGCACAATGGAAAATCGATTTCTATCTGTGAACATTGCAAGAAACACTGGCATACCAAGGAGCAGTGTTCGAAACTACATGGTTGTCCCCCAGTAGGTAAGAAACGTCCTTCCAACAACAAATAGAACACGAGGCAAGCTTATGTGAGTGAGCCTGCTAGCCCTTCTCAGCCACCAGGGATCCCAGACTGACTACACTAGAAGCTATTCTTGAGTCAAGTATACCTCAGTCCTTCAGTCTTATTAGTATTAATGGACAGATTCCCTGGATTCTGGACTTTGGCGCCACAGATCATTTGACAGACTCCTTAAAACAATTTGTGTCCTATATTTCATGTGCTGGTAATGAGAAGATACGGATAGCAGATGGCTCCTTGGCTCCCATTGCCGGGAAGGGGCTGTTTTTCCCTTTTGAAGGGTTGACTTTACATAATGTATTGCATGCGCTCCAAACTTTCTATAATCTGTTGTCTATAAGCAAGATTACTCGTGAGTTAAACTACAAAGCAACATTCTTACCTGATTCTGTTTCTTTTCAGGATTTGAGCTCGAGGAGGATGATTGGCACTGCCCGACACAGTAGGGGACTCTACCTCCTTAATGATGATGCCTCCTCTAGTAGCATTTCTAGGACTAGTCTTTTCTCTTTGTACTTTACATCTGAAAAAGGTTGCATGTTGTGGCATTTTTGTTTAGGTCACCCAAATTTTCAATATATGAAGCATTTATTTCCTCATCTTTTCTCCAAAATTCATGTTTCTACCTTATCTTGTGATGTGTGTATTCAAGCTAAACAGCATCGAGACTCCTTTCCCTCACAACCATATAAGTCAACCTAATGTTTCACTCTTGTCTATAGTGATATTTGGAGATCATCCAAGGTCACTACCTCCTTTGGCAAACGGTGGTTTGTTACCTTCATTGATGACCATACCCATCTTACTTGGGTTTTCCTCATCTCCGACAAGTCCGAGGTCATCTCCATGTTTTGGGACTTCTATCACACCATAGAAACACGATTCAATACAAAGATTGCAATCCTACGAAGTTATAAGGGTCGTGAGTTTCAAAAACACACTTAATGAGTTTTTTTCCTCTAAAGGAATTGGCCACCAAAGTTCGTGTGCTTACACCCGCCAACAAAATGAGGTTGCCGAGAGAAAGAATAGTCACATTTTGGAAGTTGTTAGTTCACTTATGTTGTCTACTTCCCTTCCTTCCTATCTATGAAGCAATGTTGTTCTCACTGCAACTCATCTGGTATCTTAGTTTAGTTACCTTAGCTGACCCAAATCCTCATAGTACAGTCCTACATCCTCACAGTACAGTCCTACCTACAAACCAAGTTCTCTAAAAAACCTACTATAGGAGGAATCTCATAAAGGAAGTTGGTCTCCTGTTGTTCAACTGACTTCGGTCCAGGATTTTGAACCTTTACAAGATCAAGGTATGACTGATTCCATTGACTCACATCTTAATAACATAATGAGTGAGAATTACAAGTCTGAGACGAATTCCACTAACACACATACTGATAGTAAGGTGGGTGAGAATGACGGGTTTGAGAATAACAGATCCAAAACAGTTGTTCCTGAAGATATGGTTGAAATCGAAAGTGTTGGTTAGAATGAGTTTGTTGCAGAATCTACTAAAAATAAAACCAAGCAGGACCATCCAGAAAACATCCATAAGTATGATCCTTCACATGATCTTCCTATTGTGCTGTCTGGGGATCACGCCGTTGACTGATAAGATCATCCAACTAAAGAAAAAGATAGGGAATGAGTTTGAAATTAAAGACTTGAGGAATTTAAAGTACTTCCTTAGGATGGAGGTTGCTAGATCCAGAGAGGGCATCTTCATGTTCCAAAGAAAGTACACCCTTGATTTATTAGCTAAAACAAGTATAATGGGATGTCGTCCTACTAATACGCCCATTGAATTCAATGCCAAACTAGAAAATTTAGGTGACAGGATTCCTGCTGATAAAGAGAAATATCAGCACCTTGTGGGAAAGCTTACTTATCTCACATTAGACCTAACATATCCTATGCTATGAGTACTGTCAGTCAGTTCATGCAGGCTCCTTATGAAGCCCACATGGAGGTAGTTAACAGAATGCTGAAGTATTTAAAAGCAACTTCGGTAAGGGGTTAAGGTTCAAGAAGACTAACAAAAGGTGTATTGAGGTCCATACTAACCCTGACTGGGCTAGATCTATTGTTGATAGAAAATCCACCTCGGGATACTACACTTTTTGTGTGGGGCAATCTCGTTACTTGGAAAAGTAAGAAGCAAGGAGTTGTGGCTAGAAGCAACGCTGAAGCTGGATACAGGGCCATGAGTTTGGGAATTTGTGAACTAGCACCAACAGGTGTTGTCTGATCTTCGCCAGGACTATGAGGTGCCTTTGAAACTATTATGCGATAACAAAGAGCTATTAACATTGCCAATAACCTGATCCAACATGACAAAACTAAACATGTGGAGATTGACAAACTTTATCAAAGAGACTGGACAATGGTAGAATTTGCATCCCTTACATACCCTCAAGCCAACAGATTGCTAATATTCTCACAAAGGAGCTCCTCAAACAAAACTTTGATTCATGTATTAGTAAGTTGGGTCTTTCCGACACTTTAGTCCCAACTTGAAGGGGAGTGTTATAAATAGTGGGCTTAGGTCATGTTGAAAGCCCAACTAAATTTTATTTTGCTTTAATTTTTTATTATTTTAATAAGGCTCATATTGCCTATAAATACTTCCTCCTTTGTACCTTTATTGTCATAAGAAAATAATAAGAAATATCAGTATCGTAGTTTTTCACCCTGTATTAGGGTTTCATGTAAATTTGTGTTTGTTCTACGTCTCTACTTTCAATAGATATAAATAGATAAATAATATAAAAAGAACATTGGGCATCTGAATTTTAATTGGCACATGCATAAAGAACGGTTAATAAAACTAATTTTAGCATCATTTTGATTTCTTAAGGAGAAACTTGAACATTCTTTGATACAAATACAAATAAAAACTACTAAGACCTATAAGTAAGGAACATAATCGGAGTTTATAGGTAGGAGTAGTATGGTATTAGCAAGGGCATAAGGGTGATTAGTTAGGGAGTTACTAGTTAGAGAATGTATTTAGTTATAAATAGAGGGAGGGGGATTGAGGGAAAGATAGTCGATGGTTGGATTTGGGTTACCATACTCAAGATTGGGAAGGTTCCAAACTTAGTTTATCATGTACTTATTGAACCTTTACATTTGAATATATTTTAGTTTTGATTCTGATTGGGTGGCACCCCAACAATATCTCATTATCATTCTTTCTTATGAAAAAAATTAATAACGAGATGTTCAAGATAGAAAACTATCCCTAAGCCTACTACATCAAGAAAAAATGAAGCTAAAATATCAAAAATAAAATTAAGGAAAAGGATAGAAATATCAAAAATAAAATTAGCTAAAATATCATTATGAAATTATTTTTGAAAAAACATCTCGTGAAAGAAATAAAGAAAATTTAAGTTACCTTTTTTTTCTGAAATGAGAGGGCTTTGAGATAGTTTAAACGATCAATAAATAATCAACAGAATATCAACTTGACTACACTCAAAATGTTGCATCAAAGACAGAGTCTCAATGCAACACATTAACACCGACATTTCCATAATTAAATCAAGGAGGAAAACTAAATAGCGAATACATACCTCACAGCAGTTAAGGTAGATTCAGGGAGACCAGGCCGCTTCATTTGAACATATGCGTGCAACCTTCCAGCTGGATCTGTTGAATCTGCCCTAACCATTTTATGCACTGGAACCTTTTGCGATTTTGACCCTACATGCATTATAATAATATGACACTGAAGGAACAGATAAAAACCTAAAGCATGACCTTATAAACTACAGCGTAACACCAACAAAGACAAAATCTGTTGTACCAAACTTCGAGGAATTTTGAGAATCGTCATTGCTAAGAAGCATTTGATAGGCCTCAGAAGATTCTACATCCTATAATATGCAGTTCATGGTGGAATTTGTATCAATAAATAGCTGAGATTCAATAAACTAACAATTATAAAGCAAGTTTCAGATAGACAAATATCTTCTAAAAGAACCTGTTCTTGAAATGACTTCATGTCATTAGAACTTCTCAATTTTGATTCAACCGCTGACTGTATCCTCTCAATAATAACTTCCTGGTTCAGGAGGCTTACCTGCATATTGATAGAGTTTTATTCTCCAGCACAATTTAACACTTCAAACAATGAACGAGATGTGTGGATTTTACAATTTGATACTCTTTAGGAGGAACTCCATTTCATAGTTTCCAGATATTTAACACTTCTTGGACTCTATTAAGCACTTGCTAGTACAATAAACATGTGTTAGACATTAGTTGAACAAAATGAATACAAATCCAATATTTAGGCACGCATCAAACACTAGTTATACACAACAAATTGAACATGCATCAGACACTCGTGACCTAAGAAGCACCAACACTCCTAGGATGGCCCAAGTGTCAGTGTCGAACACGCCCGTCACACCCCAAACACGTCTCCGACACACCAGATTTTTTTTTTTTAATTTAAGAAACAGCCCCGACACGGCTGGAAAAAAACACAAAGAAAAGGTTAGAAAAACCCATTAGCCCGCCCAACAATTATTAGGTAATTTCTTTTTTAATTTTATCTTTTCAAATTTTTTTTCACGCATTTCTCCGCTCTCTACCGAGTTCTCCAAATTCTAGCCGCCAACAATCTCTACCCTAACCTGCTCGCCGGCCACCTCCAACCCTCTCTACCCTAACTTGTTATCTCTTATGGCTCTAAACTTGTATTTTGATGTTTTTAATTGGAATATTTCTCAATATGTTCATATGCATGACATACATTTAATTTTTTTTTACTAAAAAATTGATATGTCCCTGACGTGTCGTGTCCTACTTTTATTAAAAATGGCGTGTCATTGTGTCGCCATGTTGCGTGTCGATAACTATGCTTCGTAGCTCGTGACCACAACAATGATTAGAGACAAGTGAACTAAGATGTTCAAAATTTTATTCCTTTTTTTTTTACTTCTTGGAAAATGAAACTGAAGTTTACAAAAAAAAGTATCAAAACTTGAAATACATTAACTCGTTGCTTAAGTATAAGTATGCAGCCTGTTTAAAAAAAACGAAAAACAAGACTTTTCAATAAAATAGTTAATGAGTCTAATGCTCAAATTATAAGTATGTAGGCTTATAAGTTTCTTTTTGTATGAATATTTTATATATCATTTTAGAGAGCAGAAACTGTGGGTACCAGATATCAAGCAAACAGAAGTACCTCTTTTTTGGTCGGATGAACATTCACGTCCACATGCTCAGCCGGCAATATAATTGACATATAGATGTAAGGTTTGGATGCTTTGGGTAAGGTTGCAGCATAAACAATTTCAATAGCTCTTTTTAAAGCACTGCATTCCACCATTCTTCCTGCAATAAGAAATTTTAAATAAAAAAAATAAAATAAAATCATTATTAAAAAAAGTATTAAAAACGAAAACAATTACAAGGATCCTATGCTAAACACATGAAATTAACAAAACAAAAAAAAGTCAATAAATTACTAATACATGCATAATCTTATAGGTTACTGTAAACATAATTTTTTTAGTTCATTTCATTCTTCACACTTCCTCTAAGTATGAACCTAGATATTAAGCTCATTAAGGGCAAGATCAGGTATCCAGTCAGTTTTTTGGGGTGGTGGAACTGATCAAGGGGTTGTGATATCAATGTTCATGAAAATAATCATATCATAATTTGGAAGAGAAATTGGGTTTCCAAGATTGCTCATAAGAGCTTACAAATGGGGAGATTTTTATTATTAATTTGAAAAGGAACAACATTTTTATCAGAATATTGAAAAGTTAACGTGCAAAAATCTTTCTGAAAAACTAGAGCAACTCCTCCTTGGGGAATTACAAGAAAACATCCAACACTAGAGCAGATAAAAATTCATAAACCCCACAAAAAAGTTTTCAAGAAACCTCATAGAGATACTAATTGGATGCATCGCTTACAAGATAAAGAAAAATATTTGGTACCATTGATAAAGAGCACCATCGTGATCTTCTTTGCAACATAATTTGAGTTGGAAATCAAACCATCCATCTTGAAACCTGAGCAGGCTTCATCATTTTCTGAAACTTCTATTTTCATTAGATTGCGGGCAACTGATGCACCATAAACTGTACGAATGGCATCTAACCTTGAAGTTGGACCAACTGAGTGAACATCTGCTCTGGCAGCTCCATGCTAATAAATATTGTAACCAGCATATCTCAACTCAGATAGCCCATTTTAAGGCATCAAAACATCTAACCATGAAAGCAATTCCAAAGGAATAAAAACATTCAAGATTGACTAATTATGGAAATAACCTTTCTGCAAGAAAAGCTGATGTTTATATGATGAATGGCGAAACGACTTAGGAGGTCCACAATCTTCGTGTAATCATCAGATGCATTTTGTAGCGTCTTCCTCCGAGCAGTCATGTTATAGAACAGATTCTCAACCTGGAATGAGACATCCAAGAAAACAAAATCACAAATACAGTGCATGATGATGAAATTTGAAATTATGAAGTATTTATAAAAAATTGTCGCTGATCGAATTTAAGAAAACTCCTAACCTCCTGACTGTAATTAATCATGAATCATACATGCACACTCATGTTAGCATAATTCATTTAATAAATCACTGTTTGCTTCAGAAATTGTTGCCTTCCAATGAGAGTAGTCTAGACTGGTGCAATTACCGTTATCTGAGTTCCTTTTACAGCAGCACATGGCTTAGGCTCATGCTCCATCACTCCATCTCTAT
The DNA here is from genome assembly GCA_025688845.1 of Cucumis hystrix. Classification (NCBI taxonomy): domain Eukaryota; kingdom Viridiplantae; phylum Streptophyta; class Magnoliopsida; order Cucurbitales; family Cucurbitaceae; genus Cucumis; species Cucumis hystrix. Next base: position 2,682,800 of record CM046885.1, read on the forward strand.
AGGATACTCTGCCCCATTATGTCATGAAACTCAGTAAGACACTGAAAGAAACTCACTCTCTGAACACAGTGTGAAAATAACTACATAGTACATACAATCTAGATAACCATTAGATTCAAATGTTAGAACATTTGAAAGCAGAGCAACCAAAATACTACTTTAACCTGAATAGTACTATTTTTCCCCTACATTTACAAAACCCCGAGCAGTCCAGTATGAAAAACATGAGAGGCAGAGCCATAGCTTGTAGTAATTTTACCTATAACCGTGTAGCTGTCCTTTAGTAATGGTGGTGACCGTAACATGACCTACATAGGTCATGCTCGCCAGAGCCTCTCCTCGAAATCCCATTGACTTTATGGATTGCAAATCCTCAAATGTTGACAACTTGGACGTCGTATGTCTCTCGCACAAAATGGGCAAGTCTTCATACTAGGGAACAGGAAAAAATTGAAAATCAGAAATTTAGAACAATAAATTTCCCGAGCTCCCTCGAATTAATTATAGCCACTTCCAGTATTTCACAAGATTTCCCTTACTTTCTTTCTCTAATAGAATCTTAATATTATCACGGCTTTCAATCCTAGAAATTTAATAGAAAACAGATAATTGTGAATGTAAAGCAGTATTTTGTAGAAAAAAATGGAGTTAAAGAAGAAAGAGACACGGATGCCATGGCCGTCGTCAGAAACTTGGATGAGTTTGAGGCCGCCGTCCTTGACGACGACGTTGACGGATGTTGCTTGGGCGTCGAGGCTGTTTTCGACGAGCTCTTTAATGGCGGAAACAGGTCTTTGAATGACCTCCCCGGCAGCGATTCGATTGACGACGGACTCGTCGAGCCGGAGGATTTTGGGGGGTTCTTTACAAGGAACTACTTCTTCTTCCCCAGCGGTGTCCATGGGAATAATTTCGTCATTCGCATGAGTTTCCATGGGAGCTTACAGAGCAGAGATGTCTATTATTCTTTCTATATAGTGCTTTCGTTGTGTGAAATGGCATGAAAAGCCCGCGAAAGTGAGGCCCAAGCTGAAAATGATTGTAATCAAATCACTTTAACCAGCGGTAGTGGTAATTGTATCATTTTACGGCATGTGTGCGGCTAGGCTAGGTAGAATGATGGGGTGGGCTATATATATATATATATATTGTTTTCAAATCATTATTGTTTCGGAGGATTTTTAGGTTTTATCATTGATTTTATATTATATTAGTAAATAATAATTTTCATTCACTTGGAGAGGAATATTGTTTCAATGTATAATGATTATATTACATTCATTTATATTTAAATATTATTTCATAATTTTACGTTGTATATACATTTGGAAATTTGGAATTAAATTACATGTCTTCGTTATATACGAGTGGTTATTATGGACGTATATTATATATATATATTTCGTTATATACAAGTGGTTATTATGGACGTGTATATATATATATATATTTATTCTTATCAAGTATGATCAACATTCTAATATATTATGATGGTTTTTTCAATATCCAGACAACTATATTAGTTACTATTTATCAGATGTTTTAGTCAATGAACAGATGTCGTTTCAATAGTTAGATAATAGTTCAAAAAAATTATATTTTATAAATCAACCATGTACATTGTTCATAATTTTCGTTGCACAGCAGCTAAATATATTATATTTATGGGACAATATTATTATTATACTCAAAGTTTTGTTTCTAAATTGACACATTATATTTTTCATCCTGTTAATTGAAGTTAATCTAAAACTACACATTCAATATATGTTAGCATACAAAAGGCTCTATATACACTATATAAAATGAAATATTACGGTCATTAACAACTAATTTTATTACATGATTATTATTGAATCAAATTAATTGAGTCTTCATGATATACTAGGTATTATATAGAACATTATTACAATTGTTTATTATATAATATGATATATATATATATATATACACACAAAATAATTAATTATATGTGTGTATATATGAGAAAATACGTAAGATATATATCTTATTATTATGTAGCTAATAAAAATTTATAATTGTTATTATTATATTTGATCTAAACATGGTATATATTTAAAATTAATAACGAATAAACCAAATAAAGTGCATGAATATAACAATTTTACGTTATGTCATCTTTTATATTAAATATTTATGAGATATATTTTTTTATTTTTCAATAGGTTTATCAACACAAAAAATCATGCTATATTTTTTAAAAACTATAGAATTTGTAGAATAAAAAAAATGTACATACATTTGCACAAAACTCAAGCAACATAAAAACATAGGAATGAAAAAAAAGAAAAAATTCATGTAAAAAAACCAATAAATAAATGAAAATAAACAGAATTTATATGAAAAATAAAAAATAAATTAAATATTTACAATTAAAAAAATAAAATGTACTATCTCACATTAACTAAAGGGGTTTTTTAAAAAATAGAAAAATTTGACAAACTATTTACACTCCAAAAAACAAAACCAACAAAAAAAAAATTACACTTCATTTTTCTATGAAGTGCAAATGTTTTGTATAATGTTCTATTTTTTACAATTTTCCTTAAACAAATCGAATCTCATACAGTTAAACAAAAATATATGTATTATCTCACATTAAATGCTCTTAAACTAAAATGAATAATAAATACACAAAGTCAAATTTGAAATTAACTTAATAAAAAAAATATTTTTATTACTTTTCATATTTGTGTCATTACAAGTTTCTTTCATTTTTTTAATAAATGGTGGGTAGTGTTGGTCATTTAGGCCTACTTTTGTCTAAATTTGAAGCTCAATGTGTATTTTATGTAAAAAAAATGGTAAGCTTCTTATGTGATTAGACCTATATATTTAGGTTATATGAGTTAAAACTCCTTAAAATAACCCACATGTCATTACTATTTTTTAATCCAAGTGTATTTGTTTCAAGAGTTGAAGTTCGTTGACCAACTTTCGAACACCACCTCCGATGATAACTGCAAGCCAATCTCTAACCACCACCTCCGGTGACTTCCACCTACAAACTTTCAACAACCAACTCTGCTGTCATCAACCAACCTTTAGGTGCCACTGATCAACCTTGAAAAATTTTAATAAAAATATTTATTAAATTTTTTAGGGTTTAGGCTAATCTCTGACCACCACCCTTGGTGCCTCCACCGGCTAACTTTTGACAACCAACTCCAGTGAGTGTTGCCACCTATCAACCTTGAAAATTCTAATAAAACATTTTTAGAATTTAGGCAAATATCCCATGATCGTCGTCGTCGATCTCTGACTACCACATTCAGTGACTCTACCAGCGAACTTTCGACAACCAACTCCAACAACCGTCACCACTGATCAAACTTACAAAATTAAAAAAACATTTTTAGTATATATAAAAATACTTTTTAAAAATAAACTAGGTCTATTTTGGATGGAGTAAACTATGTCTACGTTTGTGAAAATAATGAGCCGGTTTAGTCATTTTATGAAATTTCTTATACAATTAGGCCCATTGTGTAAAATCATATACAAATTTAGGTTATTCTAATTGAAAACGGTTGTTTTTAAAATAATAATAAAGATGGATTATTTGGTCATTTGGGCCGAACATTTGCGTACCATTGAAGCCTATCATGCCTTTTTGGTAAAATACAGCCTATACATATATGCTATATAAGTAGAAACTCCTAAAATAAATGTTAAATAAACCCTATAATAAATGTCAAATGAATTTAATTACAAGAGGTTTATACTAAAAAAAATTAAGTTTTCTCTAGATCCACCAATCAGTTATGTAGATAAAAGGTTGTCATATGTAAATTAAAAAAGATAATTTAATTTTACTAGGTAAAAGTAAGAGAAGGATGAAATTAGACAGTAACACCTAATCATTGCTTATGAATAAATAGGTAAATAAAAATATTTTAAGAATACTAAGGTTACTAATTAGCCCTTGGATAACAAATATTTTTTGCGAGATTTTAAAGATACTTTGTCGTATTTTTTTAGATCACAATACTTCTAACATTTATTTATTTATTGATAGTGTGTATTTACACTAGACTAAAAGCTTTTTATTTTAAAGAATTTCAAATTAAAGCAACAAGCGTCCAATCCAATCCATGAAGTTTTTGGTACCGTTTTCAGAGAATACACACAATTAACAAATTAAATTTTGTAGCATTGATTTGGATCATATTGCATTTGCTATTCCCTCTTTCATAGGTTATCGAAACTAAATTGCAATTGATTTACATTGTAGGTTTGTTGTATGCACAAATGACCTTGCAACTTTGAGTTACATCATAAAACATAGAAAACTTTCCAGGGTAAGAGACAACAGAAACCAATAAGGGAATGCATGGAAAATCGCATTTCACAACCTCAAGTGATTTCTCTACAAAATCCCATCTTCATAGCATAAGAACCAAACATCGACGCAAATAACTTTGAGCTAAAGCTAGGGATGTTTCAGATGCTTCATCATGGCGATGCCTAACTCAAATGATAAACACAAGCACATATTTGCAAATGGCTATTTTCTAAATATAGTTGTAGATTCTCATCAAGCTTCACATTCCCAAACACAACCCCCCCCCTCCCAAAAAAAAAAAAAAAATATATATATATATATATATTAAAATGGCTACTCTGATTTCTAACATGTCTTGGAAAAGCTGTGAAAGAAGTTCAAGTTCCTCCATGACGATTATAGAGTACAGATCGGTACATAGCAGCAATGTAAAGGAAGCATATGAGCAGTATAACGATATCATCCATCAGTCCAAATAATCCTAGTAATGCTGCACATAAACAGTCAAGCCAAAACAGAAAAAAACAAATTCACAAGGAACCAATAAACCAACAGAAAGTACAAACAGGTATCTAGGGCGAAAAATATATATATATTACCTTCTGGTATGATATCGATGGGACTCACGGTGTAGATTACACTTAGTACCATCTGTAAACAAATTACAAATTACAGCAGTTATAATGACATTCAATCAACCAGAAATGTGTCTCTTGATTGTTCAGACTTCTTATGGGAAAGCAATTTTTTCATTGAGATAAATAAAAGAACAATAAAAACAGAGGATATTTACAAGTTAATTTTAATTTAAAATAACTTAAATAAGCAGTAATTGATGTTGAGAAAGTTGGGTTGAGGCATTGACTTAACTGCAATGTAAACACGTGTTCGAATGACAAGAGGAAGAGATCTCTGTGGATTGCGGAGTTCTTGAAGCAACCTCCGCAGGAGAAAAGGAAGGTCCTGCAATCGCTGTACAGAAGAGAAAAACGCAGTTCAGTATCTTAGGCTGCATTAATTAATTCTGAATATTGATTTATTAAATAAAAACTATTGTAACTAAATTTATGATAAATTTTCACAAATAGAAAAAATGTCAAACTATTTATAGAAGTAGCAAAAAGAGCATTGATAGACACCGATAGACTTCTATCAACCTCTACTAATGATAGGCTTGTATCACTTTCTATCACTGATATAGTATAAATGATAAATATCAGCCTCTATTAATTTCTATAGCTGATAGACATTGATAGACTAGTCTAGTCTATCAATGATAGACTTGTATTAGTTTCTATCATTGACTCTCTCAACATCTATATGGACTATAAGGAATGTAAATTTTTTGCTATAACTTGTAAACATATTGTTCCCGTGAGATTAGTCGAGGTGCACGTAAGCTGGTCCAAACACTCACGAATATAAAAAAAAAAAAACTTGTAAACATCTTGTAGTTAGATTTTAGATAATAAATAAATTAATAATCTAAACTAATAAGATTCTGTTATGTAAATATCGTTTCAACAAACCATACATACACACTAACTACCACAACAGATTACCAAAAGCCCCATTAGGGGCTGTTTGGATTGATGGAATTGAAATGGGAATAACATTACAGAGAACTAATGATGCCTGAGAATAACAAGTCTGAGAATAACAATTCTGAAAAAAAGATTTCTGGGAATTTAATAAGTTTGTGTTTGGTTGTGCATGGAAATGGTATTAAGAATGTATGGGAATAAATAAATAATAAATAAATAAATAGTTGAGGGACAAACTCGAGCCAAATTTCCTCCGAGATGAAAAACAGAAGGATTTAGATTTTAAAACTCGGGGCAAAGTTTCCCTGAAATGTCTCGAAATGAAAAAACAAAAGGAAAATGTTTTAAAACCTAGGGCAAAGTTGCCTCGAGATGCCCCGGAATGAAAATAGAAGGATTTAGATTTTAAAACTTGGGACAAAAGTTCCTCCGAGATGCCACGAGTTGAAAAACAAAATGATTTAGATTTTGAAACTTAGGGCAAAGTTGCCCCGAGATCACCCCGAGTTTGAGGGAAGTAATTGCAAACCTTCGCTTTTCAACAGGATTGGAAATCCTCCACTTGTGTTGAATAATAAACCCTGGGAAATATCTTTTCCAAGGTAAAAAAAAATATCCATCAACCTTTGTAAGCCCATACCTATTCCCACCTTCTTTACCCACAAACTAAAAGGCCCCTTAAGGTTCTAAAAAATCAGATCCAGGCTAGAAGGGAATTTGTATTTCTGTGATTTGATTTTACAGGAAACTAAATAATCCTCTATCAATAAGAGATTCATTAAGTCACTTTGGAATTCTAAGGATGTGGTTGGTCTTCCACTAAATGCTGTAAGCTCTTTGGTGGTATTCTCATCCTTTGGAATGATCCATCTTTGGGTGTTTTGGATGCTATTGAAGGTGCATAAACCCTTTCCCTCCGCATCAATCTGGCTGATGATTTTAGCTTTTGGTCATCGGGTATTTATGGCCCATCTTCATCATCTAACCGTGTTTCTTGTTGGCAAGAGCTTTATGTTTTATCGTACCTGTGGCAATAACTAGATCCTCAGTGAAGACTTTAATGTTGATAGTAAAGGGGAGTGGATTTGTAGAGCCATGTATTTGTTAGATACCTAGATTAGTATAGGTTAGGGGTATAAGGGTAATTAGATATTTAGGCAGTTACTAATAGCAGTGGTTACAAATAAGAAGTGGGTGAGTGAAGAAGGGGGAGGTGGTTGAGTAGTATTCTCAAGAGAGGGGTCCCAAGTACCATAAACTTGGATCATATTGTAGTTCTTCATTAATTCTCAATATATTTCAAATTTCGGTTCTTGTTAGGAAGTGGTGTTCTATCAGTATCCTATTAATCACTTTACTGCCACTGCAAAACAGTCCTCTCACATGGTACAGTAGCAGAGAATTTGGTTCTGACACCTTTATTGACAAATTTCTCATTTCGGATGGAATCTTATCTAAATTTGACTTTCTATCGATTAAAAGGCTGGAACAAATTGCCTAAAAAAGTTTTCCCATTTACCTATAGGCTGGAGAGGAGAAAGGGGGTCCTACTTCATTCAAATTTGCTAATACGTGACTGAAACATATCATGATTCTGTTCTGATGTTGAAACATTGGTGAACCAAAAACAGCATGGTGGGTTGGATGGGTCGTGGTTTTATGCAGAAATTGAAATGCCTGAAATTATCTCTCAAGGACTGGAATTCATCCACTGACTCTAACAACAAAAGTCGGCTTCAGATAGTGCATAATAAGTCATTGACCCAAATGAGGAAAATGGGCCTTTAGATATTATTCCATCCACAGGCGCATAGCTACTAGATCTGACAATTTCCGCATTGCTGCAAATGAAGAGATTATGCAGAGACAGCACTGTAAATCCAATTGGCAAGCTGATGGTGATGAAATTTCATTCTTCCATTGTCTTATTGTTGCAAAATATAGAAAGAACACAACCGTTGAAATTCTCTAGGGGGTGTTTCAGGTAAAGAGTTGAATATTGAGAAGTAAAGAGTTATGAAGTTTACAGAGTTGTGAACTCCTAGAGCGCACAATGTAAGGAGTTGATAATGTATAAAATTGATGTCTAAATTGATGTCTTTTAGTGGTGAGACTCACAAACTCCTGAGACCAAACAAGGAGTGGTGTTCAAAAATTCCTACTTCTCAACTCCTACTTTCAAACTCCTTGAGCCAAACATGCCCTCACAGAACGGTTAGTGTCCTTGCTGCCAGGGACATAGAAGCTGAGTTTGTAAAAGTCTTTTGTTGATTTTTACCACCAACTTTGTTCTCAAAAAGTTGATAACAGATTTCTGCCACATTCCATTAATTGCTGCCTCATTACAAGCACGATGCTAGAACTCCCTTTCTCAGACTAGAAAATTCAGTGTATGATTTGTTCAATAAAAAATCTCCTGGAACACTTTCAAGGATGGCATCAAGAGGGTGTTCAATGATTTTTCTGAGAATGATATTACCAATGCTAGCCTCAACAAAACTTGCCTCTGCCTCATCCCCAAAAAGACTGATGCCAAATCAGTAGGTTTAGGCCATTCGTCTCACCACTTTTCTCTATAAGATCATTCCTAGAGATTTATCAGAGAGACTAAACAAGTTCTTCCATCCACCACCACAGAGAATCAATCCATTTTTGCAATCGGTCATCAAATCAATGCATCTCTTATTGCATATGAATTAATTGATGAGTGGAAGCACAAAAAAAAAGAAGGATTATAATAAAGCTGATTAGAACATTGTCAACAATATTCTAGTAAATTATAGGCTGTCTCTCTTCAGCTAATTTATCCATTATCATCAAAGGAAAAATGAAAAGCCCCAAGTGACAAAAACTTATAGTAGGAAGGGCAGAAAAGGGAACTGGTACACCTGATGGTTAGTTCGAGAAGTGGGACATGATTTGAGAGTACATGTGGCAGGGAATGATGGTATGTTAGGAGGAATTCAGGTAGTAGCCTTTGTGGAGAAGAGTGTTAGCTTGGGCATGGTGCCCCATTATCCCCTTTCCTTTTTATTCACTATTCTTGTGTTGAATTGCCTTAGTAGAACGTTGAATCTTGCTGAAAACAGAACTTAGACTTTGGCTTTGAATTGGGGAATGATCGGCATGCTATGTCCAATGTCCATTTCCTAATTCCTACCTTCAGTTTGTTGATGAAACTATCATTATCTTCTCATACGAGGAGACATATCTAGGCCATTAACTTCAGTTTCTTGGTCCTAATTGTTCTCACTGGACATGGAATAATGCTTCCTGTCTTCTTCCTGCCCTAGCAAATCAATGCTCCCTCTCTATGGTCAATTCTTCATGGAAAATCCTTTTTCATGTTCCAAAGAATATTCAACAATCACTTTTAACTAGCAGTTCATCCGAGTCATTATGTAAAAAAGAGAAATACCTGACTTAAATCAGTTGAGTTGCCACTGAAATGACGGTTATAAGTCCTAATATTGTTAAGAACGCGTGCAACCTCTGGGTCACTTTGTTGAATTGGTGAAACCTCCGAAGGAACTAATAAAGTGATTGAACGACGACATAAGGGGCATTTGCATGGCTGTAGTGGTGATCCATGATCCCGGACAAGCATTATACACTTGCCTACATATAGGGAAGCAGACAATGCAGTGAGCTTCATAGATGAACATTTCTTTTTCTTTTGTTTAAATATTTTACAAACAAATCTCATAAAAGGGATATTAATACAACTAGTAAGCAGAACTTTGTCTTCCAACATTAAAAATGTTCATGCCTATCTCATGATTTAATGCAGTTCTTACACAACAAGTTCCTAAAGTTGAAAATGAGACCATGAAGTTCCTTTCTGATCCAAAAACTAAATGAACTCTCTCTTAATTGTACGGGATTAACTCCAGTGTCCACCCTCAATCGTTTAGGCAGTTATTTCCAGCTGGAAGCAAATAATCTCAAAGAGATACAATTCAATCTCAGCCTCTATTTCAGATTTTGGTTTCATTTGACCATTTGTTGAGATGCAGAGGTTCGAGAACACATTACCAAGAAACAGAAATTTCATCCAAGACTTATCCATCGGTAAAAAATAGCTCGAAGAGACTTCAATTCACGATATCGGAGAACTAAGCCGTGATTAATGTGACTAATCAGGACAAAGGAAAAAACAGCAACTAGATTCCAAATTCCAAGAAACAAACCTAATCGACAGTTGCAAAGAAATGAAATACGAAAATGAAATAGAGGAACAGAATCATTCAAGAGAGATGAAATTATAAAAATCTAAAAAAAAAAAAAGCAGCATCAAAAGGGAAAATGAATTGAAGAAAGAGAATCAACCGCAGAACCAGTGCGAACAATTTGCTTGACAAGGGATGTTGAATCTTCCATGGCAGATTGAACAGATATCGCCCACAGGGGGGCCGTCCATATTATGAATCAAAACCTTCCAAATTGCCAAAGTGTTAATCAAAATTTGATGTAGAAAGAGTATGATTGTGACTTCGAAGTTCAAACCTGAGGCGCGTTTCTTGGAATGCCTTCACGGTGCTGATTTGTTGATCTTACCGATGAAGTAATTTATTGTTCTTACACAATGAAGTAATTTCACTATAGTCTATGTATTGGTCATAAACAAATAATATATGTCACTAGAAATTTCATCAACGATTTCAATTTTTTCTCTCCAAATTTTGGTCCCGTATCAACCTCTAGCTCGTGACAAAATGATCCTAACTTAATTTAATGGTAAGTAAGAATATGATAGTAACAACTAGTATATTAATTTAACATTCTAATAATTTTCTTAATTTATAGTATGTTTGGTTGAGATTCTAAAGTATTTAATTTTGTCAAAAAAAACTATTTTGAAAAAAATAGTAGTGTTTGGCAAATTAAAATAATGCATTTTTAAAAAATTCATTTATAAAACAATATATTTTGGAGAAATTTTTAAAAACCAAATTCACATATAAACACTTATAAAAAAGTCTAACCAAACATTAAGTGTTTAAATTTTAAACTCATTTCCAAAAAAATGTTTAAAAGAAAATGTATTGTTGGAAAACATTTTGTTCTTAATTCAATCCAAACGGGCCCTTAATTAGACTCGTAAGACGAGAACAACTTTCAAGATGAAAGGAAGAAAAAGTTGACAACAAGGAAGAAGAAATCCAATGCATTTGATTCTTTTTAGGCAATAAGGTAGTAGGATGCATGCATTAACGTATGTTTAGATTGATTTTTGAAGTGTTTAATTTTTAAAATAGTTCACTTTAATATAAATTGAGGTGTTTGACATTGATTTAAAATATTTTTTAGAATACAACCAAATTTTAAAATAAATGCTTATTTAGTGTTTAAGGAGGAATCGCTCCAAAATATCTATTTTTCTTTCTCTATTTTTTCTATTCATTTTTACTGTTTATTTTTCACTTCGTCATTTTTTTATTTGTTTTTTTTTTTATTTTAAATACTTTGAATATTTTTTCAATGTGTGTTCCTAGATATTTAAATATAGGGATCTGCAAATGTTCATCTCTCATCCAAAATCTACTTTACCTTAACATCTGTGAAAGAAATCACGAGGACGTCAATGAAGAACATGATCGTTCAGTTCGTCAAATAAAAATGAATGAAGAACGTGATCAAATTACACATCTTTTTGTCTAGTTGATATTATATTGTCTCGAAAAAATTATTTATCTTATTTATATTTTGTTGTTGGAAATTAATTATTTTTTTATTGTTATGTACTTACATTTAAAGATATTTGTGCTTCTAAAATTGAATTGTCCAAAAAAATTAATTCAAAAAAATGAAATTAATGCTTTGTTTCAAGTAACTAAAAAATTAATAATTTTAAGATACTACGAATAATTTTAAAATATATTTATGGAAAAAAAGATTCTAGTTCATAATGTTTAATAGTCTTTGGTAATTTGACCTAAGTATAAACATTGTTAGTATGGGACAAACCAAACACAACTTTGTATATAAACATTTATAAATAGGTCAAATCAAACATGTAAGTGGTTAGATTTTAAACTCATTTTACAAAAAAAATAAGGTTTTTTAAAAAATGTATTATTAAAAACCATTTCTTTTCATAGACAATCCAACCGGACCCAGTTTTGAGCATTTAGTAGCATTCTTTCTTTATTTTTTTCTCTTTTGTACTTCTCATTTTTACAGCAAGGTAGTTGATACTTGTAGTTACTGCTATTGTTTAATTTCTTTAGTTCTTTAGACTTCACGTTTTTTAAAATGAACCTTTTTAGTTGTAAGTTTCGAAGGAAATCTATTATACCTTACCATATTAAAAATGGCAAAATAGGAAAAATCTTTAACTCCCTAGTTTGTGCTCAACTTTTAGGTATAGTTACATTGTGGCCTCAACTCCTATTCAAGGGTATGTAACTCACAAATAAATGAATCAAAACACACATTTTTCAGAATTAGTCTTCTGCACAAGGTTTAACTCATTGCATTTGTAACTAATTTTTTTGTTAGAGAGAAAATTATTTGTTTAAACAAAATAACTAAATAACAGTTTTACTCATGTAGCTTAAAAGAGGAAACTTAGCAGAAATAAAGTGAGAATAAATACTCGTATGTTTTTGTTTTGAATAATCTTCTTGAAGAGTTTTGTTGAAAAAAAAGGCTTGAAAAATTTGAAAGAGGATGTAAGCAAATTTGTTGAACCACTATAGTCCATACTTGCATATTATTTTCTGGTCTCTTCATCCTCCATTATTAATTTGAGAGATCTTCTCTTAACACCCTATTCCTTTTTTCCTCTCTCGGTGAGCATGCAATAGTAAGACAATAAAGGAAGTGAAATGGTGAGAAAAAAGTAGAAAGAAGATGAAAAGGTAAGAGAAATATTTCTTCCATTAAACGTTTACTTTGTGGAGTTCTAAAGTTCCTACACGTGTCCCAAGACTAATTTCAAACATTTACACGTGTCCCAGGACTAATTTCAATAGGTCAATCCCTAAAGATGGGCGGAAAGGAATAGCATTTTCGTCGTTTGTAAATGTTTTCTTATTCTTTTTCTCCGATCAGTTGTTAAAGTGAGAGCTTAGCTCCTGAGTAGGGAGGAAACCATACTCCCGTTGTCCCCTAACTTATAATATTTTTCATTCTCTTTTCTCTCCATTTTTATACTTCTTTGTAATATATGTTGTTCATATTGTACAATGGCCTAAGGTCTACATTCTTTATATATATTTACATGTTTTTACCTTTTCAATCCATCATTTCTTGACTTATCACTTGTCAATGTGTTATTAGTAGTTAAGGTTTGTGATAAGTTTTTGATAAGAAGTTGAACTTATAATTCTTGTCGTATTAGTTGAGTTATGTTCATTGTTTGGCCAGCGTATATCGTCAACTACCCGAGAGGGCAAGCATCAAGGATAACACTAACGCGCACAAAGAGGAGTCCTTTAGAAACAAACTCCACTTTGCGAGATAACTTCCATCATTTGTGTTCCGGAAGATGAACAAGTGTGAACATTAGGCAACAAGAGGTTGCTGTTCTTAATCACGAAGTTCTATAAGAATTATAAGTAATTTTTTCTAGATATATATAGCCTAATCAAGCACAGACATTTGCATCTTGAAAGGTGTTCAAATGTGACTTCTAAACACTTCGAGAGAAGCTCGTCTTAATCATAAGTTAATTAAACAAGTTATATCGCATCAAAGCTCTCACATTGCTTAATCGCCTAATAATGCGTAGATCTTCCTTCACATTTTTCACGCATAACAGTTAGTATGTAATTCCATATGGCATCTATTTAGTCCTCTTTACAGATTTTCTAGGCATACATAAGTAGTTTTAATCCTAGTTCTGATTTGTTCATACTTTATTTAATTAAATCTTTTATACCACCCATATGATAAGTAATTCTTAGAACCAATGTCTTGAATCAATTGCTTGTGTTCGACCTTGGATCATCCAGATAAATATATTGTTTCTCTTTTGTACTTGGGCAAACAGTAGGAAAACTTGTAATCAACAAGGACTTAGTTATTACGCGTTAAAGAGGTACATAGTGAGTATCTCGCATGCCATGATCATGACCCATGACTTACCGCATAGAATTAATCACGCAATACAAAAAGATATAATGAGCATCTTACGTGCAATGAACATGCTTCGTGACGTACCGCCTAGATCAAAATTGCACCATATGAATGTGAAACTACTAAGTCCAAACGAAAAGAAATACCACAACCAACACTCTACGAAAAGAACGACCTACAAAACAAGATGTTCATAAGGGAGAAACTTTTTTCAATTAAAATGAACCAAAACAAGAATCTTGATGAAAATTTAGATGAGTTCAAGAAACTTGCCAATGCTCTTAATCAGAATAGAGAGAACTTGGGTGGAGAAAGTGAAGCTGCCATTCTTATTAATTCAATTTATGGCACCTACAAAGAAGTGAAGACAACTTTGAAGTATGATTGATAACTTGTAGAAATATAAGTTATTGTAGCATTTTATATAAAATAATGAAGCCTTATCGCATTGGAATGGAAGAAAACACTGAGAAAAGTAGAGGATTTGGTTTAACTTGTGTACACAAACTACAAAATAATTGTATCCCTGTTTTATCACATTTTACATGTCTTATCGCAGGATTTTAGGCAAAATGGAAGTAAGGTCTGGCAACAGGACCCTAGGCGAGGAGATGCATGCAACCAACTAGGGGTGTAAATATATAATATATGTGTAATATATATATATTATATATATATATATATTCTTTTAATAAAATATATGGATTAGGTTAAGTTTTATACGCTTACGCCGCTCTTCTCTCTTCAGTCCTTCGCTCTTCTCCATCTCCTTGTCTTCTCCATTCGCAGTCGCAACACACCTTCATCTTCTCTGTTCATCTTCTTCGTCTCCCTCATCTCAATCTTTCAAGGAGGTCGGATAGACTACAAATGTTTTTTTTAACCTCTTTCAATTTATTCTTATGCTTGGGCTAATTTTTAAGATGTTTTTTTGTTTTTGTTTTCTGTGTTTCTTAGATGTGGTTTAAATTTCTGTTATTGGTATATGGTGTTTTTGTGTGAAAAGATTTGAAGGATGTGGGACTCCAATGGTGGGTATTTAGTTTATGCTCACAAGGTGTTTGATGATATATCTAGAAAATTTGAGGTTGATTATTAAAGATGTTTTCTGTACTTTTTTGTGTTCCTTGAATGATGTTTTCACTGCAGCTTTCAAGTTTTAAAACTTCGTAGGTACTTGTTTGTATCTTTAAGAAAAAAGAGAAGAATACATGTTTGTATGCTTAAGGGAAAAAAAGAAGAAGAATACTTGTTTGTAACCCTTAGAAACTAGAAACGAAAAGAAAAAAAAAATACACAACCCGACAACCCAACCCAACCCAATTTCACCCTTGCAACCAACTAGGCGACAATCACAAGAAGCTAGGCGATTTAAAGCACTAGCAGACAAATTTGGTTATTGCATATGTCAGAAAAAGATAAAATGACATATGTGTGGAGCTAAGACAACTTTATCAGAAGCATTAATGAGAGGTGAAATGTCCTGTCAACATCACTCTCCACCTATCAATGAAGGCACACTTACTTCAAATCAAGGTGTGTGAAATTGGACTCGAGAGCAAGCTTACTCTATCTTCCATACTTTCTGTCTTGAGTTTTAGGTGAGAGCTTTAATAGAAGGTTTTTCCCCTAACATTTTTCCCTCAATAAACAAGCAAAAATCAAAGTCAAAGAGTATGAGAAATCATACTCTGACTCATTTCTTTGTATATTATTTTATAGCTTTATTGTATTAAGTTGTAAAATGTACTCTATGGCCGAAAGGCCTAAGGTTATACTTATAATATTAATGCATTTTTTAAGGAATAAAAGCCCTTGGCAGCGAAAATTTTTACACAACCATTCCTATATTTTATTTGAGAATTCCAAAACACCATTACATTGGCAATATTTAGAAACAAAATTCTAAAAGGCCTAAGATGCTTTTAAATTAAAAATATACAGAGAATGAAAAAATCACGTAGTTTGACGACTCTAAATCTACTACCAAATTGGGGACACCACCCGTCAGACATCTTTCTATCCTCTAGAATGAGGTTGGTTTGTGGGAACTAATTGGAATGAGAAAAGGTTTTGAGAGAAACTAATTTGCAAGGAGGCAAAAGCATAGGTTGAAGAAAAACTATTTTCTTCTGCGTATTTCTAACTCAATTTCCTTCAGGGAGTAGAAGAAAATCATTAGATTCTATTAATTTAAAAAATGTTAAATTAATAGAAATTTCAAATCAACTAATCAACTAATCAACTAATCAACTAATCAATTAATTAATTAAATCATATTTAATGAATATCTTTCACATATCTTATAGTTTTGAATTAATTTAATTAAATAAAAATAATCTAAAATATTAATTAATTCTCTAATTAAATAATAGCTAAATTAAATATCTTATATTTAAATTAAATTAAATTTGAATCATATTCAAATATAAATTTCTCTCTTAACCAATAATTTTATTTGGTTATCACCATACATTATACTATTTCCCAAAGTAAATTTAAACATTTCAAATTATAATCAATATAAATAAATCTCATTACCCTTTACGAGCTAGGAAGAGGACCTAATGGATCTACAAATCAGAAGCTATAACAATATGAGATTAATCGGCTAAACTCATTAACCACATTAATAAATATTCGTTAAATGTGTGTACACTTCACTAAAGACTCAGAACTGAACTCTTCTCATTGTAGATATGTTTCTTTATCTAGAGATATAGACCAATAATAGTAAGTTAGTCTTTCACGAGTGTTCGTAACACCAACCGGGTTAAATTACCGTTTTACCCCTAGATTAGCTTTAGTCCTTAAATACCAGTGCTCCTCTAATGAACAACATGTTCATGGTCCAACCAATAAACAGAAACCTCTCTCGTGTCATAAAGACGGTAGGGCCATTTGTTCAAGTTTCGAATACACCATTTAAGGAAATACTCATCTACTTACCCTAAGGTCGGGAAGAACTGAATTCCATCTTGTGTAATTATGCTTTCAGGTCCCCACTCGATCTTGTCCCCAAAATGATAAGCATATTGAGTCGACAATTACGCCACTTTCACCCGTACAAATCAAAGGATAATCCCTCCCAAACAGAAGTTTATAGTACACTCAGGATTACGACTAAGTTACCTAGGTCGTCATAGTGAAATAGAAACCTAACTAGTTAACAGAGTTATATCTAGTGGTTACTGTTTTTTGGTTCGATCTTATGTGTTAACAGAGTTATATCTAGGATACCTTCACTCATATGTCACCTACATGAACGTGTTGGTGCATTTTATCAAATACAAAGTGAGTTGTATCAATACTGTTACCAAGATAAGATACCTAACATTATCCCTATACTGTAGACCTTTTAAGCTGATCTCGAACATTGAGCCTTGTATGTCTCTACATACTCTTCAAGACTCATCAAACATCTTAGGATGTTAGTTTATTGGATTTAGGTTATTAAGACAAAACTGATAATATAATCAATAACATTGAATGAAATTATAATAATCACACTTTATTAATAATGGTGAATTTGATTATATTTACAATCTACGAGTTTTAGAACATAAATCCCAACAATTTCTTCTACCACTCTCCTATTTCTCTTTTTCTACCCACTTTCAATACATTTAATTAGTTGAGCAATGCAATGTGTTATTGATATTAGAGAATCAGAATGTATCTCTTGTAAGTTTTGTTTAGCTAAATGCGAATATCAAGCATTGTCTATATGAGAGAAAAAACAATCGCATTGACAACAATCACCTGACAAATGAGAGCCCGTATTTAACTAAGTGCCTGTCAAAGAGGTTGTAGCAATACACTTTCATCGTCGACAATTCATCCTTCACATAAGTTGCAGAAATGTTAACGTATGCGGCAAAAGCATCGAAAGATTGCTCGTCTTAAATTAGGATAAATTACTTGCGATGTATATAAACTAATTAGATACAAATCATAGCTTATTTTTAAGTATTTTGGATTCGAAGAGGCGAGTAAGTATGGAGGCGCCGAGAGGTTGCTTGCTTTAATTTTGAAGTTAATAGATGCTTTGTATCGCCTTGAAATATTAATACACAATACATTGAGGTTCGTTAATTAAATATTCCTTCATGTCATGCTTGCAATATGAGTTCAGTTTCCATTACACTCTATCGCCATGATCACCTTGCACCGCGATAACTTGTAGAAATACAAACTATTGTAGCTTTTTATGTAAAACAATGTATTCTAATCGCATAAAAATATAAGAAAACAAGGAAAAAAGTAAGTGATTTCATTAATCTGCGAATAGTATGATACAAAATAACCTTACCCTTGTTTTACCGTGTTTTAGTGCTCTTATTGCAGAATTTTAGACAAAAGAAGTGAAGCTCGATGACATAGTGTTTACACGAGGAGACACGTTCAGCCAGTGTGACGACAAAGAATCAAGCTAGGCAATATAAGGCACTATGAGACAAAATTGGTTGGCTCAAAAGTCAGAAAAAGGACATATGCGTGACGTCGTTTCAGCTTTTCAGAGGCATTAATGATGTGTGGCATCCTATTAACATCAATCCTCGCCTATAAATGGGACCTCTCACTTCATAACAAAGTGTGCATAAAAATTGGTCGGAGAGCAAGTTCTTTACATCGTCCGCCTTCTCCCTTCCCTTAAGGTTTAGGTGAGAGTTTAAAACAAGAGAGAGAGAGAGAGAGAGAGAGAGAGAGTTCATCATTTCCATCTTCCCCCTCACAAATAGTGTTACACCCTGCCCGAGCACCTGCCTGCTTGGCTCAAGACGTGACGTGAAGCCAATCGATATCACCCACTTCAAGAACGACACCAGTTGACCCTTAACCTCAATCTTTTTAACAATGAACAACAATGGAAGCTAACACATGACTTATAATAACATAGCCGATGAGACTCTTTTTATTTAACAAAAACCTTAGGTAAGTTTATATACATACAAAACATAACTTTACTTACGAACCCACAACTGACCTTTTTATAACCTAAGTCTTGACACAACAAGGAACTAACTAAATGTAAATACAAGACACATACGATAATTAAAGAAAATCCTTCAGCATACAGATAGCAGCAATTCAGGCCCCAAGTACATGGTCTCTACCTGGAAAGTAGGAAAACATTTTGGAAAGGATGAGCTAAACAAGCCCAATGAGTTGTAGTTTTCTAACTACCTTTCATAAATCTTTAAAATAATTAAATCCTTTAAACAGTGAACAATAAATCTTTACATGAAAACTTTAAAGCATTTGGAAAATAAAAACATAAAGCCTCGCTCTTTTTGCTTGGAAATTCAAGTATTTATTCCTACGAGATAGTAGAGATTACTCAATAACACCTCATCCATATATATCATAGATGGGCATCCCCAATCCTTATTCCTACAAGGTAGGCGTCCTAACTCGTCCCTACGAGATAAGCGTTCCTACTCATTCCTACAGATAAGAGTTCTTACCTGTCGTGGCGCCTTTAAATCCTGCCCCTTTACGGTAATTTTGATATACTTGGTTCTGACCAAAACCTTTGTAAACCATAAACCTTAAATCCTTTTCAATAAGCAATCTTAAACTTGTTTTAATAATCCTCAAACATACTTCAATAAACAGTAATAATGAATAAATACTTTTGAATAATAAGATCCTTTGAATAACTTTCATAACTTAACTTAAAACATTCATCATAAATTATGATTGAAAACATGCTTTAAATTACTTTAACAAAATCATTTTTCACTAACAGATAAAGGTCTAAATCCTTGGCTTATAAATTTATCTGATCCCTTCTTGACCTGAAATATGGTGAATAATACAATTAATTCCCTTTTCACCAAGAAAACATCAAGGAAGTACTTAAAACTTCCAAAATTATCCAAAAGTCCAAAAAATATGACATGACACTGACTAGTGCACATGGATAGGCAGAGGACCTTGGCCGTGCGCTTCTCACGCATAGGCCGCGCGTCTAACACTTGCCTAAAATGTCATGCTATCCTCACTGAACCCAAAATACCTTGCCCAACTTGCCTAGCACAGCCCACCTCTCGGTCAACAACCTCTACTATCTATAAGTTCATTTTCGGCCAGAACCTTACATCCACTTTAGAGCTTAATAAATATAAATCCACAAGTCAAATGAAAATATTTTCTTCTATAAAGTTTTTGAAATTTTTCTTAATAGTCTTACCTCAAAATTTTAGCTTCAAAGTCCAACGGATGAACTCTACAACCATCTGGAAGTCCACCTTGCTTAGAATCATCAGAATTTTGACCTTCCTCCCTTTCTTCAACCCAAACTAAATCCTCCCTTACTCAAATTAAATCAGCAGTTCCAATATAGAAAATAGACTCAAAATTTAAACTTTTGAGAGTAACTTTACTCAAAATACACAAGTGAATTGTGAGAAAATCAATACTGAAGCTGGCCTATGTATAGAGTTTCTTGCATGAGTACAAGTTGACACCCCATCCTTACTTAAATCCACCTTAAACCTTATTAAGACACCTCATACTTACTTTAAATCTTAAAATTCATGCTAACAAGGCTTTTACACTTCACTAAATTCTTTAACCATTCGTTATTCAGGGTTTATTCTCATTGCGTACTTCTCACTATGAAGACATTTACAAGTTTGAACTGCAGCAAGCTTAATACTCAAAATACCCTTGTTCATTCCCTACAAATGCAATTCGCGTTGGAGGATAGGAAATATATTATTTAATTGTTTCATTTCCCATGATGCTGTAGGTGAACACATCGAAAATATAAGCCACAATCTCGACGTTTCCTGCATGGCGTTGGAGAAGGTGAAACAATTAAATAATATATTTCGACCCTTTCCCTCGACGCCTTAAAGGTAAACGTCAAAAATATGGAAGCCAATCCCGACGTTTGTCACAACCATGTCAGGAAAAAGGAAATATATATTTAGTTGTGTCACGTTCTCCAACGTTTATGTTTGTAGCATTAGAAATGGTCTAGCTTTGCCCGACATCAGAAACACTGCGTCGGGATAGATTAAGACTATCGACGTATACTTTACTGCGTTGATGGAAGGTTTGATTCCCGACGTCTCTTTCCCAACAACAATTTGTACGTCAAGAGAACTCCAATTATTTATTGTAGGAAAAAACCCTTATAAAGTATATAAGTCGATTAATATACTAAATATAAAGTACACCAATTAACGATACACCAAACATGAAGTATATAATACACTATTGTACACACCACACGATACTTTTCTTGCAACTTCTTCTATATAATTAACTAAATTATACTAAATGACATTTTTTTCCCCTTTTATGGACACCATAAAAGTTACTATTAACTAAATCCACATTGACTTTTGAGAGAGCTTCAAAGTATTATAATTACTATTTTAATTCAATTAAAACTTAATAATTAGGTAACAAAATACCAAAATATTTACGATCCGTGTGACAAAATAAAAAAGTCCATAAAGCTGATAGAATTTTTTCATAAATCCCATATTTGCCCTTGATATTGTGGACAATTCACCACTTCTCTTTCTTCTTCTTTGTGGTTTATTTATATTCCCTTATAGATTTCTTCAGCTTCTCTTCCATATTTTTTTTCTTCTATTGTTATTCATCTTTTTCTTTCTTTTTTCCACATACTCTTTATTTCTTACAACTCATTTTTCATAATATAAAGATTATTTAAATATCACTTTGATATGATCTAAACGATCGTTTAGATTTGAATCATTTTTTCCATCGTTAAAAGGAACTACACGATCTTGTATTATTTCCTACACGATCTTGTATTTTCCTACACGATCGTGTATCATGATCATTTATAAAAAGAATTACATGAAACATTTTTTCCATCGTTAAAAAGGACTAAATGATCGTATATCATTGTTTACACTATTGCATATAATGATCGTTTAGAAGAAGAATTACATGTGTGCATGTGACTGGTGTTGATCCTACTTACGCGATCATGCATCATTTTCTACACGATCGCGTGTCACGATCGTTGAGAAGAATTACATGAGCATAAATGGCTGATTAATTGAATGCCAACTAGGAAATTTATGGTATATCTCATTGTGGGCCTATGAACTTTTTCCGTTTTTAAAATTGTTTCCTACAATGTTAATATTTTTTTAAATTCTTCAAAAATATCTTCAAATATTGCAATATTCTCACATAATTTTGAGGCTTGGAATTTCATATCTCAAATTTTATCACATAAATTTCTTTTTCTTTTTCCCCTTAACCATAACTTAACCACCTTACTATTATACAAAGTACGACTGGTTCCACTTCCAACAAACATGACCAGCCACGAATTTACAAAATTACCAAATTAAGGATTCTAAGCAATTCCAATAAATTACACCAAATATATATATTTATATAGTACCAATAATTATTAATTACCACTCAACAAATAAAAAAAAAAACAAAACAAAAAGAAAAAAAAGATCACAAAATGCATTTGCAATTCAAGTTCATACAGCCAGTTGAATATTGCCAAGATCAAGCTGAGCAGCAATTTCCTCAAGCTGTTTCTTAACACTCAAATCAATGAGTTTGGATCCAGAATTCCCAAACCTGACTGTGAATCCAGCCACCAAACTTGGATCAATCTGCGTCTTTATCCTTACATTCTTCGCTCCACTCAATTTCTGCACCTGTTTCGCGATTTGCGCCAAATGTTGCTGCTCCAATTGCACAACCGAACTCACCACCGCAAGCTCCGTGTTCGTTATCTTGTTAAAAACCAATTCAAACTCCGTAACTATCTCCTTCAGGATGTCGATTCTCTTCGCATCCACCAAGATCTTCAAGAAATTTGCTGAATGCGGCTGTAGAGATGACGAAGAAGCCATTTCATCCACCACTGCCAGTTTCTTCTCCACGCTAATCGTTGGATTCGCGAAGAAATCGAACACCCGTTGATCCGCAAACACGCTCTCGATCTTCTCCACGTCGCTGCTTGTGGCGTCAAGTGTGTTGTTCGACGCTGCCACTTCGGCTAGTGCTGCAGCGTAGCTTCCGGCGGCTGTGGCCGACATTCTTGCGCCGCCGTGAGAGCGGTGCTGGACGAGGCGGAGTCCGCTAGAAGGAAAAGTGGCGGAGAAGGAGAGGTTTACGGGAGTGGTTCGGGAGATTCGAGCGGTTGGAAGGAGCTTGGCCTGAAGAGAGGAGGCGGTTTGGTGAAGAGTGGCCATCGACGATGGGTCCGGTGAGGGATTTGAGTTCTGTGTGGTTTTTGGGGGATAGGAGGAATTATTTTTTTTGTGGTAAATTGAAACCTAAAGAAAGGCTAAAGGATTATGTGGTGGAGATGGAGGGCTTGGATTGAAAGGAAATAAGAGATCAACGGTCAATATTTAAAAGCTTATCTTATTGCTGTGGTTGCAAAATGGCTTTTGTTGAATTAGATAAAAGTGGACACGTGGAAGTATGGGAATGGAATAGGAAATTTAAGCCCCAAATTGAAATTTATGGGATTTTGTTAGACTTTATTTTAAGCTAAATTAAACAGATGTCTAGGAGTTGATTGGTGGGATGAAGTTATGAAACTATAAAATTTTTACAAACTATTTACTTTCACGTAACAAAACTATTAAAATACAAAATTATTTATATTTAATTTTTGTATGAAAGGTAAATATATTGTTAAATATTCTATTTTCGACATTTTTCATATATTATTTATTCCTATAGCTGATTGGGGTATTTAAAATCATTTTACGCGATTTTATAAAATCAGTTTTTAGATTGTCGAGTTTAAGTTTGATTCCCAACTTTTAAATCGATTTTCAAATATTTAAAGATGATTTTGAATTATTAGGTTGGTTTTAGAATGATTTTAAAACTATTGAGATATTTTATATTTAAAATTTTATTTTAAAAGTAATTATGAAAACTATATAGTTTTATTAATGGAAAATTTTAAAAAATAGCAAATTTTACAAAATATTTACAACTTATAGCAAATTCTATCACTGATAGTCATTGATATGATATAGTGATATAAGACTATCAGTGATAAAATCTAAAATTTTGCTATAGCTTGTAAATATTTTAATTTATTTTATTATTTTTAAAAATGTCTCTTTATTAATTTAATTTTTTTATTTGTGTTATTGTTAAATTATTAGATGGATGATTAATATTTGCTACGTGAGATAAGAAAAATATACAATGAAAACGAAAGAAAAACCAAAACATATATATCTCATCTAATCTCTAAATGTTTGTCTATGTTATCACAAAATACTTAAACTAGACATTATCCATTGAAACACAAAATGTACGAAGTTTTGCAATTTCCCCCTCTCCTCTTTCATCTCTTTTCAGTGACAAGAAATTTCACTTTTTTTTTTCTAAGCAACACTCATTTTGTTTCAGTCTATCACTTGAAGGGATAAAATCTTCCTTAAGACATTCTAAAAGAAAAATAGTAGAGTAAATTCACAAATTACAGCATAAAAAAAGAAAAAGAAAAAAAACATAATTGTAACACAAACTTAAATGGATAGCAAGTTGGATAAAATTGTATGATAAATTTTAGAGAAAAATTACCTAAAAGAGAACAAACAGATATTGAAAACAACAAAGGACGATGAAGGCTTCAAATTTTCCTCCAAACTCCTCCTACGATCTTCACTCACAGGAAGCTGAAATACTGCAGCAAACACAAAATAAATTATAAGAAAACAACTAACCTTCGATCAACAAGAAACACGATATCTATCAACAATAACACTTTCAATGGATTGCGTCCAAATGAAGCCACAGTACTTTGAGGACAAGCTCTCCCTCCTTCGTTTGGAAATCATGGATATGAATTACACAATAGATTAAGAAGGGGAATTACGAAAAATAGACCCATTTTGAAGTGTTTGTGGATTTTTGGGGTTAATTTTTTAAAAGTTGAGTTTTAGGATAGATGAGGTATGAAAAGTTAAAAATGGCCCTTGCATGAAAATTTAATTTATTCTTCTTTTTCCCTCCAAAACATATATATAAAAAAATGTCCTTTTCAACATTTTCTCTAATCTTTCTCTAACTTATGTGAACTTCTTTTCTAGGAAATTGACAAAAATAGCACAATTTTAGTTCTATATTTAAAAAATAGCATGTTTTTGAAACTCGTAATCTCATTCTTTTCGGTCAATCTTGACCTAGATCGACTCTCGAGATTCTTCCCAAAATTTAAAAAACTCTTTTAATGAAATTTTTTGGTCTATCTCGACTGAGTGCATCATCGAGATAGTGCACTTTTTTATTAAAATTTTGAAAATAAAGGGATATAGCAAATGACTGAAATATCTCTATAATACCAACTATTTGATATTCTCACAAAATGTACTAAACTCTCCAAAATTTTCTCATTTTGGCCAAGAACTAAGCAAGAACACTCCCGAAATCTTTCGAATTTTTCTAATTCTTGCTTCCTCAAATTTGAAGAAGCCATCCTCGAACTCAAATCGATCAAGGTGAGAGTTACTTTGTTTTTAGTTTTTTAGTTTATGTTCTTAGTTGTTTAGTTTATGTTTTTATATTTTTAGTTTGAAATATGAGGCAGATGAGAAATCTGATGTAGTTATTATTGAGATGTTGAGCTAATCTAGGTTGATGTTACTGTTTATCATGAACTCCTTCGAAGAATCGCAATTTTTTCATGTATCTTGGTAAGTGTAGATGATGAATCTCGACCGAAATTCATGATTTTTTTCGAGATTTGTTGAAGAAGTCTCGAGTCAAATGAGTTTTACATGCATTTTCTAGGGTAATCTCAGGGTCGATTTCACCTGAGATTGAGATCGAGATTACCACACAAAATGCATGCAAAACCCTAATCTCATGGCATCCAGTGCAATGTTGCTCGAGTTCTATTGCTTATTCATGTAATCTCGATCGATAATGCCCTGAGATTACCCCAATATTAACCCAATTAATACTTATTTTGTTCAAATTTTTGTGTTTGGCAGATGCCTCTTGTGATCAAAATCAATTCAAATGACTTCCTCCTTGCAAACTTGACTTGCTCTTCACATCTATCAAATTCTGTGTCAAGTATAAAAAATAACTTAACATCCAAGCAACTTCACATGTTTAAGAAAACTGTCACACCCCACCCTGAGCACATACTTGCTTGGATCGAGATGTGACATGATGTCAGCTGAAGCCATTCACCTCACGAACAACTCCAACTGATCCTTGCTTGAAAACATTAAATACTTTGAAAATCAATGTGTTACTCACTGCACTTGAATAGAGCATTGATCGTGAGAGAAGTGCAACTATGGAACTTTTGTGGAATGACAAGTTTGTTAAGGAATGTTGATTAGCTCGGTCTAAAAGGATTTAAACAGTTAATCTCATATTGTTGGAGTCCATGATCTATAGGTCCATTAGGTTTCCCTACTAGCTCATATGGAATTAACTTAGAACAATATATTTGAATAATTTGAACTGTTTAAATTAGGTAAAGAGAGAGAAGTCGATAAATATATTTGATATGGTCATCGGTTATAAGTTTGAGATAGAGATTTATGTTAAAATGTGATTTAAATATTAAAAATATGAATACATATTCATATTCGGAAGCTCAGAATTGATGAAAATGGTCAAAGTTGTAAAAGTCAAAATATTGACATTTGACTTTGAAAAATCAAACTTTGATAGACTTTATATTCGAATGTGATTTGAATTTCAAAAAAATGAATGTGGATTCATACTTGGGAGGTCAAAATTAGTCAATATGGACAAAATGGTAAAACGTCCAAATGTTGACTTTTAACTAAAAAAAGTCAAAGTTTGACTTTTGACTTGAATTGTCAAATGACTATATTGTCCTTGCACTAAAGTTAGTGGAAAAATCCAACCTTTTGTTGGATAATTCCACTAAGACTTAGTAGGATAAGTGGCTACATTAGATGTAAATACTTAGTCCACTGAGTTCCACTAATGTTTAGTAGATTGTTTGGTGTTGAGATTTAATAAACTAATTACATGCAATTAGCTTCTTAAAGGCTATTTTTCAATAGTTGAAAAACTTTTGCCAATTTTCTAGTTTGGAATTACAATTTTCTCTCAATAAATTATTCCTCTCCTTCTCAAACCTAAGCTCTTCCTCAATTTTTCTATCTCTCTCAATTTCCTTCACTTATCGGATTCCACATCACGGTTCTAAGTCTGTAGAATAGCTAGTACACTCTAGTGGTGGTTTGGGTTCGTGTTCGTGTTCGTGAGGAGATATCAAGTAATCGAGAAACTACGAAGGTATGTATTCAATATTAACCCTAATTTCGTTTAATTAGGGTAGTTTATGCATGTTAATTACTAAAATGTTTAGTTGCATTTAGAATAAATTCAATCCTTACATCTAGAGAGGAAAACAAAGAAAAAGAGAGAAGATGAAATTTGGAGAATAAAAACAACATTCGAAACAGAGAAAGTGGAAGAAAACGACAAGGAATGGACAAAGTTTGGAAAGGATTAAGGGAGTTTCCGGGAGAAATTACGAAAGACCAAAGAGAGAGAGAGACGTGTTATGGGTGACTTTGAGATAAATTGAGAAGGTGTGGATTAGGAAACCCTAATTCCCGATTTATGTTATGAGAAATTGTAACTGCTTGTCATTTTATGAATAATAATTAAGGATATAACAACATTTATAAAAAAAAAAAAAAAACAAATATAGTAAAACTATTGTTGACAAACTTGTATTGCTGATAGACTCGTAAGATCTATCAGTGATAAACTAATATTTGCAACATAATCTATCATTGATAGAATTTGAAATTTTTTGCTATATTTGTAATTTTTTTTAAAATTTGTTATATACTTAGTTATTTTAAGCCTAATTACTAAATTTGCAACTATCGCTTGCATTATTTTAAGCTGAAACAGGGAGTGACCTAAACAACCTCTTAAATTTGGTATACCGTAATCTGGAGCCCAAACAACCCCTTGGTCTGAATAAATGGGCTACTCCTTGGCCCAAACAAGGAGTAGCCCACTCAACTCCCATTTTCCAAACAATACCTCAAAAGGTTGTCAAGAAAAATAGCAAATTATAAGTTTTACTTTGGAAAAATAGCAAAAATAATTTTAAATTGTTAGAATAGCAAAACATAAAAATTAGAAAAATAAATAAATAAAATAATCTCTTAAATACCCCTCCTGCAAAATTTAAAATTAAGTGATTATTTTTTTTTCTAGGAATTCAGCTGGTCACTTCATTCTTTCGTTAACCCTAAAGAAAACCATTTGAAACCTTTCATCTTCTTACAAATCACTTATGAGCAATAGTCGAATAGATCACTTATGGGCATTCTTAAAATCTTGCAAGTGATATTTTTGTTCCATTTGGACTTCGCCCGCTTACTTCCTTCTGTTCATCTTTCATTCAGACGCTTTTTTTTCCATTCGAAACCGTACAGAAAACCATTTGAAACCATTCGAACGTTTTTTTTTTTTTTGGAAAAGTTCGAATATGACCATTGTTGTGGCTTTTGTAATTTTGGAAGTTTTGAAAGAAAATAATAGTTTGAATAAAAATTTGTTATTTTTTATTATTTAATTATATTATATATTTAGATATAATAAACTATTTATTTTTATTTTTATTATTATAAAATAAAATGTATAACCGTATCTTCTCCATTTTAGGAGCAAATGGTATCTCCTCCATTTTAGGAGCAAACAAAGGGATTGATTTGTATTATTTGTTTTGAACATTTATTATTTTATAAATATTATAGAAAATCTAAATATAAGAACGGATAGATTATTCAAATGGTGCATAATCAACAACCACAACTAGGAATTTTGACATAAATAAACGTATTTATCTTCGATAACCCAAATAAGGTTGGAATTGTTCCATCATACAAAAATATCTGAAGATGGAAAAAATGTACAATAAAGTCAAACCTGTCGTAAAAGAAATTCGAATGCAAACACTAAATTATTCCTAGTAGTGAAACTGAAATAGAATATTAACGTAATTCAAAATAAAAATGTCATACAAAAATTATTGGTACAATTAAATAACTTTTTCAGATAAAAATCATACTGTTATCACGGTTTTTATGAGATCTTGATATTTAAAATCAAAATTTTAGTACTTTGGCGGTTTCTAATAATATTTTAAAATCAATTTTAAAATAACACTTATGGAATATATAAAAAAGATATTAACAGTATTATCCTACAATTTTGAAATTATGTTTGCCATATTTAGGGGAATCAAACATGTTTATGAATGATAATTTTTTTTAAAAAAATAATAATAAGCACGTTAAATGTATAATAATTATAGGAGAAAATAAAATCATTTTATGAAATGATCGTTAAATGAACTATTTTATATAAATTTTAATTTTAATTTATTATTATGTTAAATGAACAATTTGATGAAAGGTTGGTTAAATGCATAATTATAAGGAAATAAAATATTAACATGAAATTGTTATTATATCAAATGCACGATTTTAGAGAAAGATAAAATTATAAATTGAAAATTTGGAGATATTTCAACTAAACTTTCAAATTCAAATAATAAAATAAATATTTATAAACATTGAATTATAAATATGAAAATTGGGTATGATATATATGATATAATAAAATGTTACTAAATATTAATCAAACCTTATGAAACATACAATGAATAAATTATATTATCAATCATACTATGGATAGAAAAAAGAATATGAATTAAATAGCTATTAGTACATATATTATTAACTATATAAATAAATTTTTAAATAGTTGATTTGAAACCTACAAATCAAAAAATATGGTATAAAATGTTATCAAGAATTAACCAAATCATTACATTAAAATTTATGTATTTGTATGATATAATAAAATGTTGCTAATAATTAACCAAACCTTATGAAACGTATAATGAAAGAATTATATTATCAATCATTTTATGAATAGCAAAAAGAGTGTGAATTAAATAACTATTATTATATGTATATTAATAAAAACAAATTGTTAATCATTTGATTTGAAGCCTACAAATCCGAAAATCGAGTATAAATTGAAGGCATAAATCTAGGAGACGTTGGTTAAATGAGATCAATACAAAAAATAAATATTTATTAATAATTTTATAAAATTGAATGATGTGCAAATATACTGTATTTGTAAATTTGTGTGATGTTCCGTTATTTTACACAAATATATTGTATATGAAAAAAATGAGCTTCATTCTATGGAGAGGTAAAATTAATTAAAAAATTATCAAAAAAATAGATTTGGCTAAAAATCAAATTATTTTTTAGATTTGCTATTTTTCAAATTTTCTAGTCATCCTTGCGTGTCTTTTGCAATTTGATTTGATTTTTTATAGTTTGCAATGAAATAAAATAATATTTAAAGCTGAAAGGCCAAAATTCGAAAAAAGAAAAAAGAAACCAAAGCGACTCTCTCTCCCCAACACATTCCCTCGTTCACGCAAACCACCTAGCCCTCGCGCACACCCTCTCTCAGTTGCACACGTCTACCGCCGCTCCCAGCTCCGATTACCTCGCGTCCGCCGCCAGTAAGTCTCCTCGGATTTCCTTCTCTATCTCTAAGTTTTATTTACTGCCAACACCTGAGCACCGCGGCCGCACTACCCAACTGCCGCGCTGCAGTCACGACCGCCATCCAGCTCTCTGCCGCTGCCGTCGCCGTTCGTTAATTCTTAGTTTTTGGGGGATAATTTGAAGTTTTTTCTGGAATGATTTTGAGTACTCATTAAGTTTTGGCCTTTTGGATATTTTTATATTTTATATATTCTTTTTAGTTGATTTGCTGTATACTTTCTTAATTGTTTGGTTCTATAACTTATGAGCAGAGTTTTATAAAAAAAGCAAGACATACTTAAACCTCACAACCTTTTAGGGGATAAAACAATTATCTTTCCTTTTTTTGTGAAGTTTTATAACAGAAAAGTACAAATATTTTTTTTTTTAAATATGGTATCAGTGATAAATGATATAATAAAAAATTTAAGAGTGAAGGTTTTTTTTAAAGTTGCTTGAAGAAAAAATTATGTTCCTCTGAGAAATATTCTGATTTCTGTTTAAATAATAATAATAAAAATACTTATTTCTGTTGAATCTCTATGTGTGTGTGTGTTTTAAGAAAACCATTGAGGCCCATGAAGGAAATTGGGGGTTGGGCTATAATTCACTATGTAAAAAGTCAAAACAGAACAGAAGGAAAAACATCGTTGAAGTTAAATTAAGGCTTCCTCGACTCACATTTACTCTTTACCCTCTTCGACAGAAATTCCATTTAGTGTATCGGGAGAGACCTATGAGCATTTCAGGTTCACACGAGGAGGAAGATGATCATGGTGAGGTCTTCCTTGATGAAGCTGACATAATCCATGAAGTTCCTGTTGATGAGGAAGGTCCGTCATTCCTCTGTTGATTTTGCATTTATGTTCCTGTGAAGTTTGCTTACTAATTATTAATTATTACATTTTATGTGTTGATTTAAGATCTTCCTGATGCTGTTGATGAAGAAGGCTTTGAAGACGAATATTTTGGTATGATATGTTATATACCAGTAATCTTTGCTTGCTTAATGCTTCATATTCTCGAAGAACATTTCTATTGTATTGGTTTCTTATTTTCTAAATTATGTTTTAAGGTTTTAGAAATTTATCTGAGTATTCTGCTCTGAAAATTGTTGTATTTATTGAATTTGTTGGTTTCAGATGAGGCTGATGATTCAGTTCATACTTTTACTGGCCATACTGGTAAGAGTATTTTAATTGTTTCTAATTTTTGTGTGCCACTGCCAATTAGTTATATAGATTCTACATTGCTTTCTTTTTCTTCTTTCACTGTCTTTTTAAAGTTCATATATTAAGTTAATGAATCAACTGAGGACTATAATTACCCATGTCACGAAGGTTTAAATCTAAATGTAGTAATAGCTCTAAGAAATTTTCCTAATGGAAGTGAAGCTTGCCCTTATTCATATTTATGAATGCAGGTGTCTTTTCATGCATATAAGTTAATGTGAATATTTAAATTTGTTCTTCATGTTAATGGACGTTTATATTGGGGTATCCATTTTCAGGTGAGGTGTACACGGTGGTTTGTAGTCCAAGAGATGCCACATTGGTTGCAACAGGTGGTGGAGATGACAAAGGATTTATATGGAAGATCGGTCGAGGAGATTTTGCACAGGAGCTTAGTGGTGTGTGCATGATACTCCAAATAGTTATACATATTTTTTGTTTTACCTTTCACTTCCAAAACCGAAAGTGTTATAATACGCTTCCTATGTGTGTTCCACCTTCTTTGCATTGGCTAAATCTATGAATCTATGAATTATCATAGATCTTATATCAATTTATCTTTTCCTAACTTATTTAAGGAAAACTGTTGCAGGTCACAAGGATTCCGTGTCTAGCGTAGCATTTAGTGCAGATGGGCAACTACTTGCATCGGGGAGTTTTGATGGAATTATCCAAATTTGGGATACTTCATCTGGGAATCTTAAATGCACACTTGAAGGCCCTGGAGGAGGAATTGAGGTAAAGCTATGATTATTTTTTTATAAAACTAATAATTTGATCAAGTCATTCAGTCTTTTGGATGTTATGGTTTAGATATATGAATAGTAAGTATTTGGGAGGTGGTTGGAAAGCCAATGAATATTAGGAATATAGAATTAGGGAATCCCATGATATAGGATTATAGCAAGCTAGTACGGTTCTCATCGGTTGAGTGGGTATCAAGTGAGGTCAAAGGCACTTGTAGGAAACCTTGGGAAAAGAATTCTATTAATCTCCATTTTCTCTCATTTGGTCTTGTTAGAATTTGTGGGCTTGGCCCTGGGTGTTCATGGAAAAAAGTATTTATGGAAAGCTTACCATAAATCTTTATGTTCCTTTTTTCTTTGCCCTTGTGTATCCTATTTAAGTTCCCTCATTGTACCTTTGTAAATCATCAGAAAATAGTAATATTAACAATATCGTGGTTTTTCTCTCGGTTCTCGGGTTTCCATGTAAAGTCTCGTGTTTGAATTTATTGCTTTCAATATGGTATCAGAGACGAGCAATAACGAAACCCTAGAAACCAACCTAGGAGAAACCTAGACTGAACTTGAAGTTGCCGTCGTCGTCGTGGGAAAACTATTCCGAAGGATTCAGACGCCACCAATCTATCCAATGGGCCAACCCTCACTGTCGTCCGCGTACCCCTCCGGCTAGAAACCACCTCACGCGCCGTTGCCTTTTCATCTCATCGCCCAGCCCAACCTCCTCTACGTGTTGTTGTCTGTCCAGACTCCAACCAGCCTACCCTTCTAGTCATCCGCCGCCGGACAACAACTTGCAAAACTGTCAAATCTGTACAACAATGCAAATTTGTCGATCGACTCTTTACAACAACCTTTTCTCTATGGGGAACGGGGCTGACCAACTCCATAACAGATCAAGGGTTGTAGCGGGTGAGTCTCGACGCATTCCAAACAAATCGAGTTGTCGATGTATTCCAAGAATTTAGTAACTTTGTTCTCTAACATATCGTCAAATTATAACTGGCTCTTTAGGTTTGTTTACAGGGAATTTTTCGGGTGAAAAATTAAATGGGCAAAATTATTTTCTTAGTCCCAATCAGTAAGGATGTTCCTCGAAGGTCGCCACCAGTTTGGCTTCTTAACTGGAGAGACTGTCGTCCTACACCGGGTGACGCCTTGGAACGACTCTGGAAAGGGGAAGATTTACTCATTCGGTCCATGCTGATTAATAGTATGGAACCTCAAATTGGCAAGCTTTTAATGTATGCAGCCACAACAAAAGATTTGTGGGATACAACTCAAACCCTTTACTCGAAACAACAGAATGCTCTCGGTTGTATACCCTGAGAAAATAGGTCCATGATTGCAAACAAAGGACCCTAGACGTGACTACCTTTTTCAACAAGCTCTCTCTTCTCTGGCAAGACTCAAGAGATGGATTTGTGCAAAGAGACGGTTTGGGACACACCAAATGACGGTATACAATATGCTAAACTTGAAGAGGTTGGCCGTATTTATGACTTTCTTGTAGGGCTTAAACCCAAATTTGCTACTCTTTGTGGTCGTATACTTGACAAAGACCTCTTCCTTCCCTAATGGAAGTGTGTTTTAAAGTCCGTCTTGAAGAAGACTGTACTAATGCCATGGGTGTACTGATTACCTCTGCCACTGCTCTGCTGCCTTTAGTGCTCGGTCCTCGAATCATGATAGTGACAAGAATAATGGAAAACCAATCTCTGTTTGTGAGCACTGCAAGAAACAATGGCACACCAAGGATCAGTGTTGGAAACTCCACGGTCGTCTCCCAGGAGGTAAGAAACGGTCCTCCAACAAGAAACATAACTTAGGATGTGCCCATGTTAGTGAGACTACCACTGCTAGCACTTCTCAATCAACTGACCTTACTGCAAGCCAGACCAAGACTCCTACTTTGGGTGCCATTGCTCAGTTAGGTATGCCTCAGTCCCTTGGGCTTATTAGCGTTGATAGGAAGAATCCCTGGAATCTAGACTTGGGGGCTACAGATCACTGGACAGGTTCTTCGGAGCACTTTATCTCTTATGCCCCGTGTGTCGGTAATGAAAAAGTTTGAATAGTCGACGACTCTCTAGCCCCAATTACTGGCAAAGGACAAATAGTTCCCTTTTATGATTTGGCTCTCCATAATGTTTTGCATGTGACTAAATTGTCTTACAATTTGCTATCTATAAGCAAGATCACTCGTGAGCTGCATTGTAAAGTTATCTTCTTACCTGAATCTGTTTGTTTTCAGGACATGAGCTCCATGAGGACGATTGGCATTGCCCAGCATAGCGAGGGACTTTACATTCTTGATGATGATACCTCCGGTAGTAGTTTCTCTAGGCTAGTTTACTTTCTTGCTTTAGCACTTCTAAACATGATTGTATGTTGTGGCATTTTTGGTTGAGCCACCCAAACTTTAGGTATATGCAATATTTGTTTCTCCATCTTTTTTCTAAACTTGATGTCTCCTCTCTATCTTGTGATGTGTGTGTTCGGGCTAAACAACATCGGGTTTCATTTTCCTCACAACCATATAAACATATACAACTGTTTACCCTTATCCATAATAACGTTTGGGGTCCTTCCAAGGTCAC
This sequence comes from Cucumis hystrix, assembly GCA_025688845.1. Classification (NCBI taxonomy): domain Eukaryota; kingdom Viridiplantae; phylum Streptophyta; class Magnoliopsida; order Cucurbitales; family Cucurbitaceae; genus Cucumis; species Cucumis hystrix. The sequence goes on from CM046885.1 coordinate 2,717,890, forward strand.
CACCTCATTTGGAAAACGGTGGTTTGTAACTTTCATCGATGATCATACTCGTTTTATGATAGAACACTGATATAGTGTTTTTATTTTCTTGATATCTCAAACAGAAATTACAATATGAAAGAATAGTGATCCTCATGAGATGAATCACGTTAACCAAAATTCACATTCAACAAACAGTTACCTCTCCTAAACAGAAAACTTAAGAACAAAGCAATACAAAAATCACAAAATGAACTTAGAACAAAAGAACCTGGCCCTCTGCTTCTCCTCTCTCTCAAGGAGTAATCCAATCCTATTCCTTCACTAAAATCTTCATGCCTTTCTTCCCTCCCCAACTTCCTATTTATAACCATCTAACTGCCAACAAATCTAATTACCCTTATACCTCTTCCCTATACTAATCTAGGTATCTAACATCTTACTTAGGTCTATTACCGATAAATCCGAGGTTTCATCTATTTTCCAAAACTTCTATCACACCATTGAAACACAATTCCATACAAAAATTGCAATTATTCGGAGTGATAATTTATGTTATGGAATTTCAAAACCATAACCTTAGTGAATTCTTAGCCTCCAAGTCCCTTATGCTATCTACTTCCCTTCCTTCGTACCTGTAAGGAGATGCTATTCTTACAGCAGCCTATTTAATCAATAGAATGCCTTCTCGTATCCTCCACCTTTAGACTCACTTAGATTGTCTTAAGCAGTCCTACCCTTCTACTCTTCTAATTTTTTAGGTTTCCCTCCTTGTGTTTGGGTGTACAACTTGTGTCCATAATTTTGGCCCTAATCAGACCAAATTTACTCCTCGGGCTCAAACATGTGTGTTTGTTGGGTATCTCCTTCATCAATGCAGTTATAAATGTTTTCATCTGTCATCTAGGAAATACTTCGTTACTACGGATGTTACCTTCTGTGAGGAAAGACCCTACTTTCTCGTTAGCCATCTGTGAGTGAAAAGTCTAACAGCACCTTAGAACTTATCAAACCTGCTCCTAGTACTTTGTTTGACTTCGATCCTCACCTATAGTCCTACCTACAAACCAAGCTCCCTGGAAAATGTATTACATGAGGAATCTCAGAAAGGAAGTTATGTTCCCTACTAGTCAATCGTCGACTCCTGTCTAAGACTCTGAACCTCCTCGAGATCAAGGTATGGAAAACCCTACTGAATATTGTACTAATAATAAGATGAGTGAGAATGACAGGTTTGATTTACTGTTCTTGAAAATTTGGAAGAAAAGAATAATGGTGATGAGACTGAGGTTAGAGCAGGAACCAGTAATAGTGAAGCTAAATAGGGTCATACAGGGAAAATTGATGAGTATGATCTCTTGACATTCCCATTGCTCTGAGTAAAGGTACCAGGTCTTATACTAAACATCTCATATGCAATTATGTTTCCTATGCTAATCTCTCTCCACAATTTAGAGCTTTTACAACAAGCCTTGACTCTACCATAATACCGAAAAATATCTAACTGCTTTAGATTGTCCTGAATGGAAGAGTGTTGTCATGGAAGAGATGAAGGCTCTTGCGAAGAATAAAACTTGGGAGATTTTGGCTCTACCCAAGGGACACAAAACTGTGGGATGCAAATGGGTGTTCTCTCTCAAATACAAAGTTGATGAAACTCTTGACAAACACAAGGCAAGGTTAGTTGCAAAGGGATGTGCTCAAACCTACGGTGTTGATTATTCAGAAACCTTTTCTCCTATTGCTAAGTTGAATACTGTTAGAGTCCTGCTATCTGTTGTTGTGAACAAATATTGACCTCTATACTAGCTGGATGTTAAAAATGCATTTCTAAATGGGGACCTAGTGGAGGAAGTCTTCATGAGCCCTCCGTCTGGGTTCGAAGCCCAGTTTGGTCAGCATGTATGTAAACTCTATAAATCCCTTATATGGTCTAAAACAGTCACCCATAGCATGGTTTGACAAATTCACTACATTTGTCAAGTCCCTAGAGTACAATCATGGGCACTCTGATCATACTTTTTTTACACAAGTTTTCAAGACAGGGAAGATTGCATTTCTAATAGTTTATGTGAATGACATTATTTTGTCCAGAGATTATCAGACAGAAATCAATCAACTCAAGCAGAGAATGGGTGATGAATTTGAAATTGGGAAATCTGAAATATTTCCTTGGAATGAAGCTGACCAGTTCTAAAGAAGGCATCTCTATGTCTCAGAGAAAATACACCCTTGATTTGCTAACCGATACAGGTATATTGGGATGTCGTCCTGCTGACACTTCTATTGAATTCAATTGTAAACTAGGAAACTCTGATGATTAAGTTCTAGCTGATAAAGAATAATATCAGCGCCTTGTGGGTAAATTGATTTACTTATCTCATACTTATCATGATATTTCCTTTGCTGTGAGTTTTGTCAGCCAGTTTATGTAGGCTCCCTATGAGGAACACATGGAAGCTGTCAATAGAATTCTGAGATACTTGAAAACAACACCTGGTAAAGGGTTGATGTTTAGAAAGACAGACAGAAAGACCATCGAGGCATATACTGACTCGAACGGGGCAAGATCTATTGTTGACAGAAAGTCTACCTTCGGTTATTGTACCAATGTTTGGGGCAATCTTGTAACTTGAAGAGTAAGAAGCAAAATGTTGTGGCCAAATACAGAGCAATGAGTTTGGAAATATGTGAGGAAATTTGGCTCCAGAAAGTCCTGTTTGAGCTTCATCAGGAATGTGAGACTCAATTGAAGCTCTTTTGTGACAATAACATTGCTATTAGTATTGCTAACAACCCAATTCAACATGATAGAATTAAACATGTAAAGATTGATAAGTATTTCATTAAAGAAAGACTTGACGGTGGGAGCATATGCATTTCGTACATCTCTTCGAGCCAACAGGTTGCTGATGTTCTCATCAAGGGGCTTCTTAGAACAAACTTTGATTTTTGTGTTAGCAAGTTGGGCCTCATTGATATTTACGTCCCAACTTGAGGGGGAGTGTTAGAATTTGTGGGCTTGTCCCTTAGGGTGTTTATGGAAAAAAGTATTTATGGAAAGCTTACCATAAATCTTTTCTTTTCCTTTTTTTCTTTGCCCTTGTGTATCCCATTTAAGTTTCCTCATTTTACTTTTGTAAATCATAATAAAATAATTAAATTAACAATATCGTGGTTTTTCTCTCGGTTCTCGGGTTTTCACGTCAAGTGTCGTGTTTGAGTTTATTGCTTTCAATAGGTCTATTGTTTTGTGGGGATGAGAAAGCAACCTACTTTTAGGGGATAGATCCTATGCTCTGTGTTTTCTTGTTTATATGACTTTAAGTTTTATTAAAAGTTGCAGGATGGTTAATGTCGTTGTTCGTGCAAGGAGCTCTTTATCTCTCTTGGGCCAACTCTCATTTGTTTGATAGACAACAGATATCGTGGCTCTCTTATCTTGTGGAGACTGAGTTTAGATGATGGAACAGAAATTTTAGTCTTCGGACACTTGATCCCTCTAGGGTTTTTTCTTGTAGCTCTTTGTTTTGTTATTTGTTGACCCTTTCTTTGTCTAGTAAGTCGGTATTGTCCTCTCTAGATGTTGAAAATCTTAAAGAAGGTTAAGTTCTTCAGTTGGGAAGCTATACATGGAATAGTTAATATACTTGATGGGCTTTTGAGGCAGTTGCTCTCATTGATAGGTCCTTTTTGTTGTATTCTTCCTCGGAAAGTGGAGGAAGATTTGGATCATAACATTTGAAGTTGCAAGTTTACTCAATCTACTTAGATTTGCTTTGTTGTTACATTTATTGTTGCATATTTGAAGACACATGGATTACATGGAGTTCCTCCGTCGCCCTTCTTGGGATAAAGGGAGTTTTTTTTTTTTTTTTTTTTTTTGGTAAGCTGGGTATGTGTTATTTTGTAGGGCCCTTTGGGTAAAAAAAAAAACATTCAGCAATTGTATCTTTTGAGGTTTAGAGGGGCGTCCTTTTTAGGCATCGATGATGTCATAATTATACTTCAGGTCTTATTGTTTTTTATTGGAATCTCTTCCTTTAAGGGACTTCTTTCTGTGGACTTGGTTTTTTTTTTTTTTTTTTTAATTTATTTTTCTTTCCTTTGTTATGCTTTTTATACTTTTTTTCTCATCGATTGTTTGGTTCTTTATAAAATAAATAAATAATTAGCATTGTGTATTTCAGTGGGTAAGGTGGCATCCAAGAGGACATTTGGTTTTGGCTGGTTCTGAAGATTCCACCGCTTGGATGTGGAATGCTGATAGAGGCATCTATCTTAATATATTTTCTGGTCACGGTGCTAGTGTTACATGTGGTGATTTTACTCCGGATGGTATTGAACTAATTTTCTTCTTTTATTTTTTCCTATCCCAAGTAATTAACTAATAGATTCTGTGATCTATACCATATTCTAATGATTCGGCTAAGCAAACTACTTATAAAAAGAAAATATATTTAATAATTAATGAAAAGCTTCTCCTTTGGATCATTTTGAATTAGCTCGGTTGAAGCTTTTTGGTGCTTCTTATTTAAGCTGATCGCGAGTTTCTTTTAGCAGCATATTTGCTTCAATTGGAACATTTCTATGTCACGCATAGATTTTTGTTGTCTTTATTTTGGTCCTGTTGTGGTTATTGTACTTCGTTTCTTTTTATTATGTTTTCTTTTTCTTTCGGGAGTTTGTATCTTTCAGCAGTAGCCTCTTTTATGTAATGAAATTTTTTGTTTCTTATTATAATAATAATAATAATAATAATAAATGAAAAGGATCAATATCTAATCTAAATTCAACAAGAATATATACAAATCTACCCTCTTCTTTCAAGGTGGATTGTGTATGGACTATGGAGTACAATCCAATCTTGGATTTGAATTCATGCCTTTTTTTCTTTCTATTGACCAAGATGTTATTATTAAGAGCTTTTGTTGCTCCAGGTAAAATTATATGCACAGGTTCTGATGATGCAACAATGAGGATATGGAATCCAAGAAGTGGTGAGAATATTCATGTCGTGAGGGGTATGTCAGAAACTTGTTCGTATGATTCATTTTAAATTAGTCCTTATAAGTCATAAATTTGTTGAAATTTTATACATAAGTTTGTTGAAATTTTATACTCAGGAGGGATTAAAGTGGAAATCCTTTGACTGATTTTGGTTCTTGACCATCAATCTTTTGTAGTTTACTATTTGGGAGTAAAATTTCAATTGGACAGATGATGTATTGGTTAGGAGGTGTCTAGAATTTAGTTTCCAATAATTTCCAATTTGTGAAAGTTAGGTGCAGCCTTATTCCAACTGCTTCTGAATATGTAAGCTCATAACGAACTCTTATAAACATAAAGGATGAATTTGCTGGTATGAGAGACTGAAGTGCAAGAGAATAGGGGTGTTTGGCAACTTGGGTAATTTGGGAGAGGTGGGTTGGGTGGGTAAAAAAACCAATTCATTGTTTGGTTCACCAATGATTGAAGAGGTTTATTACCTCGTTATTTGCATCAACTCACATTTCTTACTAAAACACTCGTATTTCTCACTTCGTTATTTGTGTCAACTCCCCCAATGACTTCTCAGTTATTACTAACTCAATTCAGCTCTTAGTTTTTATGGCTAACCAACTGTCCCCTTAGTGATAGACTTGCTTGATTTTGAAATTGAATCATTCTTTCGAATTTTACAAATGATACTTTCTTGTTATTTTTTTTTATAAGAAACAAATTTTATTGATGAATGAAATTACGAAAAACGGCCGAAGCTGGAAGCTGGAACTAAAGGAGTTGCATGATATTCCTCCAATTGGTTATAAGGTTAGAAAGGGTGCAGGAAGTGAAGAATGAAGAAAATTTACATCAATTCATAGCATGAAGGATAATAATGTTGAAATAACTATCAAAATAGTTCCTTTGTTTGGAAAAGTCGCTTGTTTCTCTCCTTCCATGTGATCCATAAAAAGGCCGGGGTCAAATGCTTCCAAATGTCTTGGTGGGACCAACCCTAGTAGACTTTCAAATGGCGTGACATTGGACTTCCAATGCCTAACCGACATGTGGCATGACCCCTCATCCGCCAGCCCACACATGCGCTTCCTTCAGTGTGCTTCCTCGCTACCCATGCTGGGAGGTTGGTGTGGCCACATTGATGCCGCCAGTTGCGATATGCACCATGCTCTCCATTATAGGTGCTTGTTCTGTCCGACCTCCCATGGCACTGCCTACGTGAGCTCGCGTGCTTCCTTTGGTTTGCCATCGTGCTTGCGCTAAGCGTCCACGAGAGGTTAGCTAGTGGCACAGGCCACAAGTGCCATCCCCACACCAACCAACGCACGCTCCCACAAGTCTTCTGAGCGCGTGCCCCACCCCGCCGCGCCACCCATGAACAAGTGCTTTTGAGAATTCTTTTTCTTCATTTCCTTTGTTTTTATTTTTTTCTTTATTTTAAGATATTTTGAAGGGGCTTATTTTAGTCTTTAAACATTTTATGGTTGAAGAGTTGGCAATTATTGACTCCTCAAACTTGGTTGAAGAAACCCTTTAGCCAAAAACCTTTTTTCTGCCAAGATGAAATGAAAGGTTTTTATTGTTAAATGATATAAAGTTGCAACTGGAAAATTGGTGGAGTTCGTTGAAGGAAAAGAAAATATATCTGTGGAAAATATGGCTGCTTTTGCCAACCCTTTAATTAACTTGGTCTACATTCGAGCGACTATGCATATCAACTTCTCTTTGGAACTTAGTTATAAGAAGAGAGATGTAAATTAGCCAATTACAGAGATTTTTTCTCTTTTGTTTTAAGAAGTGGAAGGTGCTCCCGTTGATTACTCAGTTCTTAAATATTCCCTTCTACTAACCTTTAATATTTTGAATCCCAATGAAATAAGTGTATTCTTTCATTCTTTCTTAATGGAAGTCGTGTTTTCTCATAAAAATGTTTTTTTGAATTCCAATTAAAAGTCGATGCATTCCTGGATAAAATATATTGTGGTTTCTTGTGAGAACACAACTAGGATGGAGGGAGCCAGCAAGTAAGTTGGTGTTTAATGTCTTAGAAAGCCCTTCCAAACATTTACAATTCCAAATGTTTGGCTTGAGCTGTGTTCATCACAGAGTTGTTAGAGATATGATCGAGGAGTTTCTCTTCAATCCACCATTTGAAGGTTGTTTTCTCTAGTGTGCCAGCATGTTAGGGTAGGGTGTTTAGGGGTGTTGAGAGGGAGAGTGATGGATTATGTTCTCTTGTTCACTTTCATGTCTCCCATTGGGCTTCTATATCAAAGATCTTTTGTAATTTTTCTATGAAATTAATTTTGTATAGTTGGAGTCCCTTCTTATATGGGATTCCTCATTTTCTGGGCTTGGTTTTTTCTGCCCGTACATTCTTTCATTCTTTCTCAATGAAAGTTGTGTTTTTATTAAAAAAAAAAAAGTTGTGCTTTTCATAAAAACAAAATAAGGCGCCACCGCCTTTGTGAAGCCCAAGGCTCAAAGCCTTGGTCCTTGGGTTTCATTATTTTTAAAGAACAGTAATAATTAGGGTTTTTCAGTTTTTATGAACTAACAAAATCAAATTTACTAGCGTAAATGTAAACTTTCTTAAGTTTAGGGGCTCTTTCAATATTTCCACATTAACTATGCTCTCTTTTAAGTGCTCACAAAAGAAAGGCCTTGCTTCTTTTGCGCCTTGTGCTTATGCCCTAGAAGACCATTGCGCTTTGCGCCTTGGCTTTTAGTTGGTGAAAGAAGTTTCTCCCTTGTTTGCACTAGGAAGTTATGGGATTGGCAACCTCAGAAAGAACTTTGCATGCCTGATAAAGTGGCATGGGAATTCACTCGAGAAACACTTCATCATGGAGATCAATAATTAAAAGTAATATGGATTGAAGGATCAAGATTGGATCCCTAGGCAGATTATTGCTCTGGCCTAAATATTTTTCTGAAGAGAATACTCTTTCTAAGCTGTGAAATGGGAATTTGAGAGCATATCTGTCTGTTCTTTTTCCTTCGTTTTTTCGGCTGTCATGCTTAAACTGCTTTCTGTCAATTATTGTTGGGAGGAAGAAGACCCAAACTGATTTGGTAAGGTCAAAGTTCAAAAGACCCAGTTCTTCCAAGGAGAAACAATTTGGATAATCGCCCTTAGTAGTTCTTAAACATCTTGGGTGGTTTTTCAAGGAGGAATCTTCTCTCCAAGTTTTTCCAAGGTTGTTCGATGTGTAGTAAAAATGAAGAATCGCCTAGCCACTTTTTCATCTCCATACCTTTCACAAGGGTTGGAGCTTCATTTGTCAACGCTCTGGGTTATCTTAGTACCCTCTCAAAAGCGTTGTGTATGAGCTTCATTAACTGCTCTCTACAATGCGTGGTTCCAAGAGAAGGCCATTTCTTTTATGGTCTATCATCAAAAGAGTTTTGGGGTTGCAAAAGATTTCTTCGGTCAAAAGAGTAGAGAGACTATTTAACCTAGAAAGGAAGTGCATTTACACCATAACATAGCTAGGAAAATAATTGGCTTGAAGTAGCTATTGGAAGAGATGATTGTTGGATTCCTTCCATGCTGCCCGTGCAAAAGCTTGAATAAGATGCATCCATAAGATTCTTTTTCCATCTGAGAACCGGTGGCTATGTATAATATAGGTGAGGAGGCTGTTCAGTCTCTTGGCAAGGCTATGCACTAGCTAAAGGTAATGGTTAACTCCCCCCAAAATGTGGCGGCAAATCGACGGCTAATGATGGTGTTGTAATTCGTGAGCAGCCTTACATATAGTGCCACAATGTGGAGACAAGACCGTGCATGGAAAATTGCTTTTCTAATCTTTCTGTCTTATAAAAGAAATAAACTAGATTTTCTGATAGGATATAATTTTTTTGTTAAGTTTTGTGATCTTGTATTTTTTACTCCATCTAGTTTGAGTGTTTTTCAAAACTCAAAACCTTGTAACCTTCATACTTCTATAATCTATTTAAGGCTATTTGTTTGATTCCTCATCAGCCTTTGCCCCTATGCCTTTAGGTCAAACGATTAGAATAATATCTACATACTATTTTTGAATCATCCTCGAAGCAAGGAATTAAAGTAGTGGTACGCTCCTTTCAGATTTTTGAAGATGTGGCTGTGTAGTTGGAGTTTTTACTCAATATCTTGATCATTCAAGAAGGGAACTCAACTTCAAGGGTAGCCTACAATACCAACAAATACTTCAGCAGGGAGTATATGTATCATGAGCTTGTTGAGGATTTACTTTGAGAATGTTAGCCAAGGTTTGGTGGAATCACGTAGGTTTTCTTATTAGTGCATGGTGATGTGAACTTGCTAAACCAGAAATGGAAATTGAGAGTTTCAAACCCATGGCTCAACCCTAATGTCTGGACTGCCTTAGTCCTGGCCGATTCATCTTGTTAGGTACTTAAGCACCTTGGAGAATCACACTCCAAAAGCCAGCTATTGGGGTGGGAGAGCCAAGCAACTTAAGTACCACATTGATCATCCCATTCTAACACATGTGGGACAAAGACATACCATACTATTTTGGTTCCTAACAGATCTTTCTTTGAGCTTTATTGTTAACTCTCTCGTGGTTGATTTAATCGGTTCAGTTTCCTCCACCCTTGAATGATCTTTGAAGATCAAAATTTTCCTCTGGGTGCTTAGTCCTAGTGCTATAAATACGGTTGATTGGGTTCAATGAGAAGTACCTTACATGCATCTTTCTAGTTTCTTGGTGTCTCATGTGTTGACATCATGCCGAATCTCCAGCTCACTTATTTGCTCATTTGCAAATCAATTCTAACATGTTTTGGAGGCTTTTGGTTAGTCCCTAGTATGCCCTAAGTCTATTTTTGACCTATTCCTTTATTGTGGGGCATTCTTTTGGTTTTTCTAAAAGGATATGTTGGTTGGTTATTGTGCGATTGTTCTTCTAGATCCTTTTGGGGGGGGGGGGGTTTCTGGAATTCCTCTTTTGATTGTTTAATGGATTTAGTTGTATCAAATGCTTTTCGTTGTGCATATCTGTGCATCCTTTTGCTCATTATAGTTTATTCTTTTTCCTTTTCAGTTGGAGAGTTTTCTTGTAATCACCTCTAGGTTTGAGGTTTCCTTTTATTTCATTAATCAATGAAAATTCTCTTTTTTTTTAAAAAAAAAAAAATGTGGCTCAGCATGCTTAGGCTTAAGATTCTTTATATCAATGGAACTTAAGCATAACTACCGTAGTTGTATCATCTTTTTCTTCTGACCAAACGTACTTGAAACTCCATCCTACAGGCTGCACCTCTTCTTTCCAATATTGAGTATGCTTTGAATACATAACTTGATCTTTTTTGTTCTTGAGAGTGCCATGTGAAAAGAGCTTGCAAATTCTGGTTACAAAAATAACAATGAAGAATCAGTGGTTTGTTTATCTTGGCTTCTGTTTTTTCCCTTGCTTTTAGTCTTCAAATGGTGATGATTTTATATTTTTGTACTATTCAGGTCATCCCTATCACACTGAAGGATTGACTTCTCTAGCACTCACTTCTGATTCAACACTTGCTCTTACTGGTTCAAAAGATGGTTCTGTTCATATTGTGAACATAGCAACTGGAAAGGTTATTTCTACAATTTATGTATATGAGCTTCTTTTGTCTAGCTAGCAGTTTTGTAAATGGGGATGTTAGGGGGGTTCTTTCCAATGAATATAACCCATCCCTTGATCTTTCTTGTCTCACAAAGTTGATTGCATTTGAATGAACAATTTATGCCACATTTTGGATCTCTTTTTGTTTGAAAGACATTGACTGAGCAACTAGATTGTATATTACGTAACCATTGAGAAGAATAATTAAAGTTCAGTTGAGTGAAAGCTACATAGTTAACGGTTATGGCATTGGTTTTTATGTATTATGGCATGGTGGGAACTAGTTTATATAGGAGCAGAAGCGACCTATCATCTTGATTTTTGAAAGCTTAAAAATTGTATCTTCTTGAAGCATTGCACAACGATTTGTAAGAACTTTCTTGAGCTTCTGGCTCACTTTATGTGTCTGTTTTCTTTAATATCGAAAACTTGGGACAGATCTTCTGTCTTTTACCAGACTTTATTTAGTTATTTGTTGACAATGTCGAACTAGATATCAGATATGTGTAATCTGCAAGATATTTTGTATTTGTCTTAGTATTGGGGGAGTCGGACCAGAATTGTTGATAAATGCCAGCAGTTGTAGCTCTGTTGATTAGCCTTACAACAAAGTTTAGATCCTTACTTTCCAATTTCCATGCATTAACCATTGTGGGTTGGGCTATTGCAATTGCTTGTAATGCTAAATGTTGTAGGGTCAATGAAAGTTCTGTAAGATTACTTGAGGTCTGGATATCCACAATGATTAGGAAAAATAAAAATAAATCGACACTGCTTTCAACCGTGGATGCAAATTTCTGATTTTTTTATGTACTTGATGATGCAATGGATAGATTGAAATGAAGACACATTATTTTAGGCTTTTTTTATTTAGTTAGTTGCTTGGATCATGTGTGTTTTTTATGGCCGTGGACTTCTGTTTTGTATTACTGTTTCTCATGCATAAAAACTTGCTACTTTTGACAGGTGGTGAATTCTCTTGTTTCCCATTCAGATTCAATTGAATGCATCGGTCTGGCACCCAGGTATTGTGATTTGTTTTTATATAATTTTCTATCACAAGTTAGAGTTTTCAGAAAAGAAATTGTGATTTATGAAAGCATATACACTGTAAAACGAATAACCAAATGCCTTCGACGTGTCACTAAATTATTAAGGACGTTGAAGTTAGTGCAAAATGTTATAGACACTTCCTTTTCTGTAAGCCTAATAAATGTTCTGATTTTTGAAATCTTGAACTGCAGCTCCCCATGGGCTGCAACTGGAGGAATGGATCAAAAGCTCATTATCTGGGATCTTCAACAATCAACGCCACGCAGTACATGCGAGCACGAGGTCTATTGACTACTTATTTATGTTTACAAGTCCATAAAATACTATCTAGTTTATCACTGATCTCACTGATCTTCATAATTTTCCGTTGGTGTAGACTGTAAGTAGAATTGACTAGTAGGGTTTGGCTTGTTTAAGCATAAATACAGCTTCCTTTCATTTTGGACAGGATGGAGTAACATGTCTTACTTGGATTGGCACGTCGAGATACCTTGCTACTGGATGTGTCGATGGTCGAGTACGAATATGGGATAGCCTCTCTGGAGAATGTGTAAAAACCTTCTCCGGGCACTCTGATGCCATCCAATCTCTCGCGGTGTGTGCCAACCTTGAGTATCTTGTTTCTGTTGCTCTTGACAATACAGCTCGGATCTTTGAGATTGCGGAGTACCATTAAGTAGGATGTTCGTATTTGAATGTCACAAGTTTTGGTTCCTAATTGTACAAGTTTATATTATTTTATGAGTTTGTCTATACAATTGCTTGTATGCTTATTCTCGTCAGTGTGGTTGCTTATTTTCTCGTCTCTTTTAGATATTTAGTCTTTTAAGTAAAAGAACATGTGATTTTTAAGTAATGTATATTATAAAATTTTGAATAGAAACATTGAAAATTATTAAGTTTGAAATTTGGTGGCTTTAATCTCAACCATCTCTCACTTGCACATAACGAGAGATGTCAACATGGTCGGGATGTCATTATTAGTCCCTATCCTTTCCGCCCATTTCATTTCAAGGATCGAGGCAGGATTTCCTCATGGGATTAGGTGTTCCATTTGTTTAGGTTTCGAGGTTTTAGGATTTAAAGCACAAAAAGTTGCATCAACGTTTGCAATCAAAGCTTTATTTTGAAGATGGCTTTTTCTTTCTTCTAACGTTTCTTCTAGGGGATAGGATGAGATTAGGATTTAATGACAATTTAAAATGTCATGTGAAAACAAACTTGAAATTAGATAGAGGGTGCTTGCCCTTTTTTTCTTTCGTAGTTTTGCCCATTTTTCTTAATTATTTGGTTTCATAGTCTATTAAGTCACATAAGCACTTGATTAAAAAAAATTAAAAGTATATATATATGATTTAAGAATGGTTAAGTTAAAAAAGACACTATCTTATCAAGCTACTTATTTTTAATAAGGTACATGGATTTCTTCTCTTGGTTTCAATTAGTTTTGGAATAGAACTCATGTTTACTATTTGTTTTAGGATCACTCGGTTTCAATTAGTTTTGGAATAGAACTCGTGTTTACTATTTGTTTTAGGACACGCAGCCAATCGTGTTTTGTTTGAAGTTATCTTTTAATTTAAATATCAAATTTGAAGTCTACAAAAGTGTCCCACTTCAAATTTGTATCTATATCTTATATGTGTAAAACTTGAGTACTTGGACGTTTAGAACACTTGTAATTTGTCCACTACTCTCATATTAATGTCCCCTTAACTCAAAACAAATGCTTAATTAGTTTGTTTTTGAGAAATAAATATGTTTGATTGAAATATAATCCAATGATCATAGCATTATTCTCTCTTGAAGTCATAAGTTCAATTTCTCATTATCGTTATTATCCTAAATAAATAAATAAAAAATAAGAAAAAGATTAACACTAGCATTTCATTGTAATAAATGGAAGTTCAGATCATAGTACTGGATTACTCCACTAATAAAAAGGAGTTTTTAGATGAAACAATTCAGATGATTCTGAATTTTCAAAATATCAAATGTGTAAGAAATTAGAATTGTTTTCTAACCAAGACTATAATAGTCAAATGCTTAACAATGAGTGCATGATAGCATTAGAGGAGTTCCAAATTTCATAGTTTTCCTTCTATTTGTATGTAATGTATTGTATATATGTATATTTCTAGTTTAAACATTCAATTCAAACATATTTATTACATTGAGATTTAAATAATAATAATAATAATAATAATAATAAGTACACATTAATTAGAATAATAAATAAAAAGCAGGCGCTATGAAATATGCAAGATGAGCTTGATTTTGAATTGAGTGAAACTCATCTGGTCCGAAGGACTCACCGCAGAGACGAACTCGCAAATTGGCTTTGAGAATCCTGGGATTTGATCCCGCTTGATATTTGCCTTGGAATAAGGATAACTAACTTATCTTGCAAGAAGAAGGGAAAGAGAGGAACTGGTAGAACCGAAACCGCTACGTGGGCGGGAGAGAGAACGATTATCTTTTCCATCGCTTTCTCCTTAAGAGCAATCGGCTCCTGGTGAGAACTGAACTACCTGCCTAACCCCTCGCTCCGAGGGACCGTAGATCGGAAAGCGCCTTCTTAATAACCCCATTCATCCAAAAGGCTTTGGTGGACAATTTTAACCTTACTACTTATTATCTCTCTTATTAAAATTTCAATCTTTTGCTACTTGTATTTTGTAATTAATATTTGAGATTATGCTTTAGTATATATTATTATATGGTATTTATCTCTTCAATCTAGATATGAAGTATATATTTGCAAAATAACCAAATAATACATATGACAATAAAATTGTACATATTTCAAATAAATCTCGTATATATTTAATAAGAAACATCTGATATTACAATTATATATTAAAAAGTAATCCGTTGAAATAGAAAACACAGAATTTTGATATTATAATTATGCATTAAAGTCAAATTTCAAAATTGAATTTACAAACGAATTAAATTATCTTGAAATTTACTTTAATTGATGAATTTTGAAAATCTTGGAAAAAAACCTACAATCATTTTTCCTATATATATTTTTTCATATTCGTGATTTCTATTTTTTAAAATAAAAAAACAAATTAATAGAATATTGCAAACTTTTATGCAGTATTTATGAAAAAATAAGTCATTTAAGTGAACTGATGTTCATGCCACGGCACCCATCCCATTGATAAATTGAACATCTCTAACATTATCGGTACAACACAAAACACATCAAATATTCAGGTTCAAATATACCCGTAAAAGAATAAACCACTATCAACTCTAGTTGTTATGCTCACTTCACCAAAACTTTCAAAGAAAATATGCCACCTTTAGCCATCCAAAACTAATATATTGTTTGTTGTGATTTGAGATATGTAATGGAAGTCGGAAAATTCAATCTTAAAATCTAAAACTGGACTATAAAAAAAAAGAAGTCAATTTTCCAACCAAAAAGGACCGATGTCATACCTAAATAAACAAGAAAACTCATAATAATTAATCCATTTGAGTACAATTCATTACGGAACTTTAAACTTTTTCTCTCTCAAAACCAACTGGTGGAGGAAGGTGCCGTTCCGTCAGCAGAAACTGCCGGCGGCGGAGGTGGTGCTGCGGCATCCCATCCATCAGCTGCCAAAGCAACTGGAAACAAAGGAAAACAATGGTGAGAGAGTGCGTACAAATACACGTAGGAAGCATCTTACAACTCCTGGTAAAGGATGTCTAAAGATGCAAAAACAATGTAATGCAAAGAACAGGATTGTTTGGTAATATTAGGTAGGTAGAGAATAATCAGAAACTTCGTATGGAAAGCAGACAAAATGACTTATCTAGCCTTAAGTGGAAACAGTTCTCCAAAGAGACCAAAACAAGTTCACGTGAATAAGCATACCAAAGGCAGACAGCTCTATTCAAATAAAGAATTAAAAACAAAAGCTTATATTCAACCTGGCTCTGGAGCCCATTCAGAACCGGAAGCAGGTACAACAGCCGCAGGAGGAGGAATTGCATCTGCAGCACCCCATTGGGCATCAGGAATTTGTGAAGTCCATTGGTCTGAGGTAAGTGGAGCAGCACTATAGTCAGCAATGCCAAAATCTGCGGGTGGAGGAGCCTCTTCCTCTTCTGGCTCCTTAGCCTCCTCAGGTTCACGATAGAAAAACAAATCCACCTATGCAAGGAAACCGTTCCCACAATTAATTGTTAATCGAAAACTGAGTCCAAATGGTGTTTCAAAAGAACCAATAGAAAATTGCAACAAGATCTTTTACCATCACATCCCATTTGTGGCCAGCACGAATTGTCCCACGCATTTGTAGAACCATCCTTGCCAAAAGCCAGAACAAACATCCTATGCTATGTTTCCCCTTGTTGTTAGCCGGGATTCCAATATCAACATACCGCATTGGAGAATCAGTGTCACAAAAGGCTATTGTGGGAATGTTACCAAGTGCAGCTTCCTTAATTGGCTGCAAGTAAGAATCAACAAGGCGACATCAATAAATAAAAGCATCAAGTGAACCCAAACACAAATAAATCAATGGAACAGGCATGAATGGTTTCATAATTGGCAATATAAAGCCACCATTTTTCTTGGAGCTAAATTTAAAACCATGAACTTTTCTTGATTTCTAAATTAAACACCTGATGATCAGTTCTAGGATCAGTAAGTATAAGAAGGCGTGGCTCGTTGAATGATGTCTGAAGCTGGTTGGTGAATGTTCCAGGAGTGTGCCTCCCAGCAATAGCATGAGCACCAGTGTGCTGAGCGAACTTCAAAACAGCCCTCTGACCATAGGGTCGAGCAGACTGAACAATGATATCTTGAGGATTCTCAATACCCACAATAACTCTTGCAGCCAGCTGAAGTTTCTCCCATGTTTTCCCAAGGTTAATGATGTAGATTCCTAATAACAAAGTAAGACTTTTTTTATAAGGAAAAACCACACACAACCATAACTCAACAATTTAAATAACCTAAGATCACACATTATATAGACAATCCCCATTGAGCCCTCCTTTTAAGCAAAGCATTCGAAACGTGTTAATCATCATTCTGCGACAAAACTCAAAACAGCATCAAAGTACTTAATGCTGTTCTGAGAATTTGGAGAAAAAATCCTCAGAAGATGAAGAAAATTTTAAAGAGATAAACAGAAGAATAGCCAAAGACTGGAACTTCGGAACTAAAAATAAATATGATTCCAATCACAATAAAGTCGAGAAATTCTTGAAAAGAAACTTAAGAACAATAACAACCCGCTCATTAGAACTTTAAATATCAGTCAAAGCGAAATCGCCGATAAAAAGGAAAAAAACAGAAAACAAAACTTGGAGCAACAAACAAAGGAAGATCTAAAGGAAACATACCATCATTTCGGCGCTTAAAAACATATCGTTCCATTTGAAAATCGCAGTTTTTTGTGCCAAGATGAACTTCGGCAGCCAACATCATCTGAATGTCGGCCTCCTTCTGTGAGAGTTGACGAGGCGGTGCAGCTCCGGTCGCCATGGCGGAATCTGGGAATCGATGAAGTGAATGAAAAGAGGATTTGGAGCTCTTCGGCGGCTGCAACTGAAGAAGGTTAAGAGGAAGACTAATATTTATGCATAAAAACCCTAGATTAGTAAATTACTATAATACCCTCGACTATAAATTAAGTTAATAAATAAATTTTAAAATAAACATAAAAGTAATGAATGCATCTTCTTCTTCCTTCCTCTGATGTCTACCAAAGTATGGAGGTGTTAATTTTGTAGAAATCGTTTTTTCTCAAGAAAAGAAAAATGGTGGAAACATGTCAAGATATAAATAAAATTTTGATTTTTGATGAATGTTTTTAAAGATTTAAAAAAATACATTTAATGGTTTTTCAAAAGGTTGTTGTGTATATTGTTTATATTATATTTGCATTAGTTGCATTTAGCAAACTATTTTTCTATGTGTTGTGAATTGTGTTACAATATAATGGCAATTTGATTATCGATTTTAAACACATGAAATCATATAAATGTTTATGGAAATATCAACATGTTGAGAGAAATTTAATATTATGATCACTCGTTAAGATGTGTTGTGAGACCCTGATTGCGATCTAACTTTACTCAATAAGACCTCATGCGGTGAAGACAGTCTATGCGATATGAACGACTATGCAATGAGAAAAGACTGTGAGAATCCTTGTCGCAATATAAGGTTGCTTTACCCTGAAGTAGTTAATGTCATGTCACGCCCCATCCCAGAAGCCACTTTCTACGACCAGATGGGGGCATGTTGCCTAGACACCCGCCCGTATCTCACCGCGAGATGACTTAATGAACAACTAGTAAGCATAACAACTCTCTTCAACTTGTCTCATTGTGAAGCATTTGCCTCGAACCTTAGAGATTACTCAATGCAGCTGTAAAACATATAACTTTTATACTTACTCTATCTTTTAGTACTCTTGCCATAACAAAGAATACCATTCACTAAGTGGTAAGTACAATTAATAAGCAGCGGAATAAACAGAACTTCTTTTTTTATTAACTTAACACTTTACACAAAGTTTGTGCTTAATAGTTACATTCTTTTTTCTTGCAAGGCACATAAATAAAACCTAAGTTCTACTTACTCTACTAGCCTTCATCCATCGAAATAATGCTCCTTACAACAAGAAAATTAGAGGTGTAAGGACCATTTTTTTATCCTTCTCCTCGATCGCCAAGCATCCATTTTAGGGACAAGTTTTAGGACTTTTGTCACATCATGTCCTGCAAACACCTTAACGTGTTACGTTACGCAGTATGACTCGAGCATTCCTGACGCGTTTAAACTCCAGAAAGCTCAACTTAGATTCATAAGCCTTGCTTAATCGCCCAGTACCTTAAATACTTAAACTTGAACCCCGCTTTAGGCGATAAGACATTACTTGGAGATCTTTCCTTACTAAACAATAAAAAAAAAAAAAAAAAAAAAAACCATAACACAGCTGAAGAACAAATCTTAAACTTTTATTAACTTAAACAATGAGTTTTACAACACATTTTACATACAAAACTTAAATAAAACGCCTAGCAGCTTCTCAACCTTCATTACTTTGACCTTAACATCTGGTCATCTGGGAGGAAAAACTTAAATCGTAAGTCAAAAGACTTAGTGAGGTTTTAAGAGAAAACCCTTTGGAAACACATTTTATAATCATCATTTCATAACAAATCGCGTAAACACATCATGTCGCATAAACACACATTAGTCTTACATCTCTTTAGCCAAGAACATGAACCATTTCCCACTCCAAGACTCATTGTCTTGTGTTTAGATTACTGTGATGACCTTTTCATCAACAACATCTGGGAATTTCTTGGTTCATTCTTCGTTGAGGTTGCCTAACACAATGCACATCTTTTATACATTGGTCGACTTAACTCCACTATGCATATATTTTCTACATGGCTGCCTTTAACCTTATGTGCACATAACAATTAACTCTTTGATAGAATTAAGACTAATGCTTTAAAACATATTTCATCATTTATTGAACACAAAACTTTTCTTATAAACATAAGCTTTAAAACATAATCTTTCATTTCAAAACACTTTGAAATCATTCTTTACAAACCATTAAACATAAAAGAAAGTTTTACAACCTACAAAACTTTTGGTAAATCACTCACTAATCTTGGTTGTCTTTAACACAAAACGCCTAACTTCACCTCTTCTTCTTCTTCTTCTTATCGTGCAGTAATTCCTTGACAGCAGCTTAACACTTTGATTTTCTTACAAACCCTCCAAACAAACAAAAATTAAAACATTCTGCCTACTTCCTCTATTTATACTAATCCTTAAGCTGGACTAGTCATCGCAAAGCTTCTAAAATATTGACTTAAGCTATTACATGTGTAAGCTTAATATTTCATTTAATCTTACTTAACTTTCAGCTTAACACGTAACCCTTGTCAAACCAGATTAGACATTTCCTTGTCAGGTTTCATTTCGTGTGAACTTTCAAAACGCCTAATAGTCCTTAAACGTCTGTTGGCTTCTTGTCTGCGCTGTCCTAACAAATCTTCAAAAGGCAAGCTTCTTCCCAAAACGTCCACTCAACACTTAATTAAAAATTTGACCCCTCTATTCCAAACACAAGTCTCACAACTTCTTTTCTCTGACTCAGACCCTTCACAGTCATCGTCTTTGGCCTCACCAACCTTAAAGCGTAAGACAACCTTTCTTTGATCTGAGTTGGAGCCCCTAACGTTAAGGAGTGAAGTCCTTACACACTGACTCCTTAAGCGCAAGATAGAATGACCCAACTTGCACACTGCACAAGTTTACATAATGACCCAAATTTTTCTCCTTTACTTGGCTTATACGCTTGACCTCCATTCCTTACTTGGCTTCAATGCCCGACAACCTGAGGAAGGGAAACTTAAAACATAAGTCAAAGACTTAGTGAGTGATGGATTTAGGAAATACCTTTTTGGGGAATATAACATGTTAATAACAACAACTCAAACCCATGAACACAAGTAGTTATTGTATCAACACAAGTTCTCAACTCAAATACAAACTCAATAAGGGTAGCAGCTCTTCGCGTTCAGTTTAACAAACATTCACCATTCATTGTTGGGACCTGGGATTCACTTCACTAGTTTTTACCCACCTAGACTTGGGGTTTCCTTCACCAGCACCACATGTTAAACCCAGGATTTCCACTAGAGTCTTGCTATATACTTGGGATTTCTACCAGCATCTTGAAACAATCTCAATCTCATATTTGGGATTCACTTTCATCAGCATCTCATCGTCTAAACCTGGGATTCACGTCACTAGCACCTCACATTTCATTCCTTGCCTAGATTTGGGCTTCACACTCACTAACATCTAGCATCAATCACACAACTCATTCTCGCTCAGACCTGGGATATTCACTTCCACTAACATTTACCCGCCTAGACTTGGGATTCACTTCCACCAGCGTCTTGTGATAGATCAATCGCCAATACTCTTTATATAACCATACTAATATCAAAGAGAGACATTAGCTCAACGGATCACATTCGACCAATAATATACAACAAGCATCAACGAAAGAATTATAAAAGAAAGCTTAAACATTCATAAAATACTTCATTTGTTTGTAAAGATCATAAATTATGATGCTTTGGTGATGAATAACATGCATTCATTTAGAAAGATTATTTACTCATGAGACCATTAACAGACATGCATTGTTTATAAGGATTACTCACAAACAAACATTCATTCACAAGAATCACTCACAACAACACTTAGCTTTAGCTTTTTCTTCCTTCGGCTTTCGACTTCCTCTTCTTGCCTAGTGGTTTCCCTCAACCAACTTCTCAACACTCTAAAATCTCCTTTCTACAACTCAATAAAACGTCTTAGCATTTTCCGCCCTTTCTTCCGGTCTTTGGTCCTATTTATAGCGACATTTCACATTCAAGGGTCACTTCTTTACTTTACACGTGTCACCTTCTTATTTCGTTGCGCTATGCAACCAACTCTACTCGACACGTAAGCTAAGCGTTAGTTACAAATGGACAATTCCCTTGAGATGCCAACTGTGACGACCCAGACTTTTCGGACTGACCGTCTAAGTCGTCAATTTGACGCAAAACCGTTTGTTGACAAAAGACACAGCAAGATTCAGTTGAAACCGTAAGAAAACGAAGGGAAATTTTAATCGGGCCCTATTTCAAAAATACAAAATTTCAAATGCTGTTTACAAAAAAAATTTAATTATTTGTAGACTTAGTTAAATCAAAATATTTTCAAACCGTCAGCGGAAGCAGTTTAAAGACAGTCCCCTATGGCAATTCACGAGTCCTTCTTGTCCCTCGTCGGTCTGCCCCTCGTGTTACCTTTGCCTGAAAAGTTAAACATAAAAAGGATGAGTATTAATATACTCAGTAAGGGACCCACTACTGGTCCCGTTAGGGGAAAATAAATTATTAGCATCCTATGGTGTACCCTGCACAATCACAGTCGTGTGATCCCGTAGGATGCACATATCAGTCTAGTGCTCCCGAAGGATGCACATATCAGTCTAGTGCTCTCGAAGGATGCACATATCAGTCTAGTGCTCCCGAAGGATGCACATATCAGTCTAGTGCTCCCGAAGGATGCACATAAAGGGGATGATCCCGAAGGACACCCGCATGGTAACTATCCACTAGGAAACTAATAATTTATCCCCTCAGTCCATTCTAAACATCTTAACAGTCATGCTCAATACAGTCAAATTTTCTTATCACATAAGCTCCCCATTTAACCTCGAACGACCATATTATCCAAATTTCACCCAAGGACAGTCAAACATATCACTACATCAGTCATCACATAAATAACCCAGCAGTCACAACATACGCTAGATAACAAGTCCACGTCAATCCATACATACATATATAAATTTCATTCAGTCAAGCACAATATACGTTGAACTTTCAGTCCACACCCAAACAAACATCATAAACGTCATCCCTACTCAGTCCAGATATAACATTTCAGTCCATATAGTCAATACATCTTAATTCTTGTTATTGAGTCCAGTAGAAAGTCCCTTACCTCACTCTTATGCGATTTCTTCGATCGAACTAAGTCCAATAAATCAAATCCTAAAACATAAGCAAACATAAGATCAATATCTTTGTACATAATTTTGTTCACCCACTTCACCCCAAGTGTGAATTTGGCAACTTACCCAAGCCGATGGAAAATCGAACTCCACTTCAATCCTCTGGAAACATCAAGGATTCATTTCTTGATTCAATATGTTCCTTCAAAAGTTTTAGCATATTAAGCTCAACGGTTAACATTTAACAATAGGCACTAAAACAACGGAATCCACACTTTAACCTTACCCAAATCTATCACCAAAAAGTCCACGGCAGGGGGTGGCGCGACGGCTGCGCGTTGACGGCAAACCAACAGATCTGAAGGAGAACGTTGGTCGGACGAAGTGGCGGCTTGGGGTGGTCTCACGGCGCGCGGCAGACACTGTCCGATTCCACGGCGGCGGCGAACGGAGACGCCAGGAGACAGATCTGAGGAGGGGGAGGGGGGTTTAGCTGGTTTCCGGCGCAAACGGACGGAGAGGTCAGCGAGGACGGTAGCAGGCGGCGGCTGGCTCGGTTGAGCGAAGGAGAAGAGAGGAAGGGTGACGCGGCTCGGGCTTTGCGGACGGAGATCGGCGCGGATGGATGGCGGCTGGACGCGAAGATCTGGACAGTGCGACGGCTTCGCCAACCGGACGGACGGCGGCTGTGCGACGGGGCTGGGCGGCGGCTGTGGATCTGAACAAAAAGGAATGAGGGAGGAGATGGTGGGAGGCGGCTAAGGCAAAATTAAGGAGAAGAAGAAAAGAAGAAAAAAAATGGAGGAGGGGGGGGGGCTGGACACGCGTGGGAGAAGGGAAGAGAGGGGGGGGGGGAAGGAAATTTTAATTTCCCCCCCTTTTTCATTTGTTTTATTTAATAAAATAATAATAATAATAATCACATTTAATAATTAATAATATTTTTTTTTTCTAAGGGCGTTACACCAACTTTATCTCCTTGGAAAGCTAAACTTCTTTAATTCGTTTAACTCTCTCTTCTCGGAAAGCAACATACATTTACTTTTCCCTATAAGGCTGTCTAGTCACCTCAACTGAACTCCTACCTTATTGCCACACCTTTAGACGTAGGCACTTCTCCCCACATTGCTACCCCAATCGTCTAGTCCTTAGTGTTAAACACAAACTTCTTCATCGCCAGCAGCCTCAACACGTTACCTACTTTCACGTGATGGCTCTTAGACTAAAAAACTCCTCTTCGCATCACTTTTTCTCCAACCACATCCTTTTCCACAGAATGCCTTTTTCTATACTTGGTTAAAATATCTTATCCCAACAGAATTCCTCTTCAACAAGGATCCCTTTTGGATCATGGCCTCACACGTCATCCTTGCGTAAGAAAGCTAATAAACTGATTTGACCTTGCCGCCCAATTGAATTCAAGATAAGGAGATAACAATAACACGTGGCGTTCTGGCATTGGCTCACTCTCACCACCGAGCAGAAGTCATCATTTATGCATGGAAAATGCCACCGAAAAGACTTATAAATAGGTAAAGTTTGACCATTGTGAAGTTTCTTTTACTTGATGATCATGTAAGAAAGAATTAAGAGAATTTCCACAATTTTTAGAGATTTTCAGAGATTTTCAAAAGCTTGAATTCGACGAGCATTGCAAGGAAGTGTAAGAGGGTTTGTGTAAAGACCCAACTCTTTATACTAAGCTAAGGTCATTACCAATAAATTAAATAAATATTTTGTAGAAAATAAATAAATAATAAAAGAAGGTACTAAATTTTTTAATAAAAATCTCAAATACTCATTTATAAATCGTAAATAAATTGGGTAGAAATAAAATTAAAATATCAAAATTGTAGTTCGGACCCTATTTAAAATAATAGAAAATATCATAACATGAGTTTTGAAATTTTAAATATAATAAGATTAACTGGCTAAATCTTTTTAGACCAAGCTAATCAACATTTGTTAACTAACAAGTCATTTCATTAAAGTCTCATATTTGCACTCCCGTCACTATAAATATATTTGTATCCATTTGATATAACAATTGTCACGTCCCGCTCCAAATGCCACTTTCTATGATTAGATGTAGGGCGTGCTGCCTAGACATCTAACATAAACCTATTGTGAGATAATGCTTTAAACGCCTAGTAAGTGGAAGAACTCTTTACTTTTATCTCTTCGCGAAGCTCTTCCACTTGAGCCTTAACGACCATCACCTCTTTTTATAGCAGAAACAACTCAAGAAATTAACACAGTAGAATACTTAAACTTTCTTCTTTATTAACTTAAAGCTTACAGAAGTATAAATTACAAATTACACTTTGCTTTGCATAAAATAAACCAACTCTGGTCTTCTTGCGTCCTTCTTCTCCCCACTATAGGGGTGTAAGAATAACTCGAATAACCCGACAACCCAGACTATACAACCCATATTATATAGGTTGGGTTGGGTTAGTTTAAAATGTGGGTTGAGTTAAGTTGAAAATTTTGATATTTTATGGGTTGGGTTGGGTTGGGTCTCGTGTTGAGTGTTGAAAATTTTGATTCAACCCAACCCAAATTAATAACTTCTATGGATGTTTGAAAAATTGAATTTATGGATGTTTAAATTTTTGGATGTGTGTATTTATCGATATGACATGTACAACGATTTTAAACTTTACAAACATTAGGAATGAAAAAAAAAAAATACAACCTGACAACCCAACCCATATTTCAAGGGTTGGGTTGGGTTGAATTAAGAATATAATTCGGGTTGCCAACCCAACCAAGTTGAAAATATGGATTGGGTTGGAAATGTCTCTCATGTTGTGTTTTATGTCCTAAAACTCGTAGATAGTAAATATAATTCGTTGACCGTTATTAATAAAGTGTTATTATTATAATTTCAATAAGTGTTATTGATTATATTATTAGTTTTGTCTTAATAACCAAAATCCAATAATAACATCCTAAGTTGTTTGATGAGTCTTGAACAGTACGTAGAGACATACATAAACAAATGTTCGAGATACACCTTAAATGATCTATAGCATAGGGATAAGGTTGGGTACCTTATCCTACTAACACTATGTATACTACTCACTTTGTATTTGATACAAACACAATGATCCAACGCGATCGTATAAGTAACATGCGAGTGCGGGTATCCTATGCAATGAGTTTGCATAAGATTAGACCACAAAATGGTTGTTGGGATTTATGTCCTAAAACTCGTAGGTTATAAATATAATCCATTGATCATTATTAATAAAATGTTATTATTGTAATTTCAATAAATGTTATTGATTATATTATTATTTTTGTCTTAATAACCTAAATCCAATAAACTAACATCCTAAGCTGTTTGATGAGTCTTGAACAGTATATAGAGACATACATGGATCAATGTTCGAGATCAACTTAAATGGTCTATAGTTTAGAGATAAGGCTGGGTATCTTATCGTGATAACACTATGAATATGACTCACTATGTATTTGATACAAACGCAATGATCCAATGCATTCATGTAGTTGACATGCAAGTGAGGGTATCCTATGCAATGAGTTTGCATAAGATCGGACCACAAAATAGTAACCACTAGATATAACTCCGTTAACTAGTTAGGTTTATATTTTATTAAGATGACCTAAGTAACTTAGTCTTAATCCTGAGTGTATTATGAACTTCTGCTCACGAGGGATTGTCTTTTGATTTGTATGGGTGAGAGTGGCCAGATTGCCGACTCAATACGCTTAACATTTTTTGGACAAGATCAAGTGGGGAGCTGGAAACATAATTACACAAGATGGAATTCACTCATTTTCGACTTTAGGGTAAGTAAATGTGTGTTTCTTTAAATGGTGTCTCCGGGACTTGAACAAAGGGTCCTACCCTCTTTATGGTACAAGAGGGGTTTCTGTTTATTGGTGGGACCATAAACAGGTTGTTCATTAGAGGAGCACTGATATTTAAGGACTAGAGGTAACTTATGGGTAAAACGGTAATTTAACTTAGATGGTGTTACGAACACTCGTGAAGGACCAACTTACGGTTATTGGTATATATACGTGGACATATAAATATATCTATAGTGATAAAAGTTCAACTGTGAGTCTTTAGTGGAGTGCACACAGTTAACGAATATTGATTAATGTAGTTAATGAGTTTAGCCAATTAATCTTATATCATTGTAGCTTATGATCTATAGGTCCATTAGGTCCCCTTCCTAGCTCGTAAAGGGTAATGGAATTTATTTTATATTGGTTGTAATTTGAAATGTTCAAAATTACTTTGAGAATTCGTTTAATGTATAGTGATGCATTATAATATAAAGTTTATCAAACTTTATTATATAAATTTAATTTTGGATATGATTCAAAATTAATTTATGGGAGATAAAATATTTAAATGAATTCAAATATTAATTTAATGTGAATTGGATTCATATTAAAATTATTGGTTATGAGATAAACTTATATTTGAATATGATTCAAATCTAATTTAAGTTAAATATAAGATATTTAATTTATCTATTAATTAATTGGAGAATTAATAGTTTATTTTTATTTTATTTAATTAAATTAATATAAAACTATAAGATATTGAAAAGATATTCATTAAATAAGATTTAAATGAAATAGTAATTAAATATGATTTAATTAATTATTAGGTAATTGATTAATGGTTAGTTAATTAGTAGATTTGAAATTTCTATTAATTTAATATTTTTTAAATTAATAGAATCCAATGATTCCTCATACTCTCTTTTATACTCCATGAAGGAAAGAGAGTTATAAATATGTAGAAGAAAATAGTTTTTCTTCAATGGATGTTTTTGCTTTTCGGTAAAAAAAAGCTTCTCTCAACTATCTCTAAACTTTTTCCATCCCAATTGGTTTTCACAAACCAATCTCATCCTAGAGGATAGGAAGGTCTGCGATGGGTGGTGTCCCAATTTGGAGATTTATTTTGTAGATTAAGAGACATAAACAAGTAAGTTTTTCTTTCTCTAATCTATAATTAGAAAGTATGCTTAGCCTTTAAGTCTTAATAAGAAAACTAGTTTCTTAATTATTTTTGCCAATGTACTGGTATTTTGGATTCCCAAATAAAATTAAAGAATGGTTCTGTAAAATCTTTCGCTGCCATGAGCTTTTATCCCTTCATGGAGTTGGTGTGACTTTACAATGTTGCATTCGATGCTGACACATGCAGAGGCATAAAAGTTTCCTGCCTAAAGTAGTCTATATAAAGTCTCCCTCCCTACTATGTAAACTTGATGAGGTCTGAATGGACCAAACCTTAGAGAGCTCCATGAGAGTTGGCAAAAAGGACTAGCCTTTTTCCTTCTGTAGAAGTTCTTCCACCTCTTCTTCGGTCAACCTTTGAATGAGAGCTTAGAGATAGATTAGAGAGAGAAGCTCACCTTTCATCCCCCTAACTTATAAAAGAACCAAAGAATACATTTTTATGCATTTTGCGGCTTGGCTCCCCTCTTTACTTTCCATTTTTGTCCTTCATTGTAATGTTTAACTTTTATATATTCTTATGGTCGAGTGCCCTACATCATTCAATACATTGCACTTTTATTCATTGTCAATCTTTCAACTCTTTACTATTCATCTTGTTTCTGTGTTATAAGTAGTTTAAGTGTGTGATAAGAAATTTGTACTTAAGGTTCACCGTGCTTAACCTGCGCTTCATTGATAACGTGTATCAATACCCATTATTATAACTCTTTTTATTAGAATAATGAGGCCAAAATACATAAGAAGATGATCAAAATGCGTAACTTATATTGTAAATTCACAAGTATGTAGATATATATCTTACATAAGTATCATGCCTGTTTTACGCCATTACAATGTTTAAACACAAGATAAATAGGAAGAAAGGAGCTAGTGAATCGCAGGAGAAATCTCGTGCAAAGGCCACGCAATGGGAGCTCACTTGGCGAATAACAATTCCAGGCGAGGAACCACGTCATCACACGAGGAAGGATCACTAGAGAACAAGAATGGTAGTTGAAGTTGATGTGACTTCATCAGGCTACAAACGACGCTGACAATCTTAGAAAAACAGAAGCTTCCAGTCGAAAGCTGCCTATAAAAAAGACTTCATCCCCACCAAGAGAAATGGGGGCATGCATGGGCCGGTCGAACACTTGTATGGGCCAAAGGCTTGAGTAGGTCAATTCCTAGTGAGTGGCAGACAATAATAGCCTTTCTGCTGTTTGTAAATAGTTTATCCTTCTTCTCCGATCAGTTGCAAAAGTGAGAACTTGACTCTTGAATAGGGAAGAATCCATACCCTTGTGTCTTATAACTTGTAATATTTTCCATTCTCTTCTCTCTATTTTTACACTTCTTTGTAATATATGTTGTTCATATTGTACAATGGCCTAAGACTTATATTTTTTATACATATGTTACATGTTTATACCTTTTAAATTCATCATCTCTTGACTTCTCACTTGTCAACGTGTTATTAGTAGCTAAGTTTATGATAAGTTCTTGATAATAAGTATAAATTATAATTCTTATTGCATTAGCTGAGCTATATTCATCACCTGACCAGTGTCAATCACCAACTACTCGAGAGGGAAAGTTGGAAGGATAAGACTAATGTCAAGGAGGAATTTGGCAACAACTCCACTTTAACGTATGAGTGAGAGTGTTCGAGACTAAAAGATCCATGACCTAAATCTCCCCTACCTCCATTTGTAGTAAAAAAATGATCGAAGAAGAAAAAAACCCTTCTCTGTTGAAGATATATGGATACTCAGAACTACATATGTACACATCATTAATTGACTAAACTTGTTTTGTGGGAATATTTTGATAAATATGTTTGTTTGATAAGAGTTTTATCCAATAGTGTCTTAAATTTATATAATGTTTAAAAAATATTCTTATAACTATTGATTAATTTATAATTTTAATAAATCATTTAATAACATATGGTAATTATGATTATGAATAATGGCGAATACTACTAGAAAGTTATTGAATAGACCCTAAATTTAAGTTTAAAGAAAAAGATGTGTGAAGGTGTAGGATAAATGGAGTGGGGTGCGAAGGATAGGGCTAAGCATAGCAGCAATAGGCGCGAGGCAGTCGATCTATGCCTTTGCCTCTCAGTCTCTGATTCCCTTCTCTTCCATTTTCGCTCCTCTCCCTCTCTCTCCTCTCTCCACTTCTCTCTCTCAGGCAAGCCTTCTTCGATTTAATTTATTTTCTTTTTTCTTTTTGCTTCCTACTTTGAATATGCTATGAGCACAATAACAACAACGAACACTTTTTCTTTCATCTTCATGTTTATTTCCTGCTAGGATTTCTGAGTCGAGGAAGTAGTCTAGGGTTTCTTGATCTTCGGGTGCTTCTCTTTTTTTTTTCTTTTTTCTTCTTTTGCTTTGACATTCGTTTTTTATTGGTTCAATTGTGAACTCTTTGTGATACTCTGATTTGGGTTTTCTTAAAATTTTTTGTTTTCGGCTTCTGCTTTGTGCTTGGTCAATTTCTCTATTGTTTGGGTTATAAGCGTGCATTGCGTAGGACATTTGCTGTTCTCCTTGATTTAATTTAATCTCGGATAACTTTTACTTTGGAAAGCTGGGATTTTTCGTCTCTCATTGGAATTTAAGCTGAAATTCTTTGCGTTCATTGAAATGGACGAGTTGCTCTTGTAAGCCTCTGGAAATCTTAACTTGGGTTTCGTTATTTTTGTTATTTGTTATATTTTTTGCTGCAAGCAGTTTAGGATGACTGAACCATCAAAAGTTATTCACGTCCGAAACGTTGGCCATGAAATATCGGAGGTCAAGTCTCTCTCTTTCTCTCTCTCTCTCTCTCAAGTTCAAATTCAATTGATAACTTTGAAATTTAAAATAATTTCTGCAAATGTATATTGTTGAATGAGCTGTTGTCATGCCACATGCCAAGTTTGATGTCTTACGACTGTTTATTTGAATTTTTCTGGGTGTGTGAAGTAATGATACTCTGATAATGGTTCATGCTTCACTTAAGGCTAAGCTACCTTGTAAATATGATTAACCCAAGTCAACGTTTATGTTAAAAGCATTCTTATTTATTGCAATTTAATGCCTGCTAAAGTTCAGAACTTTTGATAGTTTTTTTTTACACGTATCTATCTCACCTTGACTTGGTGAAATGTACATCTTTCTATAGCTCTGATAGTCTTTCTGCTCTTTTGACCAATTGGAGAAATCTTTTGTAACTCCTTTGGTTTGGACTTGTCGCCCAACTTCTGTATTAGAAAAAGAATTTAGGAGCGCTGTATATTGTATTAGACGTTCTTAATGTGCAAGTGCAATTTCATTTGTGTTGTGATGCCACCAAGCAGGGAATGAGAGAAATCTCCAAGAGCTCTCAAGCTGAATCGTTACCAATGTTTCCAAAGTATAGCCATGCAGGAGACTGACCCTCTATTTGTAGATGCTTCAAGCCTACTTATCCAAGATAACTAGCTTACACTAATCAGCAATTTCAAAGAAATTTCCTAACTCCCCTAAGTGCTTTGAAAAGCCCCTCTCAGTGTGCGATGGTGTGCACCTGAACATATCAAAATTAACTTCCTACTCTCTTATTTAGTTTTCCTAACTTTTAAGGAAGAAACACACAAATATTTTTTAAAGATATTCATTCTTTCCCTAAAATCTCGAATAGAAGCTATATTCTCTTAAATTCCATTTTGCTTATTTCGAACTCTATTGAATGGTGGCTCAGGCTCTATATTGTGATATTTCAATTCAACTTTTTCTTGTATTATTAAAGAGTTAACATGTTTATCTTTGCACATCTCTCATATCTCCTGATTTTTTAAAAAAATCTCTGTACGCTTTTTACCTTCTTGCAGAACGATTTGCTTCAGCTATTCCAGCCCTTTGGTGTCATAACTAAGCTTGTCATGCTTCGTGCTAAAAATCAGGTTTGCCTTCACTTTGATTCAGTGACATGTCTAAAATTTTCTTATATCTGAGCTAAAATGGAGTATTCATTGTTTTTTCATTGTGTGATGAATTCAGGCACTTATGCAGATGCAAGATGTTCCCTCAGCAGTTAATGCTTTGCAGTTCTTTGCTAATCTTCAACCAAGCATTAGGTATTATTATGCCGTTAAAATTTATCCATGCGAATTTGATCGCCTTTTTTCTGTGGGTATTATCATAACTTCAGTGGTATTAGCATGAGGAATAGAGGGTGGATCTGTAATCTGTTAAATAGGTAGGATGCTGAAAGTTGTGGGTCGAGTGTTCAAGTACGTGTGCGATCTATTACTTAGGAAGGAGGACTATGGTAGAGAGAGGATTTGCTTAGATCTCACCTTAGAGGAGAGTCTGGGATCTCTTGAATCTCTTGAATCACCCCCTTGACTTTGTAGGTTTGTTGCTCCAGTAAGCAACCAAAGTTCTAGATAGTGTTTTCATTATTTCTTTATTTTTTTTTTTCAGATTAGTGTTAAGTTTATTGGCTTTAGTGTTATTTCATCAGTTTTTGGTTATGTTGTGATACATTGGTACTCTTTTAATAAATTTTCATTTCATCAATGAAAAATTATCTGTCCTTAAATAAGGGAGGGAACAGGATTAGATAAACACGAAGAGAATATAGTAGAATTATATAAATCAATTGGGAGAAGTTGAATCAGTTGTTTAAAGAAGGAAGGGTGTAAGGTCAGCAAACAAGCAGAAGGAAGATTAAGTGTATAGGGTCAACTAGCAAGTACCTCAAAAACTTGATTAATTTCTCTTAGGAACTTTGAGAGCCTATAATTAGGCTCCATTTTTACCAGGACAGAAGTGGCAGAAGGTGATTGGGATTAAGTTTGGTCTGTGCCCTTTTGAATGGATATGGATTGGGGTTAGTGGCACTTCCAGGTTCCTGTGGAGAGGGATTGCTGGGGGATTCCCCCTTTGGGCTTAATTTATTCGTTGTCGAATCGGGATGGAGGGATTCTCTTGTCTGAGAAGATTGGTGGTTGGTGTCCCCTTTGTTTTGCTTTTACAATTTCCCCATTTTCCCATTGTCTTCCTTGGAAAACACCTTGGTGGCTATCGTTCTAGCTCAGTCTGGCCCCGCTTTGGAGTTCCACTGTTCACTATCTATTAGAGAAATGACAATATTGTTGATCTTCTTTCTTTGTTAGGAGAGTCTCAATGCTATGTGTGGAGAAGGGATGTTAACTATTGATGTAGACTCGGGTCTTTCCTGCCATTCCTTTTTCCTATGTCTCGTCAACCTTTTTCCCTTGAGAAATTTAGTTTTTGCCTTGACGTGGAGGATGAAAATTTCTAAGAAGGTGAAATTTTTTGTCTTGTAGGTTTTCCACGATAGGATGAACATCTTGGACAGGGTATCAAGGAAGATGCCTAATTAGTTGGGGCTGTGATGTTTTATTTTGTGTATAAGGGTTATTGAGGATCTTGATCAAATCCTTTAGAGGTGCGACTATGCTTGTGTTGTGTGGATTGTGGACTTGTTTTTTCCTTTTAGGAGTCTGGTTTTGAGTTGGCTAGATAGCACGATTGCATAAGATGATCGAGGAGTACCTTACTCATGCTTCTTTGAGGGAGAAAGGAAAGTTTCTTTGGCATGCGAGCGTGTGGGCGATTTTGTGGGGTCTTTGGGGAGAGTTAATAGAATCTTTAGAGGGAAGGAGTCTAACTTGGTCCCTTGTTAGGTTTCATTTTCTTTCTTGAGTATTGGTTACAAAGTTGTTTTGTAATTATTCACTTAGTTTTATCAGGCTTGATTGGTGACCTTTCTTGTAGGTTGTTCCGTTTTCTTTTGTGGGCTTTCTTTTTTTGTATTATTTCATTTCTACCTGACGAAAGCTTGGTTATTCATAAAAAAGAAGAAAATAGTGTTGTGCTTATAATTTCATTTGCATCCCTATCTAAAATTAATTTCAATTGGGTTGTGCATGTGGATGAATTCTAATTACCATTACCCACGGGCAAGAAAATGTGCTTTGGCCTATGGAGTAGATTTGTTCCTAGGGGAGCCTGTAAAGGGTACAAGGTATAACAGTATCATCATCATCAGATCTCACCTTGGTCAAGGGCTTCTTGTTGCCCTTAATGGAGATTCGATGTAATTGTGGGAGTTCAGTGATTCTCAACCTGGGTGCAATTAAGGTGGATTGCTGGAAGTTGCACATTGGTGAATGGTCACAATTTAGTGTTCTTTTAAGTTTTAAACTTTTTGTTATTTACAATAGGTGAAAATTTACATACCTCATGTGAGAGGTGAAAGGATGGGGTGTAGCACAGCCAGACATGATAATGTACCACATCTATCCCACGGTATTGGCAGTGCTTGTGGCAAATGTATCAGTTTTTCCTATTTCATATGGAATACCTGGGCCGTTTAGTCTTAGTTCGAGAGGGGTAGTTGTGAATCCTTTGAAGTAGCAGCTATGGAATAATTCTCGTTGAGGAATAAAATGCTGTATAGTTTTTGGCCTCAATGCATATTATTGTGAGTTTGTTGCCAATAATGGTATCGTTACATTTCCTTTGGCTTAGACGTTTACGAACAGACTTCAATTTGAAGGAGGCTGCAGTTGTTTCTCAATTGTCATGGCCTGATAATACCAATATTTATCTGCACACTCCCTCAAATGCGGA
The DNA here is from genome assembly GCA_025688845.1 of Cucumis hystrix. Taxonomy (NCBI): domain Eukaryota; kingdom Viridiplantae; phylum Streptophyta; class Magnoliopsida; order Cucurbitales; family Cucurbitaceae; genus Cucumis; species Cucumis hystrix. The sequence continues at coordinate 2,751,733 of CM046885.1, forward strand.
AGGGAGCCAACCACAATTTCCTAGTAGTTCCTTTACCACCTCAGGTCACATCTAATATGATTCAACCTGCTGGTGCTGTGGATCGTCCCTACGAACATGAGAACCCTATCTTGATTTGTTGGAAAGATGTTTCATCTAAAACACAACTGGTGAGCATGCTTCAATTAACATGCAATTTTGGAGCGTGTCCTAACTTTCACCTTCATGACATGGTGACTCTTTAGGGGCAGAATAATCACATTCTCTGATTTTGAAAGTACACAATAGTAAGAGGGAGGCTGCATGCTTTGCATGCGCATCTGTTAAGTAGTTTGGATACTGACATATGTGGGGTTTATTCTAAGAGTAATTGAGTGAGAACGTAACTCAGCTAAGTATTAAGGGTGACACTGGAGATAGGAGGTGTTCTTTCGGCAGTTGCTTAGATATTGAGTCAATAGAATTAGGGATCTCTACAATCATCCCATGGCAATGCCAATTTTTTCTCTGGTAAATAAATTGAGTTCTATAACTGCTTTTCATCCAAATTTAGTCTTACGTGAGGCATTTGATGTTTGAATTCGTTTCTGTACTTTCTTCAGGGGGAGGAATGTTTATGTCCAGTTTTCATCACATCAAGAGCTAACTACAGCAGATCAGAATGCTCAAGGACGAGGAGATGAGGTTTGTAACTATTTACCTGATTTTAAAGAAGGATAATGCCTTAGTAGTTATAATGATGGAAACTCTGGAATGACTGAGGCAGGATTGGACCTCGACAAATTTGCAATATAGTGATTTTAAAGAAGGATAATGCACAGTTTTTGTGTTGAACACCCAGTACTCATAATGCCATATGCAGTTTTTCAGATATGTACAAGCATGATAAAATTTTTTTCTTTCAGGGTGATCCTATTTCTAGCCCTCATAAAAAAAGATCAATTTTTATTTTCAGCCTTCTATTATGCAGAAATCTCTCTTGCTTCCATGAGTATGGTATTCTAAATATATTTTAGGACAATGCTTGTTGCCTTCAATCCCCTTCCTTTTTGGGTGTTTTTAGTTTATGTATTTGACCTTAGATTTGTTGAGGATTTTATTTAGATGAATTGAGTTTGAACTTACAACATTTCTGTATCCATGATCTGAAATTTATGAGATTTTGATGAAATATTCCTGGTGGGCCTGGTATATTCTTTTATTTTATGGTTATTCATATAACTTATGTGCATATTTTTGGAATAAATGTCAAATTTTTTGTTGAAGACCTAGTTCTTCATTTGCTTGTCTGACTGTAGGCATCCATTCCGTTTATTTTTTTTTAAATTATGAGTATCAATTATTTATTATAAAAATGATGTAAATGATTGAAATGGAACCTAATCAAATATGGTGATACAGGAAGCGTTGTCCTAATGTCATTAGCATGCACTATTATTTTTAACTCCCCATGTCAAAATAATTGTTGACAGCTTTACATGTTAGGCTTCTTAATGAGCCCACATATGAAATTAGTGGAATAAAGGAAATAGTTGATTAAGTTCGTTTTGTTCAAACAGAAAACTTTTAGTATTATTAGAGGTAATGTATTTGCTACTGCTAATCAGTTACCATTACCCAACATCTTGCTCTGCGTCTTAGCCAGATTGCTGATACTCTATAATTTTAGAAGAACATGTATAATATTTTTGGATTTCTTTTTCTTCTCAATTTATTTCCTTCTCTCTCATCCTTCTTCATGTGAATACTCTTGGTCACTCTCTGGAGCAGCCAAATCGAATACTCTTAGTCACAATCCATCACATGCTATATCCCATTACAGTGGAAGTGCTGCATCAAGTATTTTTCCCACATGGATTTGTGGAGAAGATCGTGACATTTCAGAAGTCAGCTGGTTAGATTAAGTTCTCTCTCCTCCCCCCTTTCTCATATCATCACTTTATGCATGAATATGTTGAAAATCTATTCTATTGGAATGTTCGCTCTTTCCTTTTTTCCCTTCTCGAGTTGAGGGTGAGCCTTTTTTTTGTGCCAGCAGTATAGGGTCCTCAAGTCAAAATTAAGCCCTTCATCTAGAACTGGTTGCTAAATACGTTGCTGCTTTCTGCTTGAAGTGTTTTTGCTTTTTAGTGAGTTTTCATACATTTGCATGAATATCTTAATTGCATTTATGTAGGTTTTCAGGCTCTCATTCAGTATCAAACTCGGCAATGTGCTGTTTCTGCTAGGACTGCACTACAGGTAAATACTCTCTTTTCTGTTGGACCAGTCAGTTTGAACGTCATACTTTCCTTGAGAGGTTTTCATCCTTGTTTATTTGCCTTAAGAATAGAGCACCTGTGCTACTCTTGTAGGGACGTAATATATATGATGGTTGCTGTCAGCTAGACATTCAGTTCTCCAAGTAGGTTCTATAACTAATCATGATATGCTTCTGACTTTTTCCATCTTTGCTTTTATAATTAGAGATTATGGTTTCATTGTGCAGTCTTGACGAATTACAGGTGAACTACAATAATGAACGTTCAAGGTTTGTAGCAAAGTGAATCTTCAATTAGTTGTTTTTTTATTATTTATTATTTATTTATTTTTATATCTTGGATTGCATTAATATGGGTATTTTTTCTCGATGTTTTTCCAGGGATTTCACCAATCCTAGCCTGCCTTCTGAACCAAAAGGCCGGTCATCTCAAGTATGTACCATCACATTTCTTAGAATGTTTGCCCCTCTCCTTCCTGAAATCTTAATTTTCCTTATCTGGATGTGTGATAGCCTGGTTATGGTGATACGGGAGGGATGTATACAATTCAAGCATCTGGAGCGAGACCAGGTGCTGTAGTTTTCTATCATATAATGGATATATATATCTAAATATATATGTTACTTTCTATGTTTATGTCTTTCGTCATCATGCACCCTCTTTTTCCCAGAAGACAATATACTTATGTACATTTTTTTTTTCCTTTTTTGTGGTTCCAGTTGGATTCTCACAGGTGTGTATTGTTCCTGTCGAACTATGGTTGAGATGATAGAAGAGTACAAGCACCTATTAGATCATTTGTCCATTATCGGGGGTTTTTCCTTTCCTTTTGGAATAATATAGTAACCCTACACTATAATGATCGTACTTGCCATGAGATCCTTTAGCTTTGAGATCTGGGATGTTATTATAAAGATGGATATAGTCAACCATATCAGGGAGTTCTTAAATTAATTTAAAATTTAGAAATTTGTCTACAGACTTGAGCGTTGTAGTTGATGTCCGTAATGTATTTTTTTTACTTGATTTTTAGATGGCCAATGCAGCCGCTGTTGCTGCTGCTTTCGGAGGAGGTTTGCCACCTGGTGTTAGTGGAACGAACGACAGGTGTACAGTTCTTGTGTCCAATCTGAATCCTGATGTGAGTAACATTTCTTTATTCTTTGTTACATTCCTGCTCAAGCTTTTATTATCATGGTTGTCCCCACCGTTAATTTTTCTTCTTTTCTTTTTTATTTACAGAGAATAGATGAAGACAAGCTTTTTAACCTCTTCTCCATTTACGGTAACATTGTAAGAATTAAGCTTCTCCGGAATAAACCTGATCATGCACTTGTGCAGATGGGAGATGGGTTCCAGGCAGAATTGGCTGTACACTTTTTGAAGGTTTGGTGTTATTACATTTCTCTCGTGCATGGGGGTTTATTTTCTGCTGACGTATGAGATTTTATTTTATATTTAAGCTTAAAGAATTATGACAAGTTTAAACTATTACGTTCATGAGGCCATTTTGCAATTTAGCAAGCATGAAGCAGCATGAAGCAGACATACTGATGAATAAATTACATTATAGGAATTTGAATATGTGAACGCCTATTTTGATTTCTGCCTTTCTGGATAAGACCCAAAAGCTTAAAACATGCAAAAGCATTGGTATATTGGTTTCTGTAGTTTTATTTTTACGTTTATAAGAGTAGTATCATGGACGGAAGATTTTTGTTAGCAGCATTTGAAACAGAAAAGGTGGGAAAAACAAAATACAAATTAACAAGGGGGTATAAATACATCCCAATGAAGTAAAAAAATGTTAGAAGTATAAATAGGAAACAAGGAAGACAAAGAACACTAAAAGGAAGCTTTAGTTTTGGCTAAATCTAAGCTTCCCTCTAAGGTAAGGGCTGAGATATTTCGTATTTTTCAGCTACTTGTTTGGAAGGCCGTACTTTATCTATTGAAGCTTTAATTTTGTTCAAGGGCTTTTGGTTTCTCGGGTGACAAATGCCTCAAGTACTTTTGAATTTTATGTAGGGAGCAATGTTGTTTGGCAAGAGATTGGAGGTCAACTTCTCAAAGCATCCTAATATTACGCAAGGGGCTGACACTCATGAATATGCTAACTCAAACCTTAATCGTTTTAACCGAAATGCTGCAAAGAACTACCGCTACTGCTGCTCCCCCACAAAAATGATCCACATATCATCTCTATCTCAGGAAGTGACTGAAGAAGAGATAGTGAGTCTCCTTGAGGAGCATGGGCCGATTGTCAACAGCAAGCTCTTTGAGATGAATGGTAAGAAGCAGGCACTCATCATGTTTGACACTGAGGAGCAGGCGACTGAAGCTCTTGTTTGCAAGCATGCTAGTTTGCTTAGTGGGTCGATCATTCGCATTTCGTTTTCCCAGTTGCAGACTTTATGAGGTTAACAACGGCATTAAACAAGTAAGAAGTGATGGATTCTTAATGCTTAATTGGGGTTGAGGATTCATAATTTACGAGGATTTAAAAAAAATGGAGATGATGGCGCATACTGTCTTAATTCTTGTAACAGTTAATTTGTGTTTGGATTTTTTTCGTGGGATTGTACTTCTGCTTTGTTGTTGTCTCAATTCTTCTCTTCTCATCTCTTCTCTTCTCTTGTTGCGCTTATGGAAATCATTCTTAAAACTTCTCGACGGAGTTAGATTTTCATTTTATGTTGTCAGTTTTGAAGAATAGGAAGAAAGAGGGAAAACTAACCTGCCTTTTTTCAGTTGAGGATCTCCTTGTTAGGTGCGGTGCTATGTACATGTCTTGTCTTGTAATTTCTGGGAAATCAGGCCATTGGCTCTTGTAATTTCAGTTCATAGTACTCTTTATCTCTTCTACCTAATTTATTGATGAACACTTTGCCCTTGACAAATTTTTTGTCCAATTCTCTCCTTAGCCTTTGACAGACAGATAAAGAAATAGCTGTTCAATGTATGTATTCTTCCCCTCTCCCTCTCCTCTCTCCCACAGTATTCTCTCTCACTCACTTTTCCTTGCTTATCTTCTCTATCTCTCTTTCTCCCACCTTATTCCCTCTCTATCCCACTTCCCCTGTTGTGGCTCTCTTTCTCCCTGTACTTGAATATGCTAATATGTTAAGAGTTGAAATAATTATCCTGAGTTTAGTTCTCTACTTTTTGGCTAGTCGTGTTGTAACGACTTGTTTTAAGCGTTTTAAGTTGAAGTCATTGCTTAAATAAAAAAAATATTTTTAGTACCAAAACCATGCAAAAGTTTAGACCATTTTATATAAAAATGATGAAGGCAAGAAACAAGTACTAAAGCAATTAAATAAAAGAATTAAAATCATTAAAAAGAACAAGCGGTTAAATAAATTCAATTACCAACCAACCTGGAGGTTCATTGCATTCGAAAATCATAAAAGTAAAAACAAAATTAATGGATCCCTTCCCTTTTGTCATTCTGTCGGCTTGTCCCTACGTTTGCATGAAAAAGAGTGTAAAATTAAACATACGGGACCCACTACTAGGTGTAATTGTTACCATCATTACAAAAACATTCTAGTTTAATCAAACTCAGTCATTTAATGCATATCTTTCTTACTTGATTCGAAGTTATTTCTTAAAACTCATAACGAAGTTATTAGGAGAGGTTGTTGTCCTTAAACAAGAAGTTCAATTAGTATTAGTATTATAAGTCAATCCTTCTAGATACACCTCGCCTAATCAAGCACAGTCATTTGCATCCCAAAAAGTGAACAAGTGTGGCGTCTAAACACTTCGAGAGACGCTCGCCTTAATCATCAGTTGGTTACGGAAGTTATATCGTATCAAAGCTCTAGCATTGCTTAATTGTCTAATAATGCGTAGGCTTTTCTTCACATTTTTCTTGCATACAAGTTATTCCGCAATACCATCCCGCATCCATTTATTTCTCTTTATAGACTCTCTAAGGGTACATAAGTAGTTTTAGTCCTGGTTCTGTTCTGTTTTTTTTTTTATATTTTATTTAATCAATTATTTTATACTACCTAGATGATGAGTAATGCGCAGAACTAATGTCTTGAATCAAATCCTTGTGTTCGACTCTAGATCATCCAAGTAAACTTATTGTTTCGCTTACACTTGAGCAAGCAGTAGGAAAACTTGTACTCAAGAGGACTTAGCAATTACTTGATAAAGAAGTACATAGTGAGCATCTTGCATGTCGTGATCATGACCCATGACTTACTGCATAAAATTAATCACGCAATATAGAAAGATATAGTAAGCATCTTAGGTGAGATGAACATGCTTCGTGATGTATTGCGTAGATTATAATTACACAATATGAATATGAAATTACTAAGTCAATACCAAAAGAAACTCCAACCAACCAGTCAGGTAGGAACACTTAATTAACTAATCACAATGAATTGTGCATTAATAGTCAAGGAGATATAAAGTATTTATTAATTTTAGAATTAAGGCGAGTGACCTTTCAATGCCTTTGCCATACTTGTTTGCCTCTCGAGATCCAAATAATTAAAGTTAAGCTATAATTTGTATCTGATCAGTTTGTTTGTATTACATGTAACTTATCCTTAATTAAGGCAGACAACGTCTCAATGGTTTCGCCACACACATTAACATCTCTACAACTTATGCGAAGGATGAATTTGACGATAAGATTGTATTGCTACAATCTCCTCACCACTTACTTAGTTAAATGCATGTTTTCACTTGTCAGGTAATTGCTTTTAATATCATTGTCTTTCTCTCGAATACACAATGTTTGACTTCCGCATTTAGCTAAACAAAATTTATAAAACATACATCCAGATTCTCTAACATTAATAACACATTCCATTGCTCATGAACTAATTAAATAGATTGAACATGAATAACAACAGAGAAATGAGAGAATGGTAGAAGAAATGCATTACTATTACAAACATATCTTTATGCCTCTCGGTCATAGAGTACAAATTACAATGTAATACAACAAAAACAGAAAATGGAATATAACAAAGTGTGTCAAGCTATAAAGTATGATTTCTCATACTCTTTGGCTATGATTTTTGCATGATTGTGAGGGAGAAATGGTTAGGGAAACACACACTCTCTCTTGTTGTTTTTAGCTCTTACCTAAAACTCATAAAGAAAGAATGGAAGACAATGAAATTGCTCTCTGGCTAAAGATTGCACACTTTGTTATGGAGTAGAGTCTTTTATTTATAGGCAGAGAGTGATGTTGACAGAATATTGACAGAACATTCCATGCCTCATTAATGCTTCTGATTAAAGTTGCATCACATTGCGCATACGTCCTTTTGTCCTTTTTCTGACATTCGCGCCAACCAAACTTTTATTTATAGCTTGATTACTCATTGTCTTGTTGGTTGAACGTGTCTCCCCGTGTAACGTTCTATCACCAGGCTTTACTTCTTTTTGCTCATTATCCTGTGATTAGATCATGTAAAACACGAAAAAATTGGGATAAAGTTTTTTTGTAATATGCGATACACAAGTTAGTCAAATTCTCTACTCTCTCCCAAGTTTTCTTCTATTATTTTAGATAAAAAGCCACAACAACTTGTATTTCTACAAGTTATCAACAATATCGGTTGACTTCAAGCCATCTCTCGGATCGAGAGTAGGTGGTCCGAGAGGAGGATTGATAACGCGCAGAAATGTTCATTATTATAGCCCTTTTTATTAGAATAATGAGGTCAAAACGCATAAGAAAAATGATCAGAACGCGTGATTCATGTTAAAAATTCATAAATATTTAGAAATACAGCTTACATAAGTGTCATACCTGTTTTACGTGATTATCATGTCTAAATGCAGGATAAGTGGAAAAAGAAGAGCAAATCACAGAGAACATCTCCCGCAGAGGCCATGCGATGGAAACTCGCTTGGCGGTTAATAACCCAGGCGAGGAAACATGTCATCACGCGAGGAAAGCTCACTAGAAGACAAGGATCATAGTTGGAGTGATGTGACCTCAGAGGAAGAGAAGTTTTCCACCGAAAAGTAGCGTATACAAGCACTTCGTCCTCACCAAGAGAAAAGGGAGGTCTGAATGGACCATTAGAGGCTTGTATGGGTCCGTTTAGAGAGCTTGTAGCTGGGATAGAGAAGAAGAAGAAGGCTACTCCTTCCGGTCTCCTAACTTGTAACATTGTTCCACTCCCTCTGTCCCCCATTTAAGTTTACATTCTTTATACTGTATGTTGCACATATTGTATGTTGGCCTACGACCTACATTCTTGTATTTCTTTAAACACACATAACGTCTCAATCCAGCATCTCTATACTTTCCATCTGTTAGTGTATCCATTGTAGCTTGGGTAGATGATAAGTTCTTGATAAGAAGAATTGCTTATAAGCTATATCGCGTTAGTTGAGCTAATTGCATTGTCGGCCAACGTTAGTTGCCAACTACCCGAAAGGGAAAGTAGCTAGCTAGAACATAACTAACGCGAGCGAGGAAGATTTTCATCTCTCCTCGCAAGGTTATTCCTAACATTTGCATCCCAAAAGGAGAGCAAGTATGGACAGTGGTACTGAGAGGTAGCAATCCTTAATCGCGGAAACCTATATGAGTTATAAGTAAACCCTTCTAGACATAACTCACAAAGTCGTACTTAGTCATATGGATCTTCAAAAGCGACCATGTGTGGCATATAAAGACTTCGAGAGAAGCATGCCTTAATCATAAATATGGTTTAGTGAGTTACGTCGCATTAAGCTCATCACTTTATTTAGTTGCACGATAACACGTAGACATTCCTCCATTCCTTTCTTTGAGACAAGTTAGTTTGCATCATCACACCTTCTTCTGAGCCTCGCTTTACAGACTCTCGCTGTGTAGTTAGCAAGTCTTACATTTGTTATTCTTTAATTCTTTCAATTCACCTAAATGATAAGTGGATCCTAGAACTAACTTCTGTAAACGATTTCCTGTGTTCGACCTTGGATCACCCAGGTAAACTTGTTGTTTCAGGCAAGCAGTAGGAAAACTTGTACTCAACGAGGACTTATGCACCACGCGATGAGAGACACATAGTGAGCATCTTACATTCTATGATCATGACCCATGACTCATCACTTAAAATTGAAGCATGCTATATAGAGAGTTACGGTGAGCGCACTACGCACAATGACCTGATTTAGTGATGTATTGCAATTGCGCTATACACACGAAGTTATTAAGTCCAAACACGGACAAGCAAATGTCTGATACTATCATTGTCTATTAGTGATAAATCGTGATAGAGCACTATCAGTGTCTACTGATAAAGTACTATCACTATCTACTGATAGAGCACTATCACTGTCTACTATATAACAAATATTTCAATCCTTAGCCCTCATCTAAAAAATAGTGAATTATAGAAAATAAAGTTTCAATAGTAATCACCAATAGTTTTTATCACTAAAATAAAAGGTAGACAAAAGATCATAGTGAAAAAAGGTCAATCACTTAAATGTCAACATGGTATTAAGTTTAATCAAGTCTTATTAATAGCAAACTATAAATTCAAATTTTAATTTTAATAACAAAAGCATCTCTTCTACCCAATCATAAAAAAAAGTAATAAAGATATCAAAAACAACCATGCAAAAAGGAATGTAGCTAAAGCTAAGCATTGAGCCAACCATATAAATAATAAAAAAGAGTAATAAATAACACAAATTCATGGTTGATAGAAACTACCTAATTAATAATCATAGAAAAAGAAAGTAATAGAACACTATCACTTTTTATCGATAGGTTTTCTGTGAAAAAAAATGATAGACTACCATTGTCTATCAGTATATAAACTATAATTATTACTTTGATCACTTCTTATTCTAAAAAAAATGAAAAGAACACATGTTTTTAATATAAGTTTTACCACACATCATCATTTTTCATTTATGATTTTGTTGTTTTTTCTGAAGATGTTTTTGCCTTTTCTGTTCTCCCCTTTTTATTGCTTATCATCTATGGAAAAAAATAGGTCTAATTAGTATAGATTGACAAGATTTTATCCATACCAAACATTTGATAGGTTTATTCAATATACCTTCAAACGAATGAAGATGAAGAAAGAAGAAGAAGAAGAATAAGAAAGAAGGAAAATAGTGTGTTGGAGGAAGAAAGAAGAAGAATGAGGATGAAGTAGGATTTAGATTGTCACACTATTTGCTTTGCTAAGGAAAGAAGAAGAAAAGAAGAGTGAGGATGAAGTAGGATTTAGACTGTTACACTGTTTGCTTTTCTAAGGAAAGAAGAAAAAAAAAAAGAAAGATGAAGTTGCCGAAATGTTGTTTGCTCTGTTGCAGAAAGAAGAATGATGGAGTTGCCTGTCAAAATTTTGTGGGTTGGAGGAAAAATGAATCATTGGGTTAATTGGCAATTAGAAATAGAAAATCGTGGGTTATTCACGTCTTACGTTTTTGGGTGCACTTTTATTAGGTTTCTACCAAGAATTTAAATAGTTTGTCAAATTCTTCATTATTCCATATCGTGTATTTCGTAGTGAATCAACTTTTAAATATATTTAGATGTTACCATATGAATCATTATACTATTTTAAATATTACTAGTGACATACAATTCCATATCACGAAACTAATATAGAATAAAGTAAATACTCCACGAGGTCACATTTTCCTCCATGAATTGAGTAGGTTTTTGGTGGTTGTCTCATGTTCGTTTCTTTTGTGTCAGTGTTATCTATATGATCTCAGTATATAATTGTCTAAATCTTTACTCGCCACCAAACAAGTGGTAGATTTGAAAGTCTTGGATTTTGATTAGATATCTTTACTCGCCACCAAACAAGTGGTAGATTTGAAAGTCTTGGATTTTGATTAGATTTGGATGATATGCATTGATTTTCACTCATATTTTCAAGAAGAGTATACATGCTACGAATTATGAAGTTGATCTTTAAAATAATCTTTCTAACTGAAAGTCACTTGTAGACCAAAATATAATGAGAAATTAAATTTTAATATATTTGAAAATATTTTGGTTCAAATGCTTAAAAGAAACCTACCATTTTCTAAAGGGTTTTTTTTTAAACAATATATAGCAAACCAATAAAATATTTACACGCATAGAATAATTTTGAAAACAGACAGCTCAAAGGCCCACCATGAAAAATACCAAAAATATTCTTTTTCTAAACGATTATGATATGTCATCGTGTAGAAAATTATACACGATTATGTGATAGTATCAATACCAGCCACACAGGCGTATAATTCTTCTTCTAAACGATCATGATATGCAATCGTGTAATACATGATCGTGTAGTTCTTTTTAACAATAGAAAAAATGCTTCGTATATTTTTTATTCTAAACGATCATGATACGCAATAGTTTAGGAAACCAAAGATCTTCGTTTCTCAAACTCTAGCTTGTCCACAAATCAAATACAGTAAGTCGTTCCTAGATCCATGTGATTTACTAATGATACACAATCGTGTAATTCTTTTTAACGATGGAAAAAATTCTTCTTGTAATGTATCCCCTAACCTATCTATCCTTTTCTACTGAATTTTCTCGTTTTCATGGATAGTCCTTCGGACCTGTCTTTGCGCCTTCTTCTTTGAGTCCTCTGACAGGCAAAACCTGGAAAAAGGTTTTATAAGATTAAAAAGGTCCGTTGAGCGCCTCATGGCTATGTCATAATAGATTCGAACACTTGCCCCGGATCAACTTCCAGATCATAATTGCTCTAGTGAATAACTAAATAAAAAAAAATCAAATAGATGGGGAAAGAAACTAAGTAGAAAAATGCCACTTCCTCTGCCCGTAGGTTGTTGAGCCTTTCTTCTTGCACCTTGAATAAAGAGCTTTTTTCGGAAGAAATCCCAGTTGAGGGGAACATAGGCTCCGATCAGGCTCAAGAGAAGGAAGGGCACCTCCCCCTGGCTAACTTACCCTCTACAATCAGGAAAGACTCCACTCCTTCCCTTCGTCTTCTCAGTCAAGCAGTTCCACTCCTAATAGGTCAAGCTGCTTCCAACTTCTTCTTCAACGGAAACTTCAAGGCAACTAAGACGGATTCTACAGGGTGGGGTTCCTCTTTAGTAGAAAAAAGCCCAATTTTTCTTCTAAACAATCATGATACACAATTGTGTAGGAAATGATATACGATCGCATAGTTCTTTTTAATGATAGAAAAAATGTTTCAAATTTAAACGATCATGTTGACCATGCTAAACAATCGTGTTGACTAAGTAAGCAATTGTTTCAATCATATTACAGTGATATTTAAACAATTTTGATAAGAAAAAGATGAAAAATAGAAGAAAAAAAATCTTGAGGGAGAACTGAAGAAATCTGGAAGAGAAAATGAATAAATCTCAAGGAAGAAGAAAAAAAAAAGTAACGAATCGTCCACAATATCAAAGACAAATCTAAAATTGGTCTATGAGCTTTTTTATTTGGTTACACAAATCATATTTAGTGTTTTATTATATTTATAAAAAAAATTGATCTTTCCCAAATCTATTTTACCATTGATTACAAATTTTAGACCATTTATTTGCTTATAAATATAATCTTTCCCAAATCTATTCTGCCATTGATTACAAATTTTAAACCATTTATTTGCTATCGTTAAATTCACCTATGGAATAAAAATTAAAATGCACAAAATATAATGAATCTTTTACTACTTTCACATCCCAACCAACACTTGCATATTTATGAATGGAAAGTTGAAAAAAAAAAATTATAAAAAAACAGTCTATAACATCTATTTTTTGCATATCGTAAATATGACAAGTAATTAAATATATAGATGATTATCATAGAACTATTCGCTTTTAAATTTGCTACTTTTGCAATTTAAAAAATATAGTGACACATAACTATTATCGTATTTTTCTTTTTTGCTATTTTTTCAAATGCCCTTTATGAATTGGTTGGTAAAAAGAACAAAGAATGAGAATCAAGTTTGCATTTCAACAATATCAAAACCAAAGTTTTTCAAGTTCAAGTTTAACAATTGCAAGTGGGAGAGATAGAACCATATACCTTTAAAATGATAATTAATTTCTTTATCTATTGACCCCAAAATTTACAAGACAAACCATTTACTACGAAATATTAACAATCCTCAAGTCAACACAATTATTTGAAATTGACTACAGTTGAAAGAAACCGAGTAGCCCTCCATTTATGGAAGGTGAGAATATGTGAGGCAATAGGTCTATTCATTATGTAATTTATCAGGCCATCAAAATGAAACGTAGAAACAACATAAGCATATGATCAAATGGAATAAAGTTTGTACTATTTACCAAGGTTAGAAGCTCAATTTCCCTATTCTATGAGAACATTACAGCATCTAATGTTCTTCCGTTCCGAGTGGAATAATTTATTCACTCTGTATATGTGGTCATGTATAAGTATGGAAAATTCATATACTGGTACAGACAATGGGTTGTGAAGATGTCCTTAAAGTAACTAGTTAAGTTATGTGTAAGGTAAGACTAGTTAGTAAATGCTACATATGATGTTGTATAACCTTTCAAATGGAAGCCATTCTATTGAACGGGATCATATCATTTTGATGTGGAATCCTTTCTCTTTCAACAGGAGAAATTACCTGTGGCATGGTCATCCCTACCGAAACTATGATTTCTGCATTATGCAAATAAAATCCCAAGTCATATATTGCTATACGAATAAGAAAAGTAGATATAGCTGTTTACAGAAGATGCAAATTATAGCCCAATAAGGATCACACGCAAATAATAATCGTATTGAATATCATTCAGTTCCTTGAGTTTTGCAGGAGCTTTCATTGGCATGTTGAAGTTCAAGGAAAATCATGTTTGCTCAAATAAAGGGTGATGGTGTATATTATTGACAACAAACAATCATAAAAACACCGACTGAATCTGATCCCATTTTATCGACTTTCAACCAATTATCATACTTTTCTGACTGATATAACCTTGGAACACTCGAGACTAAACTCACTATACATACTACCAAGTAATGTGAGTTGCTTGCACCCTTTTCCTTGAGAACACTCGGGAGTCGGGACTAAACTATCATAATACTTTTCTCCCCTATCAACGTCGGATCCTTCTTGGCCAATTCATGAAAGATAGTGTCTAGTAAGATTGCCCCTTGGCATCCAATTATTTACTAGAGTCTCATTTACTAGGATGTCGTCCTGCTGATACACCTATTGAGCCCAATGCCAAACTCAGAGATACAGGTGATCAAGTTCCGATTGACAAAGAAAAGTATCAACGCCTAGTGGGCAAACTGATTTATTTATCTCACACTAGGCCCAACATCTCATATGTTGTGAGTACTGTTAGTCAATTCATGTAGACTCCTTACGAAAGAACACATGGAGGCAGTAAACAGAATTTTGAGGTATTAAAAAAAAAACTCCTGGTAAGGGATTGAGATTCAGAAAAATTGACAAAAGGTGTATTGAGGCATACAGAATCTGGTTGAGCAGAGTCTACTGTTGATAGAAAATCTACCTCCGGGTACTGTACTTTTGTATGGGGCAATCTCGTTACTTAGTGAAGCAAGAAGCAAGGCGTTGTTGCCAGGAGTAGTTCTGAAGATGAATATAGGGCCATGAGTTTGGGAATCTATGAGAAAATTTGGCTTCAAAAGGTGTTATCTGATCTTCACCAGGACTATGAGGTGCCTAGGAAACTTTTTTGTGATAATAAGGCAACTATCAGCATTGCTAATAACCTGGTCCAACATGACAGAACTAAACATGTAGAGATTGACACTTTATCAAAGAGAAATTGGACAGTGGTAGCATCTGCATTCCTTACATACCTTCAAGCCCACAAATTGCTAATATTCTCACAAAAGGACTTCTCAGACAAAGCTTCGAGTCTCGAGTTAGCAAGTTGGGTCTTTTTGACATTTACGGCCCAACTTGAGGGGGACTGTTAGAATTAGCGAGCTTGTTATATATTGAAAGCCCCAGAGTCTGTTAAAATTTTATAGTGCCCTAATGATCTTTTATTATTTTTATTTTTGGATTCTATAACCTATAAATAAATGCTCCCTCTATCCTTATGAGATAAAAAAAAATAATAAGAAAATAGCATCGTGGTTTTTCTTCTTGTTCTAGGGTTTCCACGTAAAATAGTTTATCTTTCTATTTTCCTTCTTTCAATGCAATTGACTATGGGGGACGAGAAAGTTGATGATTGGAGAAGGAGAATATGGGGGGAAGAGGGTTTAAACATTTTGGGCTTTAAATGAGAAGCTGTTTCAGGTTTCTTACATGAATATGCAGCTACGATTTGGTTAAAAGGAAAAAGGTCAGTAATAGCATCGTCTCACAATAAATAACTTGTCAACTCAAACAATATATTAAAAGTCCTAATTATTTGCTCTAAAATCACATATAAATAAAGCAATGAGCATGAGAAAGAACATTCAATTAAATTTTATCAAAAGCAAACACTGACCTATGGCTTCTCGGATAGATAAATTTGGTCGTATGATGTCTTCAGATTTTATAAGAAAAACGTCACCGATGTACAGATGATTTGTGGGAACATAAACACTGCACAACTCTTCATATCCGTTCATCTGTCATTATCATTAAAAATTTGTCGAAGGCATAACTGAGTCATGTACATTTATTCTAAGCAAAATCTGTAGATCAAGGATTTTGATGTCCTATATCTGTTGAAAGGCCAAGGTGGGTGACAGTTTCTACGGCCCATTATATAAAAATTTCATTAATTATTTTTTGGTTTTTAAAGTGAATATTAGAGATCCAAACATTACAGCCATCTCCACCTTATGTATTGTGTTTCCTTGTTTGTTGTCTACTTTTACGTGTTCTCAAAATTAGGCCCACTTTAAAAACTAAAAAAATGTAGTTTTCGGAAAACATGGTATTGATTTAATGAATTTTACATTTAGCTAATAAGTGTAAGTTATAATCAAATGTACCAAATTACCCAATAAATGGTGAGAAATCTAGCATAGTTTGTAAGAACATAAAACTAAAACGAAATCGTTATAAAGGGATCTTATTTAAAATCGTAGAACAGCAATTCCTAAAATGAACTGGAAGAAAATTATGGGACATAAAATACCTGAAGAACAACCGATGAGGTAATAAAACCAATTGCATATTCACCAATTCTTGGGTGCCGTATTATGGCTACTTCCTTGAATGCTGTGGTACTTTGGTCTGTACAAAAGGAATAATAGAAAGAAATCTGTAAACTAGTTATACCTCATAATGCTGTCATTTTAACACAATTATATTAAAAGTTTAAACCTGGACAACAATTAGAAAAAAAAGGAATCACAAAAGCAAAAATTTTACACTTATACTAGATTTTGATAAAGCATACTCATTTAAGGCTTTGCACTAGCAAGAAAACTTCAAGTAGCTTCTAAAGGAGAATGATACCAAAAAGAATTAACCTATCAAACGAGTGAAAATAAACACCTGACCATACTATAATAAGTCCCTCTAACAGTCTGTGTTCTTCCTGATAGTGATTGGTATCACAAATGAACAAGTTACAGTGGAATCAATTTCAAATGTTGTATTGGAAAAATGTCAATAGATTGATTGAACATGAACTAAAAATATTGTAGATCCTCCATTTAACTTGAAACAAGATTAATGCAATTAAAGTCAATCTTAAGATACGAAAACAAAAGTTACAAAGATAAATCAACAAATAGAAGCACATGAGATACCTGGAGAAATAGCTGCACTAATTTGTTTTGAAGCTGAATAAATGTGCTTAACAAAGGGCATCTTTTTTATAAACCACTCTCCTAGCCAAAAAACAGTGGCACCCATCCATGATGAAGCAAATAGACCAATAAAAAATATAAATATCAACGATGAAACAAATCCAAGGCCTGCAAAGAAAAATCATTTATTTAATAAGCATATCATAATTGTAAGTAAACGATGAAGTTAGTGAGCTGCAAATGAAAAGAAAAGAAAAGTAAAGCTATATCTTCAACAAAAACAAAAAATGTGATGAAGCCTAGAATCAGACTCAAAAAGTCAGAAAATATATATTTATGATAACAATTCAGCAAGTAAAAAGTACGAAGAGAAAGGCAGGAGCTAAGCTTGGTTTCCAATAATAGAAAAAGGATTAGTCTCGAGTAAACCTAGTCAATTAGGTGGAAGTGTGAATTTCCTTCAACCATATCGATATAAAAAGTCAAAGACTCAAACCCATAAAACTTCAAAATATTCACGTACACTCATATCCAGTATTTCTAAGCTCCTTGTGCTCTCCTCCTACACTTTATTCTCTTAACACCCACGAGGGACCAGGTAAAGTATTTACACACCTCATCCTCATATAATCCTAACAGTGTATGAGTACTCTGACTGTTCGGACCAGCAAGCGAACCTCAACTAATCTCAAAGAACAACCTACTATTGGATGTCAAACAAACTCGTAGGAAATTAATTCCTAGGTATGTGGCCACTATGGATTGAACTTATAAAGGAAAATTCTTAATCAAATGTGCTAGAATTAAGCAACCAACTTAAACCTATATGAAAAGGGAAAAAAATGATAAAAGAAAACAATTTTAGCAATGCCTAATTAACAGCTGAATCATTAAGCTTGATTTTCTACACAAAGTGTGTATTGGAACAGAGAGACAATATAGTAAAATGTTCACAGAAGTATTTTCCAAAGCACCCAAACTTGACCAACAACAATGACTGGAGCATAAGAAACATACCAAATATGTGTATGCCAAGCCTGGCATATAACGGGCTGAAGAAGCTATCGACAAACTGGACAAACCACCATGTGATGAAGAATGTAATGGCAACAGGAAACAGAACCACACTGCAATTCCATCATTTATCAAAATCTTGTATAGTTGGAATTGAAGGCCTAGAAATTGATTTAAATGGTTGCAGATAAGCAGTATCAAACACTCTTTTAATGCTGATTACCATCCAGTCATGAACTTCTTTGAGACCCAACTTTGAAGAACAGCATAGCAAGCCTGAAAAAATCCAATAATTGACATGGTTGAAAAACCAACTTATTTTAAAGATAATTCACAAATAGTAGCTAAAAAACATGAAATAATGAGTGGATCTTAGAACAAGAGATGGGAACTGCAGGTTGTGAGCAACGCTCCAAGTACTCTCTCTAGCACCAAGAAATGCCCAAAAAACAGAGGCCAGTTTTGCGTTTCACCTATTCTCAGCTGACTTCTGTTACTAGGGTTCTAACTTGTAACTTGAAATATACCATATTGTTTAAGAGTTACAAGGAGTCTTGGATGTTGAAGCGACATATTCTCATATCAAAACAAGCGCTAGCCCCATTTCAAAGAAACTTTTAAAGATTCTAATCACTGTAGAACTTTGGAATGCATTGAAGATACGTAACATATTGATAATGAAATACACTACATGTTTCACATATGAGAGTATTAGGTAACATGAACTCAAAATCAATTGACAAAATAAGAGCGGTGATCTAAACCACCAAGCATCAAATTATTAATTCTATTTAATAATTGTGACGTAATTTTAATATTTTCTAGTTTTATCCTTTTAAATAACATTTAATTAGGGTTAATTTAGTTTTAAATAGCATTAGGATTTTATTGGAAAGCTATTCAAGCCTTGTCTTTAGGTTGTTTAAAGGAAGTTTTAGGGTTTTTTCTATCCATAGAAATTCTCTGATAGATGAGAGACTCTCATTGCCATTCTTTTGTAATTCTTGATTCAGGTTGCATGTCAAGAACATTCAAATAATATTTGAATTGGATCACCTTGTTGGTAGAGTGTCTGAACTTGGAGTGAGGAACTAGTTCTCCTTATCTCTTGGTCTTCGATCAAAGGGTAGTCCAAATCCAATCAATTCTCTTGGGTCGTTGTCAAATTAACTGAGGGTTTTAGATTTTGATATTAAGGGTTCACCAATTAGGTTCCTAATTTTCAAAACCTAGGATTTTCATATCATTAGGTATCAGAACCTAGGCTCTAGATGGGGTATATATTAATTGCTTTCTTGATTAAGTCTAGTTTCTAATTACGTTTTTTCTGTTTTGTTCTTGGAAAGAAAATTTTGACTGTGAATTGAATTTGATTGCTGCTAGAAGGTTGGATTAAAAAAAAAAAGTTTTGAAGAAGATTTCAGATTGCATCAGCAAAAAATAAGATTTGAAATTAAAAGGAAAAAAAAAGAAAAGAAAAAAAGGTTGTGCTTGCTGCTAGAGAAATCGTGAGTTTAAAAGAAAAAAGTTATCCGCGGCGGTAAGGTAATATGAGAAGTTTAAAAAAGATTTGGAAGCAGGTAAGCAGCCACGTCAATTAAGCGGCTGAATTTTCATAGGTTTTAAGCTGCTGAAATTTCATAAGAAAATTAATAGTTCTTAAAGTGCATTTGTTTGGTGATTTGAATTTGGTTTTTAGTAAAATTAGTGTCGTTAGTTTTTATTCTTACTTCTTTATTCCCTTTTTTCATTGTTTAGTCTAGTAGTTTGCCTTTTTTTGTGCATCTTGCATAATTCTTGAATTTTGAATATTAAGATTATTAATTCTAGATATCATAATTTTTGTTGTTTCTTTAGTTTGTTGAATCTCGAACATTAGGTTGTTGATTTTTAGTTTTCGTTTTTTGTTGCATTCAACTGGTTCTTTGCTTGAGTTTGACACTTTACAATCATTCTTGGTTGGTTTGTTGTTGGCCTACTCTTCTGAACTTGGTTGCAAAATCTTGCCTATCACCCTAGTGAAAGAGTTAATATTTGGGAGGAGAGTTACAAATGGTGGGCAATGGAGGTGAGCAGTTACATGGACTCAGTGAGAAAGTCATGCAACGCTTGGAGACTTTAATCAATGTAAGGTTAGACATACTAGAACAAAGGTTTCAGGCCAAAGAAAGACCTGAAGTAAGGAGACGGATTGTGGGGAATCTTGATGAGAAGAAGACAGAGAAAAATGAATCTGACTTTGACCTGTTATAGTTATCATGTTGAAGAGGTTTGCAAAATAGTTATCATGTTGATCGAATCATGCTTCCATTATTATTTGGAAGTTTTTCAAATCCAAATGCCTATCTTTTGTGGGAGGAGAAAATTGATGCCATATTTGAATATCACCATTACAGTGAAAAAGAAAAGGTAAAACTTGTTGTTTCAATGTTTGAAGAATATGCACCAACATGGTAGAGGTATTTATTGTCGAAAAGGAGAATTGGAAATCATGCAACACTCTCATGGAAAGTAATCAAGGAGCTAATGAGAAAGCATTTTGTTCCGAAGGGTTTCCACAAATTATAAACTTTGAAACAAGGGAGCAAAAGTGTGAACACTTGCTATGAAGAGCTGTTGTTACTACTTGAGGAGGTTAACATATATGAGGATGAGGAAACTACCATGGATCAATTCTACATGCTTGTGGAGTGTCCAAACTTGGAGTGAGGAACCAGTTCTCCTTATCTCTTGGTCTTCGATCAATAGGTAATCCAAATCTAATCCATGACCTTGGGTTGTTGTCAAATTAATTGGGGGTTCTAGATTTTGATATTAGGGGTTCACCAATTGGATTCCTAATTTTCAAAACTTAGGGTTTTCATATCAGGCGGTCTATCTATTAAGATGGTGCCTCTTTGAGTTTACCAATTTTGGATCGGATCCCGACTTTTTTCCTTTAACTTATCTCTAAAACCTATTCAATAACAGGAAGTTTCAATCTCAAAGCTAACTGGTTTTCTCTACTTTTGCTATGTGAGATCCTAAAACATTCACAAGGGAGATATCAATAAGAGGGGCATTAACATCAAAAACTAATTCAATAGACCTTCAAGAAATAGCAACTGAGATTTCGAGTTTACCATCCTCTTCCAACCTTTTTTATACCACACGATTCCTATACCTAAACAGAAGCTTCCCTTCTCTAAAATACTTAAAACAACTAAACTATTGTTCCTGAAGATATCATCATACTAAAAGAGAATCCCTAAGCGCCCATCACCAATCCAAAGACTGACTCCTCTTCCTTCTCAATTGATCCTTCAACTAAAACTGAAAGCACCCTTTACAGCTAGAAAAAACCCTAGATAGCTTTAATAATGAATGAAATAACGCGAAACAGAAAAGATGATAATCAATAGAAAAGGATTTAGCAGATGATAAAGAGGAGAGAGAGAAAAGCTCGAAAAAGGAGTATAGAGCACCTTGCGAGTGGATGAACTGGGAGAAGATGGAGGGGACTTGGGAGTATCATCGTCGGGATCAGAATCGATCATCGGAGCCGAAGATTCTCTGTTATCAACCATTGAAGGAAGACTGAGGTCGAGACTCTTTGGCTTTTTTCCGATTGTCGTTTTGTTAGAATCACTTTCTTTGGATTTGCGAATGCGGGTTTGTTTTTTTTTTTTTTTTTTTTAATGTTCCCATCGATAACTGCCCTCCGCCGTTTACTTTCCTCTTGTGGTCAAGCAATTGACAATTAAACGTGTAATTATTAGCTTTTCCCCATGAAATCATTTTTCTTGATTAATATATTTTTTTGGCTAAATTATAAAAAAATGCAGTTTGGGTAAAAAATGCTCTAAAAGTTTAAAAAATATCTTTAAACTTTAAAAAATTATTCAAAAGTATCTTTACGGTTAATTATGAATGAAAATCGATAAAATTTTGTTTCAAAAATACCTCTAAACTATTAAAAAATTTCATAAATACTCCTAAACTTAAAAGAAGTAAAAAAATACTCTCACTAATCTAATTTTTATACAAAATTTCTTAGCACCCAAAATAAATACAAAAAAAATTTAAGTTAAAACCATAGTTTTAAATTTTCCATCAATATGTCGATATTTCTATCAATATTTTCATATTTTCATGGATTCGATATCGATAGAAGAGGTGAATCGATATTTTCATTTTATATCGTAGAAAAGTCCACAAAGCATAAAATATAAACATAAAAATGACACTAATATGATTATAATATAAATAATAGACATTTTTACTTATTTGAGAATAGTAAAATATTTATTTACTAATCTTAATTTAGTTTTTTTATTTTTTTATAATTTTTTTAGAAATATCCATCGAAATTTCTATAAAATTAAGACTTCGATATATCTATCAACATCAATATTTTATACCTTCTTGGTTAAAACATGAAAATTCTACAAAATCTCAAAGTTTAAAAAAATTATCCTTTTAAAATATAATAAAAAAATTACTAGTCAAATAAAAAAAAAAAGCTCATGCTAATAGATCTATCAAACTATTACTATATGTTAATAGTCGAATACATTTTTTTATTTGATAATTAACGATATGTTAATTACAACAACAACTATTGAGATTGGTTGTGTTCATGATTTATCATTGTGTGTTTATATTCAAATAATTTTAAAACTATGGTTTTAACTTAAAATTTTTATTTTGCTTCAAGTTTGTGAGATTTTTTTTTTTTTGTAAAATTTAGATTAATGAGAGTACTTTTTAAATTTTTTTTAAGTTTGAGGGTATTTATGAAAATTTTCAATAGTTTAGGGGTATTTTTTAAACAAAAGTTTAACCGTTTTCATCCAAAACTAACGGTACGGATATTTTTTAATCATTTTTTAAAGTTTAAGGGCTTTTTTAAAGATTTTAAAAATTTATGAGTATTTTTTTTGCACAAACTTGAAAGTTCAGGAGCAATTTTTGTAATTTAATCTTAATTTAATTTTTACAACGAGGTTGTTCATGTATTGAATTTTGTTTAAGAATTTTAGTATTTATTGATGTCAAAATATGAAAATGAAAAAATGCACTTTGACATTCACATAACATCATTATATTTGTAATTTAAAGAAGGGATGATAGGGAATTACCGACGTGAGACCAATTCCAAGTGAATTCTCCTACCAAAATTAGAGAGGAAAGTTTAATTTATAGAGAAATGAAGTAAAAGCTAATTAACAAATTTACCTAACAACTAATAACTAATGCTTTTAAGCTAGAGGAATATTTTAGTATATAAAATTAGGGTTCTTTAAAAATAAAATAAAATGCGAAAATATTTAAACAACTTTGAAAATGAAAAAAAACTTAGAAGTCTCCACAACATGAAATAACAAAAATACTCCGCGATACCGTCCACACACACGTGCAAAAAGCTTGGTACATGATCATTCAGATATTGATATACGATCGTTCAGATATTGGTAAACAATCTTGGTACATGATATTGTACAACATCTAAACGATCTTGTACAAAGATCGTTTTCATCTTAGTAAACAATCGTATAATATATTCTAAACAATCGTCGTATCCGAACACATGATTGTTCACCATAACTACTTGATCGTTTAAGATATATTACAAGGATAGATGATCGTGTAGTGAAATACTATACTTTAGACGATCGTGTTAACCAAGGTAAACAATGGTGTTGATCATGGTAAACGATAGTGTTGATTAAGCTAAGTGATCGTGTTGGTTATGGTAAGCAATCACATAGTCTAATGTAAATGACCATGAAAATTTTCAAATATAACGATCGTGTTAACCATGGTAAACGATTGTGTTGATTATTTAAAACAATATTTAAACGATCTTGATATTCTTGAATATGAGGAAGATGAAAAAAATATTGAAACAATAGTGAAATAACTTCAAAGCATCTTATCAAAAATGATGAAGATGAAATATGAGATTTAAACAGAAGAATAAATTGTTTAAAAATATAATAAAGAAAATATGGAAGAGAAGATGAATAAATTACAGAGAATAATAAGCAAAAAGAAGTGATGAATAGTCTCGCAATATTCAAGGACAGATTTGGAATTTATGAAAACACAATGATGGCTTCATAGGCTTTTTACATTACAAGAAATAAGGATTTTAATAGTTTTGGAAGATAGCCCATTTAAAATTGGGCTATTGAAAAAAAAAAGTGGGAAATAGAAATTAATATTATTTATCCTGCCAAAATTCTACCTTCCCCCTTTGGAGCCCTTTTCACATTTCATCTTTCCTTTTCTCTCTTACGATTGTCGTTCAACCAATGACAAAACTGCTCGTCCATCTCTCTGTTGTTGTCTCTGTCACGACTCGTTTCCGTCGTCTCTCCGTCCATCCTCGTGTCTCTGTCCGTGTGTCTCTGTTCATCCATCATCGATTTCCCAAGAGTATTTTATTTTTCGGCTTCAATCTCTTAGAGTTGATTCTCTCGGCTTCATTTGATCTCTCACCGTCGTCCACATGGGTTTGCATAGGGTTGTAATGACTAAGATTTTTTTCTCATATACTAAGATTTTTAGGGTTTTGCATATACTAACAGTTGCCCTAAGATTTTTTTGCATATACTAAGAAAAAAAATCCTCCAATGCAACTGGTTGGAACTGCAAACAATTTTCATATTTAAATTTTATAACCAACAATAAAATCGTAGTGAGAATAACTTTGAGATCCCTCTTAATATAAATGAATGATGCCTTTGAATGCTTCTGTTGTGTTAATACAAAATATTAGATTATGGTAGAATGAGATTGAATTGTTCATTGCTTAAATGCTTCTGTTGTTTTATTTTTTCTTTCTCCTCCAGTCACCTGCAACCATTCATCCATTTTCCTTTTTTTAATTAAACAAGGATAGTTAATTATGAACTTTTGAAACATCTGCTAATAAGATCCCATATTAGTCAGTTTGATTCTAACCAATATTGAAACCCAATCGAACCCCACCAACTTGGTAAAATGGAAATCAAACCAATGTCTAACAAAAGACAAAATCAATCGTTTGATTTTGGGTATATTCTATTTTCGATTTTGGGTGGCTCTATTAAGTTGTTTTCTTTCCCTTTTCTCCCTTTTCCCCTTCTTTTAATCCACAAGTACTTAGGATAAAATTTGACTGCTAAAGCTAATAAGGGAATTGATTAATGAGGTTGATGAAAGATTTAATCAAAACTGTGTAATGAAGTAGATGCCCCAGTTGTAACGAGACTTAATGCAAATGGGAGGATTTTGTAGCCAATAACAAACTATCAAGTATATGATTTCTATTCTAATAACTTCTCTATTGTGAACACTCAGAAGCTACTGTGAATAAAAGTGTCATGTGTAAGGATTTTTGCAAGAGATGTGTGAAAGTTAGTGTCCATAAATTAAAGAGAAAAAAAAATCCAGTTTCGGGGAAGGTCTACTTCAGAAATTTGATGGTTCCAAACGGAAGAATCCCCAGTATCAAGGAGTGGTGATTGATCGATATTAGATTATGGTAGAATGAGATCGGTAATAAATCGAATTGCTCATTGCTTATTTTCTAACTGTTTTATTTTTTTTTTTTCCTCCAGTCACCTACAATCTCTTCAAAGGGTAATTTGGTGAACATGTCTGGGGTGAGCAATGTGAATTTTGATGAGTCATTATCATTTCTAGAATTCTAAGTACAAATATTTAGAAATGGTTGTGCTTGCTAATGGTTCACTTTGGTCCCATTCTCACCTCAGCAACACTAGTCTTCCTTTGGATCAATGTTCGAAAACAAAACTACTTGGAGAGTGACTATAACTTCGCAAAATGCTATTCTGTTGTTTTTTTTTCTTTTCAAATGGGTTGAATTTAACTACATGATGTTTCATATTTTTTTTTGTATTGTAAGAGTTTTGAGTGTTCTGTTTTTTGCCATTAATTGTCACAATAATAGATTATAAGGGGTTTTGGGTAATTTAATAATGGATGGTTTCTATTTTTTTGTTCTCAATCTCAATAGTATGATCAATAATTTGCTCGAGAGATATAATGCACATAGTTTTCTAGTGTAATTTTATCAATGCATGATGTACTATCTAATTTTTTTCATTTGTAGATTATCCATCGGGAGGTTATTGATGCACTTTTTACTACTTGAAACCTTAGATATACTTTTAAAATGATTAGTTATTTGAAACAATATAAAAGTTATAATCGTGCTTTGTATTGGCAGCCTGAAGCTACTTTTTAATTGAACAATTGAGCTTTTAAAAGTAGTGCAAGGTGGGGCTTGACCTGATTCAAGAACCAGATTTTTTATCCTCCACTGAACTAAAATTTGAGCATTCTTTTGGAGCATTCTTATATGACTCTTGTTTTTAAGTTTTAACTACTTTTTATGCAGTGGGTCAACTTCAGGCTGGTTTTCCTGGGTTGCATCAACTTCTACCTTTGAGGTTGATTCTTTTCTTTTCAGCGGCGGGTGGAGGTGGAGAAGTATCCACTTCGTCATCTTCAATTTCCATTCTCTTATGTTTTGTGTCTTTTGGCGACGCTCTTCCTCTTTATTCTGATGGAGGCTATGCACACAGTTCAATCCCTCCAAATTGGACCTCCCACTCACTTCAATCTGTGGGTACCTCGCCAGATGAGGAGGTATTTTAGACACAATTTCTCCACTATTGTTGGTAATGGTTTGGCGCCTTTGGGACTCCTCATCCAGCCCCGAAATGCCTCATTCATTACAAAACCCAAGTTAAACGCTTGTTTCTTCATTATGTAATAAAGAAGCAGTGGGTACTCGAATGACACGTATTGTCATGCTGTGTTGGGACAATCTTCTTCTTGATAAAGAATTGATTTTAAATGAGAACATGCATAGCGGAATAAGGATAAGATTTTACTTTAATTACAACTAAACACTTTAGTAATTAACATGCATTACAACCCTAATAGAAACATAGATAGGGTTAATAGAAAAACTCACCTTTGATGCTTTTCTATTCTTGTAATCTCCTCATGAACTTGAAGTCGGGACTACCACTAGTGTTGATCCACTATTCCCCAAACTTAAAATCAAGTTATGGGACTCAAACCGTGGAGAAAAGAGAGAGTGATGGAATTAGGGGGAAGAACTTTTGTTGATATTATTGAGAATAATAAAGAGGATTTGGTTTATTTTGCAATTCTGAATTGCAAAACTAAAAACACCAAAAGTCCAAACCAAAACCATTTGTAATAATCCCTTTTTTCTAATAAGAAAACTGCATGCAAAATTACATGTAGTGAGCTTTCCATTCTCCACACTTAGCATATCACCTTCACCAACTAGGTGTCTCATATGCATGAACCTACTTGCAAATCATATGCAATGTGCTTACCAAATCTCAACAACTTAATCTAAGGGCAATGTGGTAATTTGACATTTAAATCAAAGTCAAAATTTGACTCTTTCAAGTCAAAAGTCAACATTTTTTATTTTTTTACCATTTGGTCAGTCTTGACTAATTTTGACCTCTCGAGCATGAATCTGCATTCATTTTTTAAAAATTCAAATCACATTTGAATATAAAGTTGGTCAAAGTTTGACTTTTCAAAGTCAAAAGTCAACATATTGACTTTTTAGAACTTTGATATCATTTCCATCAATTCCAAGCTTCTGAATATGAATCTATATTCATATTTTAAATCATATTTAAACATAAAGCTCTATATTTAACTTATATCCAATGGCTATATCAAATATATTTGTCGATTTTTCTCTCTTTACCTAATTTGAACAATTCAAATTATTCCAACATAATGTTCTAAGTTGATTCCTTGTGAGCTAGCAGGGGAACCTAATGGACCTATAGATCATGGGCTCCAACGATTCGAGATTAGTTGACTAAACTCTTTAGATAGAGTTAATCAACATTTGTTAACTAACGAGTCATGTCATTAAAGTCTCGTAGTTGCACTCCCTTTACTAGATATATTTGTGTCCATGTGATATAACCATGATAAGTAAGTTAATCCTTTCACAGGTTGTTCATAACCTCGGCTTGGTCAAAGTATTGTTTTACCTCCAAGACTGCATCTTACTCCTTAAGTCCTACCAATCAACTAATGAACAATTGGTTTAAGATCCAACATCTAAATCGAATCCCTCTCGAGCCAATGAGAGGGTGAGACTCCTTGTTCATGACTTGGATTCAGTCATTAAGAGAACAACCTATCTACTAACCCTAAAGCGCGTAAGAGAAAATTCCGTCTTGCACCCTATATCCTCAGCTATCCACTCGGTCTTCCTCCTGAAGTGGGAAGCTTATTGGACCAGTGCTAGTAAGCTGCCCTCACCTATGCAGATCTAAGGATAATCTCATGTGAACAATAGTCTATAGTTAGCTCAGGATTAAGATTAAGTTACAAATGATATCTATATATGAGATAGCTAGTTTTACAAAGTCAACGATGTTATAACTTAAAAGTGACTATTTCATGGTTCCAGTCTTATGTAAACTCTTTACATTGGATGCCTCCACTTTCATGTCTCTACATGAATGATATAAAGCAATAACAGTAAGTTAGTCCTTCACGAGCATTCGTAACACCGGTTGGATCAAATTATCGTTTTACCCCTGGGTTACCTCTAGTCCTTACATACCAAGGCTCCTCTAATGAACAACATGTTTATGCATGGTCCAACCAATAACAGAGAAATCCCTTTCTTGCCATAGAAAGGGTAGGGCCTTTTGTTCAGGTCTCAGAGACACCATTTAAGAAAACACTCATCTACTTACCCTAAAGTCCGAAAGGAATGAATTCCATCTTGTGTGATTATGTTCCGAGCTGATCCCCACTCGGTCTTATTCATAAAATGATAAGCATATTGAGTCGGCAATTTGACCACTTTCACTCGCGAACATGAGTTCATAATACGCTCAGGATTAAGACTAAATTACTTAGGTCATCCTAATGAATAAAAACCTAACTAGTTAATGGAGTTACATCTAGTGGTTACTATTTCGTGGTTCGACCTTATGCAACCTCATTGCATATGATACCTTCACTCGCATGTCACCTACACGAACGCGTTGGATCATTGCGTTTGTATCAAATACAAAATGTGTTGTATGCATAGTGTTACCAGGATAAGGTATCCCTATACTATAGACTCTTTAAGCTGATCTCAAACATTGATCCATGTATGTCTTTACATATTGTTCAAGACTCAACAAACAACTTAGGATGTTAGTTTATTGGATTTGGGTTATTAAGACAAAACTAATAATATACACTACAAGAAAATATGTATTTCTCGATGCACAACATGAATGTTGAGAGAAAAAGCTTCTCCCGACGCCGTAAAAGTTTCGTCGGAAAATGTTTACAATCCCGATGCGACATAAGGCGACGTCAATATAAGGTAATTAATAAAAAAAATTCAAACTTTTCTCAACGCCGTTATGCATGGTGTAGGAAAAAGTTTGATTTTTTTAAAAAAATAAACTTGTCTCGTTGCCGTTATATATGATGTCGGGAAAAGTTTGATTTTTTTTTTAAAAAATTACTTTTTAAAAATTTGAAACTTCTCCCGACGCCGTTATGCATGGTGTCAGAAGTTCCCCTTTAAAAATCTGAAGACCGTAAAAAATCTCTCAACCTTCTTACTTTTCTTCTCCTTTTCCTCGAACTTCTCTTTCCCTTAAGATCCACTGCCACTTGTCGTCCACCGTCCTTTACTTGTTGTTGCCGTCGAAGCTTACGAGCCGTCGTCTCCCTCTCTTTGGTAAGTGTTTTTTTTTGTTTTTGTTTTTTTCTTTGTTTTTGTTTGAGTTTGAGAAAAAAAAATTAAATAGGTATGTTTTTTTATTGTCAAGGCCTTCTTTTGTGTGTTTTTCTCCTTGTTGTCACCGTCCGCTGTTGCCCTTCCACCATTGCCGTTAACTGTCCCTCGTCGGTAAGTTTTTGTTTTTACTTTTTTTTTTGGTTTGAGGTTGAGAAAAAATATTAAATATGTGTGTTACTCTTCTAGGTTTCTTCTAATTTTGCTATTTTTCCATTCGTTTTCTTCTAATTTTCTATTAGTTTTCATTTCGTTTTTCATTCTGGGTTTCTTCTGGTTTGCAGTATTTTTTTTTAAAATAGAGGATTTTCCGATGTTCAAAATGTAGCGTCGGGAGTTCCTCTCCTGACATATTTTTCCCAACTTTGATCTCGATGCGAATTTATGCGTCGGAAAATCTTTGCTCGACGCTTTTTCATATGTTTCTTGATGTTTTTGTGTGTCAAGAGATCTCCATTTTCTTTTAGTGATAATCAATAACATTTATTATAATAATAACACTTTATTAATAACGGTCAATGAATTATATTTATAATCTACGAGTTTTAAGACATAAATTCCAACCTTTGGTCACAAATCGTTTAGATTTGACTATTCATTGGTACACGATTGTTTAGATTTGATCGTTTAGATTTGGAGCCAAATTTAAACCATTTTTTTCAATATTCTTTGATGTACGGTCGTTTAGATTTGGCTATTGGTACACGGTCGTTTAGATTTGGTACATTATCGTTTTTATTTGGTACCCTTTTATTTAGATTTAACTATCCAAATATAAACGATTTTTTAAAGATTATTTAGTACACGATCGTTTAGATTTTTCTATTTTTGGTACACAAATCAAAACGGCGTACCAATATCCCAACGATTTTTTTTTCAGCATCTTTTATATTTGGTACACGATCTTGAACCAAATATCAGTTTGAAAAGAAGAATAAAAAAATTGTAGAGGAAGAAGAGGAAAAGACGAGAGAAAGGAAAAGAAAAATTGCATAAGAAAAAAGACGGGAAGAAAGAACAAACCTGAAATATTTTTAAAAAATGACCCTTTATTAGCTTTTTGATTTTGTTACCAAGCCATAAATATTTAGATGTTTTGTTATATTTATGAAAATTAACCTAATATAAATCGTATTTAAATTTATTTTATTACGTTTTCTATTACTTCATCTTATACATATTCATTTTATTTTCAATTTTGTGAAACACGTACAACACACATGTACGTTAAACTCGTGTATATAAATGTTAAATTTAAAAATCGAATTCAAACATTTTTATTGTTATTCGTAAGCAAATAATAAAAAATTCAATTTCAAATAAATATTTACAAAAGAATACCATAACAATAAAAGGAAAATGGGTGGGAGCGGGGGGGTAGGGTTGGAGATAGAGACGTGAAAATGCGTTTATCTTATAGTAATTCTTTCCCCTCCCTCCCAATATTCTACCAAATGAATTTTGCTTACTCTGCTTATAGATGATATAATCAAATTTGCCTTTCAATTTTTATCTTTTTTTTTTTTATTTTTTTTTTGGCAAATTTAAGAATTATTTTGAATTGTTTTTGCTTTTTATCATGGTTTTATAATCATTTTATTTGTTTATTGGTCTTTTTACTTTTTTTCTTTGTATGGTTGTAAGCATGCTTTGGAATTGAGGTTTCAAAGAAGTTTTAGGTTAAGCGATCTTATCCACAACTAAAATGAAAACCATATATTCCAAAGTGACAATTTGAACATAACTTTTTTTTTCTTTTCTTTTTTGATTAAATAGTGAAAGTGGATACATAACAGCCTTTTCCATATTAATTAATTTATAGGTAATAATAATTTATTAATTTGGACTTTATTGATTTGGATTACACATGGAATTTCCAAGCAGAGAAGAAATCATATAAATATAAACAAATTAAACAAAAAGTGGTGATTAAAAGATAGGCCTCATGTAATCTCAACAAACCTTGAGGTTTTTGTATTTTTCCAAGATAACTCTTTTAAGGTGTAATTAAAATTTGACGTATGTGTATAATTCTATTTTTATTCTTTCAACTTTCAATTTTATCATATTCAAATCTAACTTTTTGATAAGTTCTGTAATTTTTATCTTAAAAGGAAAATAAAATAAGAAATTAAATCTACTAATTTATTTAAACAAAAAGTAGACTTAAAAGAAAGTTAATATATAATAGAGATCAAACTTAATAAATTATAATGCATCACGAAATGAACTATATATTTCATTAATCTTTTATGACTCACTAATTTTCATGAACTTTCTTTCAATATTTTCGTTATTCGTTAAAATACGTTTCAATTTTATGTGAGATTATGTTTATAAAGGTAATCCATTAGAATTAAACGTTAATATTCTTTTATCACTTATTTTCAATTCAAACTTAATAAGACAAACAACTATAATTGATGAAAGTTAATGAGAAAAGTTAATTTATTCTCTCATATATACCAAGTGTTAGAATTTCCTAGTCTCCAATACTCTTTGGAAAAAACAATGAATAGTTTTGAAGATAATCAAGTATATTCAAAATAATTGTTTGAAAAGTTAGAAATGCGTTCTAGAAACAATATTTTTTACCATGCAATATTGTCACTTTCAAGTACACATAATTAGAATACAACTTATCTCTCTTGTTGGTATTTAATTTACATGCATAACTTTTTTTATCAATTAATCAAAATCTCAAATATTTCAAGTAGTGCATATTCTTCAACAATTAGATTAATTTTGGATAACTACATGATAAAACTATTATTTTTACTTGATAACAGCATGAAATCAAACGAATAGAAAGATGTGCAATCTCTAGATTTTCCATTTCTATTGGTCATATGATTTCTTGGTTGGTTTAGCCAATTTTGTTAAATGTTTCAAAGTAACATTGAAACTCCTCAGCCCTCCAAGAAAGCACTAAATCCAAGAAGGATATGATTGATATGACGTAATTTGGTACAAATTCCATGTATGTAGGATTCTCTCTCTCCGATAAGATTATCAAGCCTCTCTTTTTTTAGTCCTTTTATCATTTCCAGTATCTTTGTGGGGTATATGAAAGAAGCTGCATATTTTCCCATTCAAATTGTAAAATATTAATCCTAAATCTTTTTAAGGTTTTTTTACTCGTAAAAAATTAAGAAGGTTTGGCTAGCAATTAGAAAGAAAAGAAAAGAAGGGTACTAAATAGATCACAGATGACTGCTACTTAAAAATTAAAATTCTATAAGTTTTCTTAACATTTAAATGTTGTAAGATTAGATGAATGGTAGGATTAGTTCAGTCGAGCGGTAAACAAACTGATTCGATCATTCACCAAAAAATATATATATATATAATCAATGAGAGTATTTAAGTGAAAAGAAAGTTTGGTTGAATAAATCCACTCATTTTTCATGCGTATAAAATTCTAAATATTTAATTGAAGTTCAAATAAAGAGGGGAATCTCTCTTAAAGTAGCAAATTATGTGGCTGAAAGTGATGTTTAAAGTGTAATATATATAGATAATGCACAAATTGGTTGAAAGTGATGTCGATTAAATTGATGAGTGTAAACTCTAATACTTTCTCTTTTTTCTGAAGGAAAAAAACTTCTCTTACTCAGCTTTGACTTGAAAAAAAAAAAAAAAAAAAACTACTTTCGGTTCATTCTCTCCAACTTCGTGAAAGTGGAGAAAGAGATAACTGAAAACTTTTCTTCAATTTGCGTAATCATTGTTTGATGGAAACTTACATTTTTTTGTTACTCAAGTCTGGATTTGACAGCGTTTTAGTTTTGAGGTAAAGCTGTGTTTGAATTCATTTTCTGAAAATTAAGCTTATCCACGTCACATTTATCTATAATTTCTTTGGTTTTGCACTTCCAATTAGTGTTGGTAAACAAAACCATATTTTGAAATCTAGAAAAAATAGTTTCTAACGATAAACTGTATAAAATATTTAGTAAAATTCCATATTCTATCAACGATAAACATATCATAATCACTTATAGAAGTTTATTCGTGTTTATCATTGATATAATCGGAAATTTTTGCTATAATTTGTAAATATTTTTGTTCATTTTGTTATCTTTAAAAATGCATCTGTTTTTTTTATATAGTTTTAAATAATAACTCAAATGTTTATTTAGGAAATGTGAGTAACCATTACTATGGAATTTAAGAGAAGACAAACATAAATATTAAAAAACATAAAAATATAATTATATAAAAAATAATTGTTACTGAACGAGACCTTAAGTCTTTAGGTAGGACGTGCACACACACAAGAGAGTACCTGAGCCCAAGAAATCTACTTTGCCTCGTAAGATAATGAGAAAATCGTGAAAATAGTAAATTATGATATAACAAACTGAAAATAGCAAAAATCAGAAATAATAAGATTTTTAGCAAATTAAGTGTGTCTACTTTTTCTTCATTTCATTATTCCGAGTTTGCCTTTAATGAGTTTCGAATTTGCCCTCATCATCATTTAATGGTTGATTTTTCCACATGATTTGATTTAAATTTTAAATTTATGTAAATCTTTTCAAGTATATCTTTGGCGGATTTCACATTTTTTTATTCCCTATCTTCCATATCTCCCTTATTTATTTATATACAAATGGTTTACATATTTGATTTTCTAAATCATTAAAACATTCATCTAATTATTCGATACTCTTTAGTGATATTTTTTATTTTCACCTCGAAACAAAGGAACAAGACGAAGAATCTTTATGTGTTACCATATTTGCTAAAACATCACCTAAAATCAAAATGCCAATATCCCTCATAAGGAAAAGAAAAGCAATGTCAAGGAAAACCAGAGATCGTGAGATCTTGTGAGTAGCAAGACCGAACTTGCACCGAAGGGCATTGTGAAGGATAATGGAGTATGATGGAAGCAAAGAACTGTAAGTTTTTTTAAAGGTTTTTTAGTTCAATTTTAGGGTTTTCAGTCATATAGGGGCTTCTTCTAGCAATTGGTTGAGGTAGAAGACTAGGGGACAATCCTCATTCGTGAGGAAGCTATTCAAGCCACTTGCCCGACCTCTAATTTGTTTAGGGTTCAATGGTGGATTGAATTTTGGAAGGCTAAGTGATAAAAATCCAATAAATTGTAAGTTCTATTCTAAGCCTTTGATTAGTTTTTTTTCTTCCTTTTTTTCATGTCTATTTTTCATTGGGATTGTGATTTTGAGCGTCCAAGATATCTAGATACAATGTGTTTTTGGTCATTGATAGATTGGGGTAAGGGAGGTAAATAAAATTTAGTGTACTAATTTAGATAGTGTTTTTTGGTAGATTAGAGCTAAATTTTTTCTTAATTAACCTGGTAAAAACATATACACTATCATTAGTTTTATATATGGTTAACTTTCATAAATAGAACAAACGGACAAAATATTTACTTCGTCTTACCATTTTCTGCACTGGCATTAAATATAGTTTTACAAAATTAACCAACATTTAACATATGTAAACCACATTGCATTGTCAATCAACTCAGAGTAAGTATTTGTTACATATTTATATCACAATGTAAGTTAAAGAAACTCAGAGTACATTTTCGTTACACCCTCAAATTCACAATGCAATAGTTTTTATAACTTTGATTCTCAATAAACACTAGAATCTGTCACAATCAAAAGTATATTTTCGATATACCTAATGTTTCTACCCAGTTTCTGTAGGAAAATATCGGAATGTGACGACCCTCGAAAGTTATCTTCTTCATGCCTGAAACCTCAATAAACCCTAGAATCTATCACATGCAAAAGTACAGTTTCGTTTGTTTGCCTATTTAATCGAATACATTCAATATACTTAATGCTTCATATGGGTTGAATATATACAATACTAACCTCGAAATTTCTATCCAGATTCTGTCGGAAAAGTTATGAAGTTGCCGGCCATCGAATGTCTTCTTCTTCACCGTCGAAAGCTCTCAAATTTCTCAATATTCACGTTGTCTTCTGTGAGTATAATGGTGGTAAGATAGAACGATTTTTGTATATGGAAAGTAATTTCCACTCCTTTCCAAAACCTTAAAACCCACAATTTATTCCATTCATTTTTTTGTTATAAATTATCAATTAAATAATATAAAATGGGCAAATATGTAATTTGGGCCCACATTTTTGTAATATAGTGGCTCGTTTAGGACTTTTGTGAAAATTATTAGTAATTTGGGTTTTTCGTGTAATATCATATAACAATTTAGGCGATATGAGTTAAAGACCATTTCTTAAATATAGACTACAAATATAAATATACATTTTAAAACAATAAAATGTAAAAATATAAATAAATGTTGCAATCCAACAAATATGAAAACCACATATTCCAGAAATTCAAAAAATGCCTTGAATATTTACTTAATCTAAAAATATAACGATGTTTCAATTTTGCTCTATCTTAATGGATTATATTAATTATAGATAAGGATGATCATGTA
This sequence comes from Cucumis hystrix, assembly GCA_025688845.1. Classification (NCBI taxonomy): domain Eukaryota; kingdom Viridiplantae; phylum Streptophyta; class Magnoliopsida; order Cucurbitales; family Cucurbitaceae; genus Cucumis; species Cucumis hystrix. The sequence goes on from CM046885.1 coordinate 2,787,951, forward strand.
GAAAATAAACATATAAATATACATTTTAAAATAATAAAAAATAAAAATATTAATAAATGTATTCTACCTATCGTATTCTGCATATCAAATTTGCGCTGAATTTTCGAAATCTAATCTAAAATAGATATTATCTATTACTTGATTATAAAATTCCAAATTGTCATTAAAAATATATATTATGTATTGTTTAATTATATATTGTCAAAATTGTTAGTAAATGGTTTATAATATAACTAACTAAATATATTTGTCATTATTATATGAGACATTGCATTTAGTTTGTAAAATACAATGTCTTTCTCAAATGTGAGATATCTTGCCTCATGTTGGATCTATTAAAATATATTGTACTTATTATCCTAGAATCAGGGACAAAATCGAGATTAATATAATTCCATAAATGTACACGCCTTCCATTTCCTATTTTTCTTATTCCTGTCAATTTTTGCTATTTTTTTAGATGTTATCTCCAATTTTGCTATTTCTACGGTTATCTCTTTTATTATATGGATCGTAAATATTTTCAAGTCTCGTTCTATATATGAAAATTATCTTTTGAAAACTCCCCTTAAATTTAATTAGATTTAATTTAAATTAAATAATAATATATTAACTCTCCTGCAGTTACAAGAGAGTTAATGCCTCTCAATTAACTTGTGCATATTGGAGAATTCTGATGAATTGGTTCTTTGGATTGATTTTCCCCCCTCACATTTTTTAAGTTTCTCTAATCACTCATAACTTTCAAATTACATAAAAAAAAAACTGTCTCTATACCTAAATGTGAGATTCTCTCGCTATACTTAGATTTAGACTCCTCCAAAAATCAATACATGACTTTCAACAGAACCATCATTTCACCTTAATATGATCTTTGTGCCACACACAAAGAGTGTTTAAGTATAGGGGCCTACAAATGCCTCATTCATTTTCTTATTACACAAATTATTTTCTTCTAAAAAAATAATAAAAAGGTTGGTCCTAAAAGACTGCAATATTACAAATATATATAAGGAAAAAAAAGTTTATAAGGCATAAAATCTTCATAGTGACCCAAAAAGGAAGTTGTTAGTTGAAATCAACCGCAAATAAGAACAAAAATATTCACTAGTCGAAACACAAAATATATATTCATAATGTTCCCCTAACAAGAATGACAACATGGTTAACAATAGTTTACTAAAAGGTAAAAGAAAAAAAAAAACAACTGATAACCCAATTATGATAACGACAAACATTATGCTTGATCACATGATATAAATCTTGATAGCTTAAGTTTTATTCGCATAATAAAAATAGTAAAATCATATTGAAATAACAAAAACCTTTCCAACAAACCTAGCAACAAGTATGAATTCAAATAATATAATTGTAATAAGTTACAAAAACTTTTTCGTACTAATTTGACATCCATTTTAAAACTCAAGAGGGTGAAAAGCATGCATTGTTTTCTTCATTTTATAATATTTGTATTGAACCATGTATGGCTCTAATATGAATATCTTTATGGAATTGTTGATGTGTTGTTTTTATTAGAATAGGATAAACCCTTTGAGCCAAATTCAAGTCGGCAAACCAATTCCAAAACCATCTCTCATCTCTCCTAGGCCCCACCGACTTAAAACCCAAAATAATAAAAAAAAAAATAATGAAAAACTCGATTCTACCCTTATACTTTATTCCTTTTTCATGTGTTAATTCCACATTAATTGAGTCCTTATCTTTTCACCCAGAGATATAAATAATATAAATAATTTAGGTGTGAAACCATTTCAAGAATATTGGTCGGTTATACCCTGCTGAGGCCAATTTGCAAAATTTTGAGTTCCAATACTTGAAATATAAACCTTCAAATTCCAAATCCCTTTCCACTATTTTAATGGCGGCTACAAGCACGTTTCAAAAAATTATATAAATTTATAAATACCCTTTCATTCTTCTAACTCAGATCTTCATCTTTCGATTTCATGTGCTATTTGAAAGTGGCGAACCAGGGTGGCGGAGATGGAGACGGCGACGGAGATGAGCTCGAGGGGATGTTCTCGTCGTCTTCCGGGGAATTAATGGCTATGGTTTCGGCTTTGACTCATGTAATTTCTGGCGGCTCTGCTGCTCCGGCGACGGTGGGGACGGCAGTGGGAGCGGCTGCGGGGGGTTGTAGAAAAAGAGAGAGGGAAGAAGGAGGAGAAAGTGGAATAATGTGGGAAAGGGGGGGTGGGAGAGGGAATAGAGATGGAATTGTGGACTCCACGGCAATGCAGAGTTTTTCCATGCCCTCCCCTGCAATTTGTTAGTTCTTAATTCTACTCCTTTTCTTTTTCTTTTTTCTAATTTTTTTGTCTTCTTGGAATTTATTTTATTTTTGTTCTTTACATTTGTTTTAAAATTTTCATTTTGATCCATTAAGCTTCTTTATTTTAAATGGTTTTATACGTCTAACAGATGACTTTATAAATTAATTTTATAAAAGCTACGGATGATTTATTTAATAAACTAAAGGAAAATTATTTATTATTTATTATAAAAAAAATATATGTTACTTATATTATAGAAAAATATTACAATCTATATAAGTGATAGATAATATATAGATAAATATAGATATAATAATTTATATACCATATATAACAATAACATTTTGTTATATATTCGATGATATTTGAAAATATCTTCTTTACTAGTTCATTGCTAATTTTAACCCTTAAGAATGTGAAGATTGCAGTTTATCTCTCATTAATTTCAATAAAAATTGTTTTATGTCATTAATATCAAATAATATTTATTTTTTAAAGCTGAAAGTTAAAATGGGTAACATTTATATAAATTTAATATAAAATAGATAAAATAGAAATTTATGGCATAGGTTGATACAATCCAATAAATTTGAGTTCAACTTTCAAATTTAATCTTATCTCTAAACTAAATTATAAACATGACCTTAAATCAAAAGGTACATATGATTAATAAAAAGATCAGGGGTTGCTATCAACCTTCCTAAAAAGAATTAAAACATTCTAAACTAAATTATAAACATGACCTTAAATTAAAAGGTCAAAATGCATATGATTAATCAAAAGTTTAGGGGTTGCTATCAACCTTCCTAAAAGGAATTAAAACATTTAAAATGAAAATGACCACTTTCAAATTTGACCATATATTTTTGTCAACCAAATTTGACTATTTTTTTTTTGTCAACCAAAGGTGAATTTGTAATTCTTGTGTGCAGTTCTAAGAGAAGAAGGAGGTTCAAGTTCAAGTAACACCATCTCCGTCGTGACGGCGGCAACAACGGCACCTACAATGACGGCAGCATTTTCCGGCGAGGATAGAATAAGAAGAAGATACAGAGGAGTAAGACAGAGGCCATGGGGAAAATGGGCTGCCGAAATTCGCGACCCCCAGAAAGCTGCTCGAGTTTGGCTTGGCACTTTCGATACTGCAGAGGCCGCCGCTCGAGCCTACGACGGCGCCGCCTTGCGCTTCCGAGGGAGTAAAGCCAAGCTCAACTTCCCTGAATTTGTCTCTGTTTTTCCACCGTCGTCTTTGCCGTCAGCCACCCATTTGGCGTCGTCTCCTGTGGTGGTACCGCGGCAAGATGCCTTCGGAAACTATCTACAATATTCTCGTTTGCTTCCGAACTCTCGCGAGACCTCTAGCCAGCCGGTACCGGCGTTTGAGAGGGTGCTCTGTAATTCGCCATTAGTGAACCCATCCTCTTTGGTTTCATCTTCTGGCGTTTCGAATTTTCCTTTTCCATTGTCTCAGCAACAAGTTAGACACTCCCTGCCACCGGAAAACCAGAGCCAAGGCAGCGGAGGTTCTTCGATGCCGTTTCCGACGGGATTCAGCTATCGTCCTCCGGCGAACGGGTGATGGTTTATGATTGGACTGTTGAAATCTAGTAGTGCCTACTGCCATTAAGATTTGACAGTTATTTAATATTTTAAAAAAATATATATAATCAGGTCAAATGCTATAATTCCTTAAAATTCTTAGGTTAAGATACACTTTTCCTTAAAGCATTTAATAATATACTTGGAAATTTGTAATAAATATTTTTAGGTTTAAATGGTTTTTTTGGTAATCAAATATTTAGTTTATTTTTAAAAGTGTCGTTTACCTAAACTTTTATCATTGAATGATGTTAAATAAGATAATCATTTTAGTAATATAGAGTTTTATTTTTTAGTTAAAGTGTAGATGGTAAATTAATATTTGTATGGGAGAACTTAAAAAGTCATTGTCTTTTAGATTTTGATAGTGACTATTTTGGCACATTGTAATTGTACTTCACTTTCTCAATTTATATGTGAGTTTATATGCATGATGTAATTCATTCACATGTAAATTTTTTAGGGTCTTGAGTTTGGAGTATTTTGTGATTCATAAATATGTTTTTTTTTTCTGTTCCTCCCAATTATTTCTTCTTCCTTTCTTGGGTTTATATGAGTTAGTTGAGAGTATTTGTTTATAATTTTGTAGAGTTTATTTTAATTAAACAAGTGTTGTACTTATTTTATTTTTTTAAGTTGATTTTACCTTATCATGAATGTTAAACACTAATATGTTAGTTTTATTTTATTCTTTTATTTTACTCAATGTCATTTTTCAGACTTGCTTCAAGATTATATTACAATTTGAAAAATAAATAAATAAAGGGTGGAGAGTCGAGAGGAGATGTGAGAGATTTATGTTTTGGAGAAAAAAACAAAATTAGTTTTTAATTTGGGTTTTTTGATTTAGTGTGTTAATTATAGGTATATGTTGGCACAAAAGATTAATAGAATAAATGAGTAAGATTTATTGGTTATTTATCTATTTAATTAATATGATGAATCTAGAGTCTTATCATCCGAATATACAAAGCCATGTTATCATTCCGCATTCCGTTAAAGAGTTAATGGAATCCTAACGACAGGGACCAAAGTAAGTTTTTTTCACAAGTTCAGGGACCAAAACAGACACTATTAAACATTTAGGGCATGTTTGGTAACATTTCCGTTTCCTGTTTCCTGTTTCTTGTTCTATGTTCCCTGTTTCTTTTTTTTTTTAGAACAAGAAACATGAATGTATTTGATAACTGTTTCTGCTTCTTGTTTCTTAAAAAAAAGAAATAGAAAAAAAGAAGCAGAAACAAAAAATGTGTTTGATAACTATTTATTGTTTCCTTATTTTCTTCGAGATTTATTTTTTATTTTCTTCATGTTATTTTATTCGCATCTAATTCAATTAAACATCACACCACTCACTTTATCAAACCTAGATAGGAAGGTCTTCTAGTAATCTTATGGAGATCAAGATGAAGATTGAGATCTGAAGGACAGAGTCAGCTAGGAGGAAGACGAAAATCCACGATGAAGAGGAGGACTAAAATTCACGGCAAAGAGGAAGACAAAGACCCACAACGAAAACACAGATCTGACGAAAACCCACAGAGAAAACTTAGATTCTTGCGAATAGGAATAGAAAAACCCAGATTTGACGAAGAGGAAGACATCGTGTAGAGGAAGACGATGAGAGGCGAAGAGGAAGATGTCAAAGACAATGAGAGGAAGAGGAAGACGATGGTTATTTAGGGAAGATGATGGAGATAAGAGGAGAAGAAAAAGAAAACCATGTGGAGAGTGGTTATTTCCAGAAAAAGATAGAAATAAGGGGAAGAAAAAGGAAATCACGTGAAAAAATGGAAAAGGAAAAAGAAATAGAAAAATAATTGAGAAAAAAATGAAAATCAATAAAAATAATTGAGAGAAAGAAAAATGAAACCAATAAAAATAATTGACAAAAAGGAAAAGAAAACCGATAAAAATAATTGAGAAAAAGAAAAAGAAAATCGATAAAAAAATTGAGAAATAGGAAAAAGAAACCAATAGAAATAATTGAGAAAAAGGAAAAGAAAAAGGAAACCAATAAAAATAACTGAAAAACAGAACATGAAAAACTATTTTTTTTCCCCAATAATTCCTTATAAGATGAGAAACGTTTCTATTTTTTTTTAGAACAAAAAACAGGGAACGTTACCTAACACCCATATTTCTTAAAAAATGAAAACAGAAATAGAAAACAGAGAACGAGAACATTACCAAACGGGCTCTTAGAGACCAAAATAAAATACGATGCAAAGTTTAAGGACCATACTAGAATTTTAATCTTATTTTTAAACTATAAAATTTATAATAATTTAGTTTTTTTTTATAATTTAATCACTATCATTGAAAAACCTTCAAAATTAAATGTTATTTTTCATATGATGGCATGATTCTTAATGTATATGAAAAGGTTGGATTTTGGATTAATTTATTGATTTTATAAGGGTAAGAAATTTTGTTGTTGTTCTTATTATCCTTATATAAGAATTTCGTATAAGAAATTTGCTTAGGATAAAACTTAGAATCTAATAAGCAAGGTTCCTTGACTATAGTATGAGTATTTTAACTTTATGAACAAACATAAACGTAAATCAAGTCCGAGTAATAGTCTAAATAGTTTATAATATAGGAATAAAGTTGGGCGCGCCTTGTTCTGGTCGGGACACTATGGATTCAACCCACCTTGTAGTTATTACAAGCGGAGTGATCCCAAGCGATGCTCATGTAGAAACATGCAAGTAGGGGCATCCTATACATTGAGATTGTATAAGATCGAACCATAAAATAGTCACTTTTATATTATAACACCTTTAACTTATTAAAATTGACTATATTTCGATTATTAATGACCTAGGGTAACTCGACCTTAATCTTGAGCTAACTATGAACTTCTGTTCACACGAAATTATCCTTAGATCTACATAGGTGAGGGACAGTTCATCTAATACTAACTCAATAGACCTTCCATTTCAGTGGTAAGATTGGGTGGATGGCTAGGGAAGTAGAGTACAAGACGAAATTCCCTTTTGCACGCTTTTAGGGTGAGTAAATAGATTGTTCCTATAAGTGTTGACTTCAAGTTTTGAACAAAGGGGCCTGCTCTCTCATTGACCCGAGAGAGATTTGATTTATAGGTTGGACCTTAAAGCAATTGTTCGTTAGCGGATCAACTGAGGGTTAAGGAACACGATGTAATCTTAAGGGTAAAACTGTAAATTGACCTAGTCGAATTTACTAACAACCTATGAAGAGTTGACTTACCTAATTATGGTTATATCAAGTGGACAAAAACACTACGCTAAAGAGAGTACAACTATGAGTTATAGTGGACAATACTCCTCATTAGTTAACGAATGTTGATTAACTTAGTTAAAAGAGTTTAGCTAGTTAATTGATCTTGGATAGTTGGAGCTCATGATCTATACGTCCATTAGGTCGCTCTATTAGCTTGTTATGGATTTAAACTTAAAACAAGGTGATCAGGAATAAAAAATATTCGAATTAGTTAGGAAAATGAATTGTTAATAATATTTATTAATAATTAACAATTACAAATTGAGAGAGAAATGATATTTAAATCAGATTTAAATATCATAAATTTGAATAGGGATTTGAATTAGTTCAATTGGATTGATTGGGATACATGGTGAAATTAATACTATACTATTAAAATTAATTAAAAAGTTTAATTAATTAATTATTATTTTATTATTATTATTTAATTAGTTAAAATAATTTAAAAATTAATTAATTAGGTTGATTAATATAATTATATAATTAAATAATCAACTTTGGAAAATTAAACGAACTTTCAAAATTCATTTTTAAAAGTTAAAATGTCTGACTCAATAAAGTGGGTTTTTTTTTTCAATTTGTAGTACATTCTGAGTATGAGTGAGCATGATAAATAAAAAATCTGAGCTGACCGACCAGACCAAAGTTGGTCAATCAGAAAACGAGAGAGGTTGGTTTCAGAAAGTTTCAAATCGAGAATTTCCAAAAAAATATTTTAATTGCTAAACTGATCCGACTCGACCGAACCTAACTGACCAACCAACCCTTACACATCGAACGCAAGGTCGATTTGACACTTTACAATTAGATTTAAAAAAAAAACGACTTCGACCGACGATCACCCCTAAGTTTAAGTAAGCACCAAATGTAAATTTCTTACTTATTAAAATTTGAGAATAAGTCGTTACAAATTTTAATCTTACAAAGGTTGACAATATTTTAAGCTTACAAAGGTTAAATTATCGTCAACTAAATTTTATGGGCTAAATTTTTACTTTTTCATAAATTTAAGTATCAAAAGGTGAAAAGTTTATTTTATATGAACAGAGAGCAATGTTGATCAGAAAAAAATATGCATACACAATATATAAAAATAAGTCAATAATGACAAAAATAATACAATACTCATGATTTATGATCAAATATACACTTGTATTAATATAAAACTAGTGCAGTCAAACAATAATCCACTACATATATGCCAAACGGTGAACTCATACAAAAATTATGTAAGTGGCAATTTTTTTTATTAAAATCTTGCCAAAGGAAAAATCTCAAATGTCATTTGCCCAAGGGTTTTAATTATATACTAATTAAAGTACATAACAACCCACTAAAATTTAGAATCACTTGAAACACTTCATGCAAATATTGGTTGAATGAAAACTAAAAATAATTTTCATGATTTGCACACAGAACATCGTTGTGGAATGATATACATATATATGAAATTCTAAAACAAAATCAACATGATCTAACAACAAATCGGTATATGAATATTTCCTCAATTTCTCAATTTTAGTAGTTCGAAGCTAATGGGGTTTCCAATATTATCATAAAAGATAAATTTGTCTTAAGATTGTTAACAGTATTATCATTACAACAAATAGAAACTCATATATGCATTATAAATCTGAGCCAAACGAATTCACGTTGTCTTCTTAAGACAAATTTACTCACCCTAGTGTTTGAGTTTTGAGAGTAATTGTCTCCCAGGATAGAACATGTCAGCTTTCTTCTAAGAGTAGCACCCCGTCTAGAAGATACAAATGAAACTTTGTGGATCAACCGAACGTCAAGATTATAGATAATGGAAAAGATGTGTTCTTTTAACCAAATAGAAAATGATTTATTTATACACTTATTCGTGGCCATTTGAAAAGTCATGTCTTTTTCTATAATTTAGTTATTAATTTTCATGAAGTGATGCATCCACTCATAATGCATCCATTCATGAAGAAACACAAAACAATTACCATTTATTCCAACAGCCGCCTCCGTCCGCAAGCCGAGCTAACATGTTTTCTCCCAACTACGTGCTCCAATCTGCCTCCTCTCAGCCACTGCCAATCACTGTTGCGTGAGGGTTTTTTTTTTTTTTTGGTATTTTTGTTTGTTTTACCCGCATTTAAGTGAATCCAATGATAAATTTAATTTTGGATCTAATTAGGTTTTTTTGGAAAATTTTGGAAAGACTAATTTGTGAAATTTTTTACATCAAAGGTTGAAATAGTTTCAACCAATTGAGTAAGTTAAATTGGAAAAAATTTGGATGCTAGCTATGGGTAATTTTATTAATTAAGGTTATTAAATTTTCCCTTATGATTTAGGATCGAGTTAATTGAGGAAAAATTTACTATAAGCAAGCAAATATTTTAGCTAATTTGAGTTATTCGATTCTACTACTAGACCTTTGAGTGGAAAGAGATTCTATTACCTTTGACTGAAAATTTAAGAGTCTACATGTACTGATTATGCATGGACAATACTAAGCAGCGTTATAGGAGTGTTGGTTGATCTTGTGTGATGTATAACTTACGTGTGGTCCGACGGGATCCCTAGCTGGTCTAAAATGTATGCTCCTATCAAACATCGTTGATTATTTAAGTTATTTTCTTGATTTATGAACTATTGTTTTGCATTAATATTTTCAGATTTGTCATTGAATACTATGGACGATTTGTCTCTTTTCTTTCTTTTTCTTTGTGATTCATTCATCTTCTCTTTCCAGACTTCTTCATCTCCTCTTCCAAATTTTCTTTCTTCTATTTTTAAACAATTTATTCTTGTTTACCATTGTCAACACGATCGTTTACTATGGTCAACACGATCGTTTAAATTTGAAGCCCATTTTCCATCATTTAAAAACGAATGACACAATCATGTGGATATGATCTAATCAATCGCTTACCTTAGTCAACACGATTGTTTAGCATGGTCAACACGATCGTTTAAAATTGAAGTTTTTTTTCCATCGTTAAAAAGAACTACACGATCATGTATTATGACTTAAACGATCGTAGATCATTCGTTTAAACTATAATACACAATCGTTTAGAAGAAAATTACTCACAAGCGCGTGTGGTCGATTAATCATGTGTTGACTGTGGTATTTTGATATTTTTCATTGTAGGCCTGTGGGCTTTTTTCGTTTTCAAAATTGTTCTATAGAGGGTAAATATTTTACCGGTTTGTTCTATTATTTAAAAACCTCTTAAAAAAATTTTAAAATGTAGAGAAAATTCAATGAGTTTTTAAATGGTTAATTTTCATAAATATAACAAAACACCAAAATATTTACAGTCCGTATAACAAAATAAAAAAGCCTATGATATTTTCATAAATTTCAGGTTTGCCCTTGAATAATGTTATCCATTTTTTACTTCTTTTTCTTCTTTTTTGCAATTTATTCATCTCATCTTCCTATTATTACTTCTTCATTTTACAATATTATGGTTATTTATCTAAACATTTACCAATTTCTTCATTTCCTTTTCCACATTTTTTTTCTTATTCTTCATTTCTCATTTTTCTTTTTTTCTTCTTGGTACAAGATCTAAATGACATTGGTACAATATCTAAACGATCGTGTACCAATATCTAAACAATCAGTTGTCTATCTCAGATAGACAGAGATATATCACTATCACTAATAAATCGTTTTGATTTGTTACAAGATTGTTTAGACTAGGTACAATGGTAAAAGATCGTTTAGACTTGCTACGAGATCTTTTTGATTAGGTAGAAGGGTACATGATCATTTAAACTAGATAGAAGGGTACAAGATCGTTTGGACTTGCTACGAATTGTTGCTATGAAATCGTTGCTAAGAGATCGTTTAGGCTGGGTAAAAAATCATTTTTTCACACGTGTGTGACTGATTAATCGTGGGGTATTTTGTAGTTTCATGTTGTGAGTTTGTGGGTTATTTTTTTCATTTTTAAAATTGTTCTATATTATATAAATATTTTAGCGCTTTATTCTATTTTTGAAAAAAAAAATCCTTTTTAAATTTTAAATTTTATAAATTTATAACCTATTCGACATTTAAAAAAACTCGAAGACCTACTATATATAATTAAGAGGCATTTTTAAAAATAGCAAAATAAATTAAAATATTTACAAGCTATAACAAAATTTTAGATTCTATCATTATACCATATCAATGACTATCAGTGATAGAATTTACTATAAATTGTAAATATTTTGTCAAATTTACTATTTTTAAAAAATTTCTCTATAATTAATTAGTTATAGTCTTGCAGCAAAAAAAAAAAACAAAGAATAAAGAAAAATTATTTTTAACATAATTGGTAAACATGTTAAATATATCAAGGACTAAACTTTATAGTTTAGTCAGTTTCATTCATTAATTTTAACAAGACAGCTGCGATACATAAACACAAAAAAAATTGTAGTTGGTAACTTTTTTTCTTTTTGAATAGTATAGCAAGGTGGTTTTAAAATTTTGTAAATAGAACAAATTTCTCATTATTTTTTATCTTAAATTTTTTATTGTTTCCAAACTACTCTTCAATAATAATATATTTTTTCTCCCACTTTTTAAAGGGGTGGGTAGTTTTTTTAGAATAATGTATAGCAAATATGACGGTTTTATAATTTAACAAATGTGGCAAAATTCTTCTTCAAATATTTTCCATCTTAAATATGTTATTATTCCCAAATTACCTTTCAATGTATTTCTTCTCCCACTTTTTAAATTTCTAGTCATCCTTTCTCTTACGTTCTCTATAAATCGTTCTTCCTTGTTCGTCCACACCGGTAGATTTCAATTGGTTACCCTTTTTTAAGTTCTAGCAAATATGGCACAGGTTAAGGGTTCAAAACTCATATGATGATGAATTTTTTTATTTTGATTTCATCTTTCATTATTATTGATTTCGATTTTGTCCTTATAATTTTAGGTGTTTGATTTTTTGTATTTGTCAATGATTTGAACGATTTTTTAAGTTTTGTTTATGGTTTCGCTTCTTTTCTCCGGTTTTGAAGTAGATATATTGCTATTAGGCATCCACAAAATATTTTCTTTTCTATTGTATTAGTCTTGATTTTAAGATTTCAATGGCACATTAATTGGGATCGGATCTATAATGGTTGCTTATTGAAGCAATTTAACTTCATATATGATTGTTCTCTGCTTTCTCCAATGTGCATTTTGAAGTTCAATCTGATTTCAAATGATTTTGTTTTACTTTTTTGCATTGGTTTTGTTTTAGTTGTAACTTGTTTATTAGTTTTGTATATTAGTGTTGTAATGTAGTTATATTATATGTATTAGTTGATTGATACACTTACTACATGATTTTCAATTTTTCATAATTTTTGCAGTTCATTGTAATTATGGTCAAGTATTTAATAATTTTTTTTATCAAATGTATCAATTGTGTAAACCAGTGCATTATTAAGTATATGAGCAGTATAACTCAATGTATCACTATCAAATATATCAACAGTATATTAGTAAAGTATATTAACATATCAGTAAAGTTCATTATCAAGTATATCAATGAAGTCTACAAGTAGATATCAAGAGTGTATCAATAGAACTTTAAGTATATCAAGTGTATTCGTGAAAAAAATATTAAGTGTATCTACAGTACATCAAGTGTATCAAATTCGTTTAATGTACCAGTGAAGCATAATAAGTATCAACGATAAAATCAAGTGTAACAATGAGTATTAGGTGTATCAAAGAGTATGAATGCATCAAGGTCCAAAAGGTATCAAGAAGTGACAAATGTATCAAGAAGTATTAGATGTATCAAATGCATATTAGTAATCAAATGCATATTAGTAACAAGAGCATTTTAAACATTTTACCTTGTATACTTGGGATGAGCTTTGTTTTTCATTTTTACAAAAAAAAAAAAAATGTGTGATGTGGACTTGATTTTTATAATTTGTTTCGTTTTTCTTGCAAATGCCCCTATATACAAAATATGTAAACCACCTTATTAACAATTACAATATATTTTCAAATATATAAAAAAAATGCACTTTTAAACCTTTTTTTTAAAAAAGTGTGCCTATAACGCAGAATTAGCAAAAATCTAATCACTCAAAAAATAAAATATATTCAAGTTCTTCCAAATGCGTATTCGAATTCCATCAAAGAAAGACATTAACAAAGCCCTTGAGCATACAAACTATAAAAGGGAACATATTCAATTATCTTATAGGAGTAGAGTGAATGTCAGTTGAGTACAATATTGCACCACGAACAAAAAATTAAAAAGAAACCAGCCTGACTATTGAGTCATCAGAAAGCTTAAAGAGAGGCCTCAAGAAATGAATTGAGAATGTGCCAGAATATAATGTTGTGAAGTATAAACTACCAATAAAGAAAGAGGAAAAAAATGTTTGACAGCCCAAATCACTACTCATTCCAAACAATTACAACCAATACCAATTCTACCTTTCTCAGAAATTAGATGGATCTTCAAGCATAAACAAAATGAAGAAAATAAAAAAAGAACAAGAAACAATAATAGGGGGAGAGAATTATATAATTTTGTACCTTAATGGGATTCCATTTGCTTTCCCATCACATTATGTTGTTCATTACTGCAGCTTTCCCATCTTTAAGTGCCAGAAAAAGGAGCTTTCCCTCCAGCTAAAAGAAACGTCAATCTAAACTCAATTCAACTCAATTGTGATGCATTATCCCTGAAATGCCTCTTTTGATGTTACGTAACCTCGGCTTTCAGTCACGTTCGAGTTGGCAAAGACCTCAGTTGCAATTTCCCAGCTACCGCTTCTTCTTCCCCAACTAGAATGTCGGTCTGATCGAATAGTTGGTGCTTGATGATCAGATTCCAAAACAGGGTCAGTCTCTGGGGCATTAAGAGGCGGCCCATTACTCCCTCTACTACGTATGTCCTCTGAGATTTCATCGATGTTACGACGCTGGGAGATTTTCAACAAGTCTTCCCCTATATCAAGATCGTCTTCCACTTTTGACCGTGGATGTGAAGCCAAGTCATCTGCTGCAGCACGGGGCAACTGAGGAAGAACTTGAGGCCTTTGTACCTCCTCTTGGATGAAAGCTCGAAAATTGTTCCTTGATGGCTTTACTTTTGAGCAAAATACTTCAAGAAAATTATTTGCACAGCCCCGATTGAAAACATTGATCCTATTGTCAGCTCTGTACCGGAAATTTTCGTAGGTTGTCTGTAAAAACATATAGTGAAACCACACAACTAATTAGTTAGGACCCAACATAACCAATCATCTAATAAAAAAATTGTAAGACGTATGCATTTTCATTTTCTTCAAACCATTTGTACTGATATCCAGAAATTACAGAAAAGCATAAGCCATACAACTCCACAATAGCTCCTTAATTTTAAGAGATCAATTGCATTTTATTTGATACGACAGAAGGCAAAATAAGGTGAAGTTCTATCCGTCATTGCCATACAGAAATATCACCATAGTATTTGTTAGCACTAGCAGTGCAGACATTCAAATTCCACAAAAAAGAGACTAAAGTTTTACTCATTAATCCATCCATGAAAGGAAATCTCTGTTTAAATCATTTTGGGTCGTTAAAAAAATTATATTAAAAAAAAGTCACTATGGGGGAAAATAAAATTTTTTCAGTTCTTGGAAGAAATGACTTTTTGTCGTTGCTTCTTTGCGCAGCTGTATAAGCCTTCAAGTAACTGTAGGTTTCTCTCTCCTTATACCAATGGACGGAAGTTGGAGGAAAAGAATTATGTTTAGCCCCATATTTGGTATAGTTAATCCATTTTAAATGGAACTTTTCGAGCAAGTAGTGCAATAAATACTTTCAATTAATTAAGTTGGCATTTTTCTAAAAAGATCTGTGGCTAGCACTCTTGATGAAGCTGGACAAGACCGATCTTAAAGAAATTGACTCAGCTAATCATGTTAGAAGTATTGACTCGACTTAGACCTTTTATTGTTCACTTTCCGACATTCTTTTACCACTTTAGGTTGATAATTTTATGTTACAATGTCAAAATTTCTGTGGCTTGATCTTTGAGCTTGAAATGGGTTGATACTTGTGTGATCTATGAGTTAGTTCGAAAACAATTTTCTAATTTAGTGTAAAGATATTAATTGCACTGCTCAGTTCAAGTTTAGGGTTCAACGGGATGATCTTAAAATTTTATGGTTAACACTAATCATGCATGTTGAAGCTTCCCTCCCCTCATTTTTATATGAGTTTCTATCAATCAAACAATTTCTCATAAAATATTCAAAATAAATAAAAAACATCCAGCCCACAATACCCCAGGATGAAATTAATCTTATAGCAGCAGTTTAGACACAGCTCTTTACTTCATTTGAAGTTGATTCGCCAAGAAATAAACATATCACATTGAGGCAAAAGCAAAGCAGTTTATGATGCATCTTCCATCAAAGATTGTAGAGTAGAAAAAGAAAATATTAAGACGAAGTGAAGAACCAACCTGATTAGTGCCAATAAGATACAAATGGAAGCCAGTTAGACCACCAACAAACCAAAGGGAGACAAAGCAGTATGCCATTAATATGACTGATGCAGGTGATTCTTTCATTGCCTTCCAAACAGTGCTCTCATATTGATCCATCAGAACCTTGATATACAATGCTGACATTGCAAACACGTACAGGCAAAGAAGTGTTGAAGAAGATACAAACATAAAGAAGTAACGGTAGTTCCGCTGCATGAACCCAAAAATGGAGAGATAATATCAGCTGTCAAAGTAGAAAAACACATAAATCTCTTTTCTCTTTTCATTGGTTCATTCATATTTGTGGATTGCAGGTGCAGGGGGATGAGAAGCAAGAAAGATACAAGGGATTCGACATTAAAATCCAACCACCTACCAACCTACACCCTACATCAAGATTGAAAGGAACCAAAAGGGAGAGCCAAAACCCAACACACAGCATAGAACATTAAGTGGAGAAGGAAATTGAAATCAATCTGTGAACAGCTTACCAGTCCAATACATTGACCCACCCAAGGGCAGTGATGATCAAAATGTTCCACACAATTGTTGCAAATTGAGCAGTGGGAGCAACGAGGAGGACGATATAGCATACACGTGTCACAATACTTTACTCTTACTGGGAGCCCATTCACAATAACTTCTTTTGTCCGTGGAAACTGGAGACTTGGAGTTTGCCTTCCCCCAACATCAACTGATACTGAAGAGTCAAAACGGATTTCATCCTCTGGAGGATGTGAATTGCGAGGGATTATTCCTGGGTCCCGGGCTGAAGTAAGGAAAAGAAGTACCAGTACCTACCATCACCAATAACTAAATTACATCTCATCAAGGCCTTAAATTCAATGTCAAACTACAAAAGTTTGCTTTCAAAATTTTCTATGTTTGTTGGACAGATAGGTAGTGGTAAAAAAAAGTGAGGGAGCAACAAGATGCAACAGGACAACATGACCAAGAACGGTAACAGTTTCAGATTTTCCTAGAAAGAAGATAATAATAAGGTTCAGATTTGGGATTAAATGCTTGTGCAAAAATCGACATTCAGTTTTCATGACAATAACTTGAATCAGATAACATCAGAGATTCCAAAGTAAAGACGTAAACATAATTTCATACAACGACTGCCAAACTACTCCAACAAATCAGACATCACATAATTTCACAAATGGTAGGCACAGTGCTTAACAGTAAAACTTCCTCTGATTACACAGATGAGATACTAAACCATATAGAAGTCTGTTTCCTTGATTAATAAAACTACATTTCTTTTATCTCTCAAGTTACTGGTAACTGCACTTTTTTGTTCTCACTTTACATTAATAGAAAACTAAATACATAGAATATAGTATGGTTAAGAGAATATGCAAATAAAGAGAGAACAAAAGAAAGAAAACAGAGAACATACAAGAGATCAGATATTTCATCAAAGATAGAACAGTTCTTCATATCCAATTTGCATAAAACACTTTCCTTCTAACAAACAATAATTTACACAAATACTTAAACGTTAAAGAAGGGTCAAGAGGTCTAACATATACAGTAAAAACAATGGCGACCACCAGAATGGCATATCCTGCATTATATGATGAAAATTTGTGTCGAAGATGTCTTGCGACAAATGCACAAAAGATGATAACTGGAACTGTAATCAAAAGTATTGTGACAAGCAACGACCTAGCATCAGGCCCAAATATTAGTCTCCCACCAAGGATAAACTTCTGCAAAATCACAAGCAAAAAGAAATGAGGGGAAAAAATATTCAATAATATAGCACATAAGTGTAAAGATGGAGGTGGGGATGAGTATTTTAATATTTACGATGGGTAAAGGTATCAGAACAGTGAAACTCTAGCGAGTTTATAAGCTCCATACAAGAATAAGAAAAGTTGAAGGGTAATAGGGTAAGGGAAGTAGCATCCACAGGTTGGCTGTTCACACCCTTCATGTAGAAACACACGGCAACCCCAAATGAAATGCATATATAAAGCAAAAAATTAGAATGCATGGCATCAACTGAAAATTATATCATTCTAAGATGCTATTCTCTTCTCACTTAGGCTACTCCCGAATGTAAACAAAGTTAACCACCACCTTCCCTGTTTTATAGATGAATAGCACATTGAAAACAATTATTAAGAAACTAATAAATGGACTACCATAGCAGATAGACAAAATTTGATAACCTATTTTTCTAGTTACAATAGATATAATTCTTATTCCACCTGCCGTGCTTGTTATGATCAGCCTACTACAAATCTGAGAAGGCCAATTAAATCACATCCATGCAATTGAAAACGTTTCAAGTCACTTCCAACACTCTGATCTGGACATCCAGGCAAGAGAAAATACATTATAAATGTGGACCATTTTGATTCTAATAGCCCTATTTTATGGAGTACTTCATTCTTATTCATATATCCTTTCATTTGTGTCTTGAAGTTTTAGAGAAATTGAGAAATACATTTGTATGTAGCTCTCACAAAAGTGTTCTAGTTTAATAACAGGATTTTTTAGCATGCCAATCTGCTTTAATTTCAAACAATCACAGCTTACACAAACATGATGTGGATATTGCAAAGAGACAATAAATAAAATCTCCAAACTGAGAGGATGTTAGCAACCATGGGATGCCTTTGTCCCACATTGGTTAGAATCGGATGACCAATGTGGTACTTAAGTGGCTTGGCTCTCCCACCCCAATAGCTAGCTTTTGGGGTGTGGTTCTCCAAGGTGCTTAAGTATCTCACAGCAGAGTTGCACCAAAGGTCCAAAATTTGAATAAAAAAGGATGACATCTTGATAGTATGAGCCAAATGTTCCATAAGACAACTACTGTTAAACCTCTCATTCTCAGACATGCTTAAGAATCCTACGAAGAAAAATGCAATGAGCATTTTCATTTTAAATTATTACCAAATCAAAGTGAAACCAGTGCTAATTCATTAGCTAAAGACAAACACAAAATCATACCAATAAGTTATATGTCACATGATAATTTCCAAAAATCAAGTCTAAAACATAAGCATGGTTTATAATAAAATACATTTTTTTTCATATTTATTATGTTTAAACATTTAAATGATTCCCCTGTTAAAGTGTATTAGTTTATGATACTAACCCATTTAAAGCATGATGTCTTATGTCGAGATAATCATGATACATCCAAATATAGTTATCAATTTTCTATATGAATTGACATATCTCAGCTAAAAGGAAATTAGAAGTCAATAATGCTTATCCATTTTATGTATTTCACTCCAAGAATGCCAACCAAGTGTGTGACACGTCCTTTTTTTATTTTGATAAATTAGTGTTCAATGTTTGCCCAATAAGTGTCATACCCATACTCAATTGGTTCATCTTCAACTAATGTCTAGCACAGTTGGACTCATACTCAATTGATTCATAGTTCAACTAAGACTTAAACTTAACACTACGTGTCAAAGTGTGAAACACGGATATGTTGCCCAAATCAAAATGTTTGTGCTTCATAGGTGCTACACATATTACTATCAAAGACATGAAGAAATCTCTAATGGTTAGCACTTGGCAGCTATATGGTGGCACATACCTCGAAAATAAGTTTGTCTACTATTCAAAATTCACCAAACTTTCTTAGAAAGCAAAGAAATTAAAATCTCTTCACAGACAGAATAACTCAAGCATATGGCCAAAGAGACCAATGGTCTAATATTCTTACTTTTTCTGAACTATTCTACTCGATTTAGCATTTTATCTATCTGACGAGAGACTGAATGAGTCGTTCTCACCTATACTCCTCTGTTCACTCAAAAGAGAGAACTCTGCGACACGAAGCAACACAGAACGTAGATTGAACAGAAACGAAACAACAAACAACCAGAACAAGAAAAGCTTAGATAAATGTAACCTCACCAATGACCATGTCAAATGAAGTTCCAGCAACAAAGCAACCCACTACTATCCTCAGTTAACTCCCAAGGCAAATATGGGAAAACGAAAACAACAAACAAAATACACAATGAAGCTTCCTTTTCAACTTTTCAAGTGGACATAACTCCGGAAGCTAGAGCAATGGCACAACCCAAAAGACCTAAAATTTTGAACTTTAAGGACGAAAAACAAAAATCAACAGCAAACCCTCAAAAGTTAACCAAAATCCCACAGTGAAAAACAAACAATAAAACATCATAATGAAAAATAAAAAAATGGGAAACTCACATTACTCCCTTTCCAGACTTGGTATACGCGAATCGCCATGAGGGGATGAAGCCTTTCAGTTACGCATGAAACAGAAAAGTGGGATTTGAAAGTACTGAACGCTCATCTCATGGGGCGTCGAAAACCCACAAAATCACATTGAAAAAACACACACAAAAAAAAAAAAAAAAAAAACACTAGAATTGGGTACGATCCAGAGAATTAATTAGGGGGTTTTGGAGTGATTGGGTTTTTGGGTGTTCAAAGTGTAATTAAACAAGTTAGAGAGAGGAAGAAGAAGAGGAAAAAGAGAGTAGTAGGTGATTGATCTGTGCTTGTTGTTAATGTAAAATGGCGGTTTTGCATTTTGGAATTTGCTTGGAATTGTGGCTTTCTTTTTCCTTTTTCTCTTTTCCTCTTTTTTGCTTTTTGCCTTTCTCAGACTCTGTGGAATGTTTTCGACCGAAATTCTACACATAAAAGGCAACGCCAAAACTTCTTTACCCATCAAAAAGCAAAAACCTAATTACATTACAACTAAGAATCTCTCATTTCGTTCACTATTAAGTTTCTTCTCATTGACCATATGGAAACCTTTTCCATTTTCTTAATTTCCAAGTTTTTCTTTCGTCTTTTTACTTCAACAAGATATAAACACTGACATTTTGATCCACAATATCATATTTAATAAGTTGAAATTACTCGTGGTATAATATGATTAATTACGTTGTTATATAACATATGTTATGACAATACGTTGTTATATATATGTTATGACAATTTTGTATGTTATACATCTAGAGATTACTTAAAGTGTAGTATATCTAAAATTGTTTTGTTATGTATCTTAAAATTATTTGATGCACGAGAGTTCAACCTAACAATAATATGATCAATTTGTGTTTGCCATATGCACTAAATCCTCTATAGATCGTATGATCAGTTTGTTTGGTAAATTACTATCACTTAGTTGTAAATATTAACAAAAAGTAAATGAATGGATGATAAAATAAATGACTCGTAATGGAAAAAAAATATATGGTTGCTTGATCTCATGGTATCTAACTCAAAAACCTTATAACTTAGTAAATCTTGTAGATCAACAAGATTATTTAAATAACAAAGACCCCACTTAAATCTTTTTAATCAATTTAATAAGTAAAACCTATAGGTTGCAAGTGAATCTACAGAAGAAAAAGTGGGGTAGATTGAAAATTAGTAGCTAAAGGTTATACCTAAGTAGAAGGGTTGATTATGAAAAAACATTTTTTCTCTTGTGGCTATGTTAAAGTCTTTGAATCATCTTATCTATTGTCACATATTATGACTATGACATATGTCAAATTGATGTCAAGATGGTCTTTTTGAATGAAAATATTGAATGAACATCTATATGAGCCAACCAAAGGAATTAACAAAACAAGGTCAAGAGCAAAAATTTTGCAAGCTAAAACGATTATCTATGGATTGAAAAATGCATCTAGATCTTGGAATATAAGGTTTGACTATAAACCCCAAATCTTATTGAATTTGGATCTTTTTAAGAACATGAATGAATTTGTTATAAGTAAAGTTAAGATAAGTAAGTGAGCTTGAGAAGTGTAATGATAAGTGCGTTATGGAAGGTAAAAAGGAAGCAAGGCTTTGGTGACTTGGTTTAAAAGTTAAAAAGGTTAGTTGGAAAAGAAGAGAGAATTTGACTAAGTTTGGGAAGTTGGCGTTTTGGCCATAGCATAGGCATTTAGAGGTTGTTATTGGCGGCTAAAATGTAAAGAGAGGTTATTTTAATGTTGGTTAGGCGTTTTGGAGGTGGCCTAGGTGAGAAGAATTGCGTGAGAACCTCTAAAGAAGTTAATTTGGGCGAGAAGAGGACTACAACTATTTGTGGGTTCTATGTGAAAATTGTTATCAATTCAATTATAAGAGACTTTTCAAATAAAAAATGATATTTGTGAAGAATGTGAATACCATTTGAAAATGAGTAGTTCAAATAGAATCGAACTTCTGATTGATCCAGGTACTTGGGAGCCTATGGATGAAGACATGGTCTCTATGGATCTCATTGAATATTGAGATTCAAAGGTGGATCCCATTGAAGGGGATTCGAAGGAGTACGAGGACTCTTCTTATGAAGATCGTATTTCTTTTTCTCAAATAGAGACAAGATTACGTGAGGCTATTCAAACAGGCTATGCTAGGCGGCCAAGGACATGTCTTGTTAGTGTATATGGTCAAGAGGTGTAGGATAACCTCTATTGGTGCTTGGCAAATTGACATGCTAGGAGAGAAAAGTTTAGTTAGTGATTAGTTGGCATAAGGGCATGTACTGTTTGGAGGTTTGTAGTAAGGCAAAAGAGGTTAGTTGGCTTTAACTTGACGTTTTGGTATGTCCTTGACTCTTTGGTAGTTTGATTAGGTGAGATGAGAAATAGGTGGAGCCATTCAAATGGATTCCACGTGGCCTTTGCATGCTTAAGTTAAATTTCGGCTAAGGGAGGTGTCAATAAAGATTCATGAACGACTTAGTATAAATAGGTCACATCATATTCATTTTTCTCCCAAAGTACTTGTGCAAATTGGATGTTGGTCTCAAAAGTTCGTAAATTAAGTCTATTTTCTAATTTGAGGCTGACGGTTTAATTTGGGAGAGGGAAAGCTGAGTTTGAACTAAAAGAAGAGAGGAAGGTCATTCTCGGGTGAAATCTGGGCAATCTCTACTCTAAGGAGGATACATGATGCAATTGATGAAATTTTTGGCTGAAATTTTGAGGTACAAATATTAAGACATATTTCAACAACTTTGTAGAAGGAAATATTTTTATTTGATTTGTAAATTTTAAGTTATAAAGCTCTAAAGTGGAAGTAAGGTTCTTGCCGAGTTATGAGTTTTTGGGTTGGTTGGAGGCTGACCGAGTGGCAAGGTAAGACTACGTGAGATGGGCGTGCATTTTGGACTCATAGAAGTTTTTGAGGCGTTTTAGGCTTGTGTCGGACACATAGCACGCCCAGGATGTGCGCGCAGCTAGCCTGCACGCGAAGGAGGCGCAAGCGAGACACTAGGCACACGACCAAGTAAGACGTGCTTGTCAAATATTCAATGCATAATTTCAGGAAAGGTAGCTTACATTTAAGACATTA
Organism: Cucumis hystrix; assembly: GCA_025688845.1. NCBI lineage: Eukaryota > Viridiplantae > Streptophyta > Magnoliopsida > Cucurbitales > Cucurbitaceae > Cucumis > Cucumis hystrix. The sequence goes on from CM046885.1 coordinate 2,810,914, forward strand.
AGTTATCTTGTTGAAAGAACAATGTCCTAAGGCATTTCAAGGAGTTGAGGAAATGAGACAGATTATTCCATATGCATATCTTGTGGCCAACCTTATATGTCATGTTGTATACATAGTCTAGCATATGTTACATAGTTGTGATTGTAAATAGGTATTAATCTAATCCAAGATTAGTTCACTAACAGTAGTTTCTCAAGTAGGATTTGATATAAGAAATCCATATCAGATTGACACTAAAAAAATTGATCCTTATAGGATACACTGACTGATCTGATTTTCTAACTAATAAGGATTTTAGGAAATTCTCATCAGGATTAGTGTTCACTCTGAATGGATGAGCTATAGTTTGGTGAAGCACCAAACAAAGATGCATTGCTCACTCTACCACGAAGGTAGAGTATGTACGTGCTTGTGAATATGCTAAGGAGGTTGTATCGTTGATAGCATGCAGTAATGACCGTTATTATAGCCTTTTTTGTTAGAATAATAAGGTCAAAACACATAAGTGGATTATCAAAATGTGTGACTTATGTTGTAAACACATAAGTACTTAGAAATACAGCTTACATAAATGTCATTATTGTTTTACGCGGTTATCATGTTTAAAATGCAAGATAAGTGGGAAAGGAAGAAATAAGCAACTCATACATGACATCTCGCGCAAGGGCAATGCGATGGATCTTGCTTGGTGATTAACAACTCCAGGTGATGAACCAAAACATCAATCGAGAGAAGCTCACAAGAAGACAAAAATGATAGTTGGAATGATGTGACCTCACAGGATACAAGGACATCACTGACACATTCAGAGGAATAGAAGTTTCCCGTCGAAAAGCAGCCTATACAAGAACTTCGTCTCCACCAAGAGGAGGTCTGAATAGGTTGAAGAAAGTATGTCTAGAGAGAGAGAGAGCTTGATAAAGCTACCTAGAGAAGGAGGTACCCTTCGAATATCTGAGTTTTAGATGTTAGCCAACACAACAAAGCACGAATCAAATCGTATAACCTTAGAATTCTGTCATTCAAAAATTTCTTCTTCAATGTTCTTCATTGGATTCCTGTCATCTTTCACCAAGAAGTGCTTCACTTACAAAATCCCTCGTAAGGACGCCCTATTATGAGTACTAAGTACTCCTCCTTCTCAATGCGTGGTGCGATAAGGGTTCAAATACAAGGAATGCACGAAAGGATGGAGAAGGTCGAGGCAGAAAATATAGGAATAAAAGAATATGTAAGGAAAGAAGCAAAAAAAGGTAAAAAGATGGACATAAATAAAAGAATATGTAATAAGAAGAACGTCGAGGTGCAGCAGCAGGTTGAGGAGGATGGAAAAAAGTATCTTTCACTAGAAAGGACTTCCTCGCCTGCTGTTGAATCTATAGGATTGGAGACAAGGACCCACAAAAGGCTAATCAAGGAAAACCCGGGCCCCTGGAAGAAAGAATGAAAGAGAGGGAGATGGAGAAAAGGCGGTTTGGGGAGTTAGAAAAGGAAGCGATGAAAGAAATGTTGTCGAGGGAGAAAGTGCCCAACGCAAGGAGAAAAGAGAGTCTCTATCAAGAAATCCCTTGCGAGCAGAGGAAGGTGAAAAGGAATATGGACTCCACAAAGAAGAAGAAGAAATCTGATTCACCTAACCTTTGCTTCCAAAGTCAACTCCCCCGAAAAAGACTATACTTCAACTCCCCACAACTCCACGCGGGAACTTCCTCTCCTCTGAGTTAACCCCTCCAACCAGCAAGAGAATGCATCTCCCCCCTGCTTTAAACTTAGTTGCATCTCATGTAATCTTTATTTCTTTTTATTTATATCTTTTACAATGAAAGTGATCACTTTTGATGTACTCGTTAAGCGTTTAATCTTTCTTGTCACAAGTCTAGTTCCCCACCTTATAGTATTCTAATTTCCCTTTGTACTTCAATAACACTTCAATGAAATAAAGTATGCGAAATAAAGTTTCATTTGTCATCTGTGCGTTTAACTTGTTAAGGAACCTTACTTACAAAAATATTTCTATAGTTTATTAAGGCGAGCAAGTTTTACCTCAAACCACTCTTGTAAAACTTTCCTAAAGACTAATATTATCATTCATTTTTAGTAATGAGGTCCTTGTTGATCTCTAAATTTGGGGGTGCGCAAGATCGATGCTAAAATTTTGAAAACAATTCAAAAAACCTTGCAAGGAAAGCAAAAACAAGGCGTTTTAACACAAGTTATAACTAAGCCAAAGTAAAATAACTTATGTAAATTCAGAATTCGTTGATTTAATTAAAAATAACAACTCCTATGTTGCCTCCTCTCGCAAAAATAAGAAGCAAAACTTCAAAAGTAAAAATTCAGAGAGTTGAGTAATAAATAAGAGTTACAGTTGAGGAGAGAAACGGACTCATAGAGCACCTATGATTTCTACACAACGCTTAATCTAATGTAAATATAATAAAAAGCATTATTTCGCCAAATAAAAGGGATTTGAAACTTTTTCAAAAATTTAGTCATTACAGAAGATGAAAATAAGATTTATTGAATGGAATGAACAAGGGTATTTTGAGTATTAAGTTTGGCGCCTGTTGAACTTAGAAATATTTTTATAATAAGAAGTACGAGATAAGGGTAATTCTTTGATAACGAATAAAACTTGCTTGAATTGAGAGAAGTATTGAAACGCAAAAGGGAAAGTGAATCGATAAGGAAGAATGGTGCTCGGGGACAAACATGATACAGAGCGATGCTTGAGGACAAGCATTATTCTAAATTTAGAGGTGTGATAACATGCAGTAATGATCGTTATTATAGCGCTTTTTGTTAGAATAATGAGGTCAAAATGCATAAGAAGATGATCAGAACTCGTGACTTATGTTGTAAACGCATAAGTATTTAGAAATACAACTTACATAAATGTCATTCCTATTTTATGCAGTTATCATGTTTAAAACGCAGAATAAGTGGAAAAGTAAGAAAGGAGCAGCTCATACATGACATCTCGTGCAAGGACAATACGATGGATCTCGCTTGGAGATTAACAACTTCAAGCGATGAATCAAAACATCAAGCGAGGAAAGCTCACAAGAAGACAAGAATGGTAGTTGGAATGATGTGACCTCATAGGGCCCGAGGACAGCACTGACATACTCAGAGGAATAAAAGTTTTCTACCGAAAAGCAGTCTATACAAGCACTTCGTCTCCACTAAGAAAGTATGTCTAGAGAGAGAGAGAGCTTGGAAAGCTACCTGGAGAATATGCAACCGTGAAGAACAGAAAGATTATTTGTCAGTGATTCCCTAACTTGTAGTAGCAATCCCTTTTCTCTTCTTTCCATCTATGTTATTTTCATTTAATTTTTATACTTCATATTGTACATACTCTTTATAAACTCATACTCTCGTTCTTTGATAAATGTACATAAACACAACCGTTCTATATATTATCTCTCTTATCTTCTTCAAGTTAACATGTTATCAACTGTTTAAGTAGATAATAACTTTATATAAGAAGAGTGTTTATACATTTTATTGTGTTAATTGTACTCTTGTGAATGCTTGGCCAGCATAAGTTGCTAACTACCCGAGAGAGAAAGTAGGTAGAACCTAATTAACACGTGTAGAGAGGAACTCTACATTTGGAAAGGAGAACAATTGTGGACTCCACTAGGAAGTAACCGTCCTTAATTACGAAATACTATAAGATGCATAGGTGATTTCTTCTAGATATAACTCGCCTAGCCATATTTGGTCATATAGATCTCTGAAAAAGTAGTCATGTGTGGCATATATGCATTGGAGAGAAGCATGCCTTAATCACAAGTGTGTCTTAGCAAGTTATATCGCGTCAAAGCTATCTCCCTACTTATTCAAATGATACCAAGTGGACATTCCTACCCCTTGTCCCTAGTGCAAGTTAGATGCGTTGTTTGATCTTTCTCTCCACGTCGCCTTATAGATTTTTGTTGTGTAATTATCTAATTTTACATTTGTTATTCTTTAATTCTTCTAACTTGTCTAAATGAAGAGTGGAACCTAGAACTAATATCTAAAACAATCTCTTCTGTTCGACCCTAGATCACCTAGGTAAACCTATTGTTTCGCTTGCACTTGGACAAGCAGTAGGAAAACTTGTACTCAACGAGGACTTAAAAATCACACGATGAAGAGGTACATTATGAGCTCCCTATATGCTATGATCCTACCCTATGACTCATCGCCTCAAATAAAGCACGCTCTATAGAGAGTTATGGTGAGCGCAATATGCGCAATGACTTGACTCGGTGAAGTATTGTTATTGCATTAATTACAATTGAAACTCTCAAGTCCTAGCACTGAATTGACCAAACCAATGGTTGAGGAAATTCTTAACTGATTTAGAGGCAGTTTCAAATATGTCTTTGCCCATCACATTTTTTTGCACTAACAATGATGTGGTGGTAAATTCGAAAGAACCTTAAGCCATAAATGTGGCAAGCACATCAAATGGAAGCATCATCTATTACGGAAGATTGTGTAGCACGGGGACAATTTCCACGAAGATAGCTTTAGAGTGCAACATTGTTGATCCATTTACAAAGGTTCTCACGAATAAAGTATTTGAGGGTCATCTAAGGGTTTAAGTCTGCAAGATATGCATTAGTTTAGGGGCAAGTGGGAGATGTAGATTACATTGTATACCTTAGTTCATTGTATTTTACTTTCCAATATTGTAAACCCCAATAGCCTTAATTATGTAAAAAAAAAATTCTTATATAAATGGAGTCTTATTATATTTATAAATACGTGTTATTTATTTCACATAACTCAAATCCAATAAACTAAAACCCAAGGTTAATACATGTAACTTGAACAGTATGTAGTTAGCAAACAAGTGGATCGTGCTTAAGTAATAACTTGAATGGTCTATAGTATATATATGGATAAGGTTAGGTGTCTTATCTTCGTAACACTGTAAATACAACCAACTTTGTAAATGTTACAAAAGTTGTAAGTATTACAAAGGATTTGACCTAAATCGTTCATGTGTAGACATGTGATTAGTGGGGGTATCCTGTACAATGAGATTGGATGAGACCAGACTATGAAATATGAAAGCTTTAGTTATAACACCATTAATGGTAGAGATAAGTATTTCAAACGATAATCATAAGTTATGAATTCTTGCTCATGTGAACTGTTCTTTGACTTGTATGGCTAAAAGTGACCCTAGTTGCCGACTCAATATGCCTACCACCTTGGAAATGAGTATTATGCCTCTTTGCACAAAATGTTTGAAGTATACTTTACATAAGTATTATGCATGTTTCACACGATTTCAATGTCTAAACGCAAGATATTAAATAAAGAAAGAGACTAGTGAACCGCAGCAAACATTTCGCGCAAAGACTACAACTAGGAACTCATCTGGTGATTAACGTCTCCAGGCGAGGAACAATCTTATCACGCAAGGAAGGGTCACTAGAAGACAAAGAGGGAGCTTGACCCCTAAGGAGAGAAGAATCCATATTCTTGTTATCCCCTAACTCGTAATATCTTCCATTATCCTTCCCCTTCATTTTTGTACTTCTTTGTAATATATGTTGTTCATATTGTATAATGGCCTAAGGCCTACATTCTTTATATATATCTATCTCTCTTCCATGTCGTATCCCTCTTTCATTCATGTTCAAAATAAGTTTGTTCCCTTTTTTTTTGTTTCTCTATCTCTTCAATTTTTTTTTTTTAAAATACCTCTATTCAAATTTGTAAATACAAATACTTAACACATCCTTCATCAATCAAAACAACTTTTCTCGCATCCATTTTCAAAATAAAAATACTTGTCGTACACCCTAAACCCGTCAAACTCTCTATTTATGACTCCGTCCCAAATTAACTATCCTAAGTTGATATTAGTTTTCAAGTTGAAAGTTATACACTATATGACATATGTCAAATCGTTCGACTTTGTAAACAATTCTACAATTTTGAAAAATTCATTACAAGTTTTTTTTTAATAATTCATTTGTTGGAAAATCGTTTGCAAAATGCATGACAACACACATGAAATACTTTACAAGATTGTTGTGTAATTAATTTTATTACATTTGTTTTTACCTAAATCATACTCGTACTTCTAGCATTTTCTCCATCTATTCTCGAATTTTTTATTTCTAACCTACTACTATCCCGCTCGACTATAGAACATGAGGACATGTAAGTTTGATAATATTTTCCTAACTTAGTTCTACATATGAGTAAGAATTATTTTCTGATAAAATTACAAATTCAAAATTTTTCTAAAGTATACATTTCATAAAGGAATTCTTGGTAGTAAAGTAATGAATGATACGTAGAAGCAAAGAATGTACTAAATAAAAAAAAGTTTGTTAGTATAAAGTCCACATACAAGCTCTGTTTTGGGACAACAATTTGTGGGCAAAAAATAATATAGATTACAATACAGTAACATAAATAAAATTGAAATGATGGACAAAAAAAGATTAATTGCAAAAGAACCTTTAAACCTCAAAAGAGAAGCGGTTAAACTTGAGCATCTTGAAACAATGAAGCTGTTAAACTGAAGTGTCCTGAAACGATGAAGAAGAAAAATTACTTTACAACATTTTTCATTACAATAGAAACAAGAAACGAAACAGATGAAAAGTGTGATGACCTACCCTTGCCATAACCTAAATTGATCCTTACAATTCCATAAACTCATACGATGAAATAAGAGCGAAGAAGTAAACAATGTAGGAAAAAAAAAGTAGCCTCAAAGTAATTAAATTCGTTCTAGGTCTTTGAACTATAATTTCAAATAATGGAAAAAATGTTCTCACACATGCAGTGCAAAGCAAGCAGTAACAAATACCATGAAAGGAAGAAATTCTTTTCCATACACATGCTTTCAAACTAGAAACGAATACAATGGACATGTTCAAACTTCAAAGCACATATGTAAGAGAAGACAGTAAGTACAATGTGAACTAGAATGCAAACAGACATGTAAGAGAAGAATGGTAAACATACCAAAGAGGAAAAAATAGAGGGAAAAGGCAAAAAGATCGAGGATGCAATCGAATGAGAAAAACATAGGTCATATTTATAATGGAGGGATGAGAGTAATAAATTAAAGCAGTAAGTAGTAAAGAACTAACAAGTATCCCAAGAAATAAGGGATATGACCATCTCTACGACAACCCACATCAGAAGCAATATTGAAGGAATTGACCAATATCACAAGAAGAATGGCAGTAAAAAATGAGTCCAGAAGACCTAATACAAAAGTATGCAAGTGGGTATGCAAGACAACACTGTATACCATAATAGGTTTTAAAATATGGACCTAAGCACAAATGGAATGTGGATGTGAAATAATTATAAGCAAAGATAAAGAAACAAAAAAAAATTGCAATGTAATAAGCAGTAACCACATTGCAAGGAAACAACCACAATAGGAGCCAATAATGTAACCCGAACTTAATGTTAATGAGCAAGGGCAAATTTTTTTTTTCATGAAATGAAATGAAATAATGTGAAGACATCAGAACCATATACACGAAATTAATGTATATATATATATATATTCATGCAATTTTCCACAAAAGATTAGATAGCATTTGTTAGAAAACAAAAAACGTAAAAAAAAAGGATGTATAATTCATTTGAACAACAGATCCGAGAAGACCAAGCTCCACAAATTATTTGAAGTTTCTAGAACAGAGAACATAATGGAGAATGGAAAACATAATAGAACCATACAAATATGTTTGAAAACAGAATACAAACACACAAATATGAAAAAAAAAACACAATGAATATGATTCAGACATCAACCTCATGCGGACGTCATCATCAACTATTAACAAAATGAATCGAACATAAAGACCTACCGTGCTTGGAGATTTCCAAAACCCAACCATTCTCGGTGTAGCTATCTGTCCTCTGTACACATGTAAAAGCAAGGGAAAGTCAGAGCGGCAAGACTCGAAGTCCAACATACAACGAACCAAAGAAGGGAAGGAGAATGGTTTCAGAGAACTCGGTGTGGAAACAAAGCCAGTGAACGAAACTAGAGATTAGAAGGAAAAATATTTTGAAGGCAATGCGTGGAAACACAACCATCAACGAAACAAAAAGAACGGAGATCTATGAATCGGAGAAAAAATGAAAGGGTTCATGATGACGAAGAGGACGATTTGGAAGACACAAATGAAAAGGGGTTGGAGGATGCATGCCTGAGGTTCAGAGAGGAAAACGAAAAAGGAGGAAACACCGACAAAAAGTGTAGATTCGAAGAGGATTTCATAAGGAATAGAAAGAAGCTGAGATTTTGGAGAAGAAAACCACAGAGACACGGGGAAGGAGGAAGAAGATGACGAGGAATGGACAGAGTAAGGAAGGATTAAGGGGTTTTTGGGATAGATTATGACAGATCAAGGAGAGAGAGAGAGACGTGTTATCGGGGAGTTCCACACAGTTTGAGAAGATGTAGGGGGATTAGGAAAACTTAATCCCCATTTTATCATACTTTGGGCCCCAAACAAGGAGTGGGTTTAGATAACTACTTGAAATATACTATGCGTAAGTTTGTATCATGGAAATATCATGCTAAGCTCTAAGTGAGCAACCATTAGGTGACTAAATAGGGTTATGCGTTAAAATGTGCATTCATATTCATGCTTAGCTAACTCTCTAAGAATATGCATGTCGTGCAAGTTTTCCTGGTAAGTCAAAGATCGAACACAGGGAATTTAAGATCCTAATTTTCTTATCGTCCAACTAAATCATGTGGTATAACTATACAGTAAAATTATGCACAGTATAATTTTAGCCTACTATTTACACTAAGGTGCTTGGCGGTGCAAGGTAAGCATGGCGAGCATGGCGAGATGATGAAACTGGACATTGAACTCATGTCTAGGTATGGCGAGAAAGGAATAGTTTAATTATCTAATCGCAAAGAATTGTACTTTAATAATTCAAGGTGATATAAAGCATATGTTAACTTTGAATTAAGGCAAGCAGCCTCTCGGCGCCATTGCCATTCTCACTCGCCTTTCGGGATCCAAATACACAAAGTTAAACTATGATTTATATCTAATCTTCTTGGGTGCATTATTAGTAGTTTCTCCTTGATTAAGGCCATGCAACCTCCCGATGCTTTCACCACACAAATTGGCATATCTGCAATGTGTTCAAAAGACAGACTTTGGGATAAGATTGTATCGCTACAGCCTTCTCGCAACTCGCTTAGCTAAATGTGTGTTCTCACTTGTCAAGTGATTACAATCAACATCATTGTTTTTCTCTTGAATAAACAATATTTTGACCTCTGCGTTCAACTTAACAAAACTCATAACACAGACACTATGATTCTCAAGGTATTAAAAACACATTTCATTGCTAGCGAGCAAACCAAATAGATTGAACATGATAAGTAGCAGAAAAATGGAAGATGGAAGAAAAAAATGTATTGCTTTAAATAAAATAACTTTAGGCCTCTTGTCCATGAGGTACATCTTACAAAAACCGTACAATAAAAATACAAAATGGAATACATAAGAAAGTGTTACACCTCAGAGTATTATTTCTCATACTCTTTGGCTATGATTTTTGTCTATCAGTGAGGGAGAAGATGCTAGTGATGAAATCTCTCTCTCTTTTGTTCTAGGCTCTCACCTAAAACTTAGGGGGAAGGAAGAAGACGGACGATGTAAGAACTTGCTCTTCAGCCAATTTGTGCACGCCTTTTTTTCGAAGTGAGAGGCTCTATTTATAGGCGAGAATTGATGTTGACAGGACGCCACGTGTTATTAATGCCTCTGAAAAGTTGCATCGATGCCGCGCAGACATCCTTTTGTCTTTTATCTTACTTTCGTGCCAACCAATTTTGTGTGCTAGTGATTCATATCGCCTAGCTTGCTTGTATGTCGCCGCATAGATGAACGTGTCTCCTCCCATAAACGTTATATCGCCAAGCTTCACTTCTTTTGCCAAAAATATTGCAACTAGAGCACTAAAACACAATATAAAAAAAAAAGATGAGGTTCTTTTGTACCATGCTATTCAAAGATTAATCAAATCACCTACTTTTTTCCTTGGTTTTCTTCAATTCTCATGTAATTAGACTTCATTATTTTTTATATAAGGCTACAATAACTTGTATTTCTACAAGTTATCAATAACCCACTCCAATCCATTATAATATTAGGTTCAAACAGCCCCTTAGTTGTTAGTCCATGATATTTTCATAAATTTCAGGTTTACCCATGAATTGTTGGGATTTATGTCCTAAAACTCGTAGATTGTAAATATAATCTATTGACTGCTATTAATAAAGTGTTATTATTATAATAAATATTATTGATTATATTATTCGTTTTGTCTTAATAACTCAAATCCAATAAACTAACATCATAAGTTCTTTGATGAGTCTTGAATAGTATGTAGAGACATACAGAGATCAATGTTCGAGATCAACTTAAAAGGTCTATAGTATAGGGAATCAGCTATGGATACGGCTCACTTTGTATTTCATACAAAAGAATCCAATGCGTTCATGTAGGTGACATGCGAGTGAGTGTATCCTATGCAATGAGTTTGCATAAGATCAGACCACAAAATAGTAACCACTAGATGTAACTCCGTTAACTAGTTAGGTTTCTATTTCATTAGGATGACTTAGGTAACTTAGTCTTAATCTTGAGTATATTATGAACTCCTATTCGCGAGAGATTGTTCCTTGATTTGTACAAGTGAGAGTGACCAGATTGTCAACTCAATATGCCAATCATTTTGGGGATAAGACCGAGTGGGTAGCTAGGAACATAATCACACAAGATGGAATTCACTTCTTTCCGACTTTAGAGTAAGTAGATGAGTGTTCCATTAAATGATGTTTCTGGGACTTAACAAAGGACCCTACCCTCTCTATGACATGAGAGGAGTTTCTGTTTATTGGTTGGACCATAATCATGTTGTTCATTAAAGGAGCACTGGTATTTAAGGACTAAAGGTAACCCAGGGGTAAAACAGTAATTTGACCCAGCTGGTGTTACGAACACTTGTGAAGGACTAACTTACTGTTATTGGTCTATATTCGTGGACACAAAAATATATCTCCAGTGAGAAGAGTTCATGTGTGAGTCTTTAGTGAAGTGTCCACGCAGTTAACGAATATTTATTAATGTGCTTAATGAGTTTAGCCAATTCATCTCATATCGTTGTATCTTCTTATTTGTAGGTCCATTAGGTCCCGTTCTTAGCTCGTAAAGGGTATGCGATTTATTTTATTGGTTGTAATTTGAAACGTTCAAATTTACTTTGGGAATTAGTATAATGTATAGTGATACATTATAATATAGAATTTATATTTTAATCAAATTTTATTATATAAATTAAATTTTGGATATGATTCAAAATTAATTTATGAGAGATAAAATATTTAAATGAGTTCAAATATTAATTTAATGTGAATTGGATTCATATTAAAATTATTGGTTATGAGAGAAATTTATATTTGAATATGATTTAAATATTAAGTTAAATATAAGATATTTAATTTAGCTATTAATTATTAGAGAATTAATTAATAGTTTAGTTTAATTTTATTTAATTAAATTAATTTAAAACTATAATTTATTGGAGAGATATTCGTTAAATATGATTTAAATGAAATAGTAATTAAATATAATTTAATTAATTATTAACTGATTAATTAATTAATTAGTTGGTTTGAAATTTCTATTAATTTAATATTTTTTAAATTAATAGAATCTCATAATTTTCTCTTACTCCCTCAAGGAAAGGGAGTCATAAATATGCAAAAGAAAAACAGTTTTTCTTAATTAAGAAAAAGTCAATGTTTTTGCTCTTTGCAAAATTAGTTTTCTCTCTAAAACTTTTCTCATTCCAATTGGTTTCCACAAATCAATCTCATCCCAGAGGATAGGAAGGTTTCCGACGGGTGGTGTTCCCAAATTTGGAGATTTAGTAGATTCAGAGACGTCAAACTACGTAAGTTTTTATCTCTCATTTATTATTAAAGCATGCTTAATAAGAAAATTAGTTTTTTAATTATTTTTTGCCAATGTATTGGTATTTTGGGATTTCCAAATTAAATTGAGGAATGATTCTGTAAAATCTTCCACTGCCTAAGACTTTTATCCGTTGATGAATAATGTAGACGATTTTTCACTTCTTTTTCTTTTTCTTCTTTGCGATTTATTCATCTCTTCATATTATTAATTTCTCATATTATTACTTTTTCTTCATTTTATAGTATTATGGTTATTTATGTAAATATTTACAAATTTCTTCATTGCCTTTTCCAAAATTTCTTCCTTCTTCTTCATTTCTTATATTTTTTTTTTCTTGGTACAAGATCTAAATGATATCGGTACAGGATCTAAACGATCGTGTACCAATATCTAAACAATCAGTTGTCTATCTCAGATAGACAGAGCTAGACCCACTATCACTAATAGATCGTTTTGATTTAGTACAAGATTGTTTAGGTTTGGTACAAGATCGTTTAGACTGGGCACAAGGATCGTTTAGACTGGATATAAGGATCGTTTAGGCTAGGTACAAGGATACAAGATCGTTTAGACTTGATACAAGAGAACAAGATCGTTTAGACTTGGTACGAGATCGTCTAGACTTGTTACGAGATCGTTTAGATTAGGTAGAAAGGTATAAGATCGTTTAGATTTAGTACAAGGTCGTTTACACTTGATACGAGATCGTTTAGACTAGGTATGAGATCATTTAGTCTAGGTACGAGATAGTTTAGACGGGTACAAAATCATTTTTCCACGGGTGTGTGACTAATTAATCGCAAGAGTATTTTTGTTATTTCACGTTGTGGGCTTTTTTCTTTTCTAAAATTGTTCTATACGGTGTAAATATTTTCGCGTCTTGTTCTATTGTTGAAAAAACCCCTTATAATTAATTAATGACAATCTAGTTATAATTATTAAAATAACTAATTAATTTATGAAACTAAAGAAGTTAAATTCAAGGTTAATTTTCATAAATGTAACAAATTACTAAAATATTTACGACTTGTGTAACAAAAACAAAAAGTCCATAAAGTCGGGAAAATATTTTCATAAATTTCATAAATATTGCGAATGATTTGTCACTTCTCTTTCTTCTTCTTTTTTGCGATTTATTCATGTTCTCTTCTAGATTTCTTAACTCCTCTTTCAGATTTTCTTCTTCTATTTCTATTAATCTTCTTTATCTTTCTTCCAGCTCCTCTTCCAAAATATCAAAATCATTTAAATATCATTTTCATATGATCTAAACAATCGCTTACTTAGTCAACACGATCATTTAGATTTGAAACCCTTTTTCCATTGTTTAAAAAGAACTACACGATCGTGTGAATATGATATAAACGATTGCTTACAATAGTCAACAAGATCGTTTAGAATTGAAGTCCTTTTCTCATTGTTTAAAAAGAACTACACGATTGTGCGGTTACGATCTAAACTATTGCTTACCATAGCCAAAATAATCATTTGGCGTGGTCAACACAATCGTTTAGCTTTGAAGCATTTTTTCCATCGTTAAAAGAAATTACACGATCATATTGATACTATCTAGTACACGATCATGTATCATTTCTGACATGGTCGCGTATCATTTCCTACACGATTGCATATCATAATTGTTCAGAAGAAGAATTACGCGTGTGCGTGTTGACTTGAGCATTTTTTGTATTTTCCATTATGGGCTGATTGACTTTTTTCGTTTTCAAAATTGTTAGATACAGTGTAAATATTTTACCAATTATATTTTTTTAAAAAAACCCCTAAATTCAAATATAATAATTAAAATTTTAAATTAATTTTCTATATTATAAAATCAAAATTATTGTAAACGGTAAACTACTGGAAATATTTCATATTTGACTTCTATTAATGATACTATATTTTGTAAATATTTTGGTTCATTATACTATACTTGAAAATGATTTATTATCATGTATAAATTAATTTTTTAAAAGAGTATTAAATCAATTAATTTAAATAATATATAAAATAAAAGAATATCTGCATGAATTAAAAGAGGAAAGAGAGTAGACAATTAAAAGAGGAAAGAATATCACGCTTTTGGATGGGCATAACTCATGGGTATAAATGAAAAGATGCATGTAATAGCTTATTTCCATGTCTAAAGCTTCAAAACTTGAGCCAAACAAGGGGATATGATCCCATACCTATTCTCATCCTCCAATCCAAACAACTCCTTAATAAGTTTGTTTTGTCAAGTCTTTAGTTTGATAGATTTTTTTAGAACGACTCCACTTTGGGAGATTCTTTGCTCTACAGTATAGATTTGGCTTCTTGGTGGAATTCAAATCACTAAGATTTTAGGAGCTATTACTTTAATTAGATATAGGATGGTCTTTTTCTAATAATTTTCCTTTTTGGCAAGGGATTCTCTCCACTACCTTCAGCCCCTAAGTGGTTCCTTTTCCTTATAAGAATATAGTTCTTTCTGTTTCATATAAGGCAAAAGAAATAAGAAATGGGAATCGTTCTATATTTATTCAAGAAATCAAATTTTGGTCCCCACAGTAAATCTAACAACATTTTAAAACAGAAAAGAGACAGTATTCCAATACCAAGGTTATGAATAGAGGTCGTGGAACCTTATTTCGAGACCAAAAGCATGTAAATCAGAAGCTAGTAAGAAGGATCTGTATACGTTCCAAGCTTACTAAGAAATAAGAGCATGCTGAAGCCAAATCCAAGGGAGCAGAAGTCTACGAGTAGCTCACTTCTGGCGCTTGTATATTTTACCCAAGAAAGACTTGAGAACTGCTTGAATTGCTTTGCTGGGTTGAGCTTCAATGGAGGCATTCAGTTTAGCATAGCTTTGACTCTCATACTCTGCAAATACACCCTGCCCAAAGGAAACTATAATAAGTCACTGAAAGAGAAAGGACTGAAGTTGTGGAGTTGCAAACATAGTTTCTTGGTTCCATCAATAATTTACATGCTGAGTTTTGGAGTAATTCACAGCAAGTATGCAAAAAAGCACTTAAATATAAAAAATTAAAAGTGTTTTAACTTCCTTCTCTGATTCTTCTAAAATTTTGCAAAGAAACTGGTGAGATTAATGTGCATAGAAACAAGTTATCAAGAGAACAGAAGTGAAGAAAGAGATTTATGAAACATGTAGAAAGAAATTTAAAGATGAAGTAAAAACCACTCAATAAAGTACTTAATAAGTGATTTGATAAGCATTTCTACATTTCTAAGTGTTCTGGGCAAAGTAATTTTAATTATTTTACATTAAGGTTCTTTAACTCCTCATATTTTTCCTTGTTATAAAATGAGTAAGGTTTTAGTTTTTATGATGTAAGGTCAGACCTGAAGATCGAGATCCTTGTAGATGGCCTTTACTTTGGCCACATTTTCTGGGTCTGGTTTCCCATAAACCTCCTGGTAAAACAAAAAAATGAAGCAACTTCTTGCAAGACAGATGAGAAAACAATCAAGGAATTTAAAACGTGCCAATTACATGTAATAACTTCTTTTGATCGTCGTTGCATAGCTCCAGAGCTTTCACAACCAACCAAGAGCATTTAAAATCTTCAATGTCTGTTCCCACCTGACAACAGTTGATTCAAGAACTTCATGAATAAAAGATTTGTCAGAACCGTGCAAGGAGTGAAAAGTTTAACAAGAACAGGGCATGACTCACCTTTCCTATGGTTTCAGGATCGCCAAAACAATCTAGATAATCATCCTGTTCACATTATCACAAAGTCACATGACAAGAGATTAAGAAAACACACACAAAAAGAAAAATTTTCTACTTGAGAAAAGAATTAAAAAAAACTTCAAGAAAATGGAGCGAAGTTTATTCTGGGCACCTCTTGAAGACAAAAGCTAAGATCCTCGGATTAAAAGCAGATAAGCATTTATGTTTGAAGATGTGGTTAAAGAAGATTAAGAGAATGTTTTTGAATCAAACATCGGCTTAAACAAACATTTCTTAAAAAACTAAGTGTAGTTCAGATAATGTGAATGTGACCTCAACCCTAAGAAATCTAGAGAAAATCAGAATCATTAATCAACCATTCAAGTGAAAGTAATATACCTGAACTTGAAAATAAACACCCATCTGAACAAGAATGTCCTTAACTGCAATATGATTCTCAAGATCTTCACCTGCCATAACCAGTGCACAAGCAACCTGCAATCATGACAAAAACAGCTCACGGTCAATCAAATCTATCACAAATAATAGTGAGTATTTTATTAGAGAAATGATCTGCAGAATAAAACTTCACACTATGCATTTTACAAAAATGAATAATGCAAAGTCACCAAAGAAGCTACTAATTCTTCAACCATTTCACACACACTGCTTTCTTAAAGTGGAGCAAGGAAAAGCTACTCACTGGAAGGTAAAATGAATAATAGGCAGTCTTGTACTGTACAATGCGCCGATGACTACAAAAGTTACATTATATGTGCATTAGAAAGCACCCCAAAATAATATACGGAAGTGAAAACGACTGAAATGTTTCTGGTTTACTTGTTCTTTCACACATATAGTATGGCATATACCATTTTGACTTTATTGCCCCAATTAAAGAAACCGGAAAAAGGTTTGAAAGTTGAAACTCACAGTGATAATGCATATTTGGAAAGATCTTTTTCTCCTTCGATGGTGGTTATCAAATCAATCATTTGTCCTGATGCTGTTTGAAACTCAACCTATTTGAACATAAAAACGTGAATGTTAGCATGTTATTAGATCAAGATTGGAATAAACCCATGTTAGTCATTGCCGTGAAACCACCTCGTTAAATAAATCGAGCAGATCAACGTAATATAGCTTCCCTTTGAAGTGATTTTTGAGCATTCTAGGAATATGATTTCTAAGAAGAACTCCATCGTTTACCGCAATCATCCCAACCTACCAAGAAAACTTAGAACTGTTCAGCTGTTAGTGCAATAACAGTTACAGATTGAAGAATGCTATACATTGTTTCCTAGAAAACCTTGGGTACTCTAAACCAGCAAGGTTGACCACGTCGTGTGACAGAGTTATCCATAATATCATCAAGAACAAGAAAATAAGCCTGGAGCTGCAGAGATTTGAGAAAATTCATGAGGATGTGGATATCATCTTGTTTATCAATGCTCCAAGCAGGACAATAGAATGAATCGTATAGTTATATCTTACCCATTCAATACACCAACCAAGAACACTAGCAAGAAAGATTTCATTTTCAGTCAGCTCCTTCCCTTCTTTCAATAATCTATAGCTATCAATAACCGAGAGCCCTCGGTTAAGCTTACCTGCAGGAAAAATGATTTCTCGTTAGAAGTCAGCTTACTTCCTCATAAAAAATGTCCATGAATAGTCCGACATGTCCAATAATATGATCAATGAACAGAATCTTTCGCACGATTATTTCCCACCTCCAGGCACATTGTAGTCCAGCATCTGTAAAGGACCGAGATAACAATAAACAAATGGGAATATAAACTAGAATCAACTGTAAAGGACCGTGATAACAGCAAACAAATGGGAATATAAACTAGAATCAACTGTTAACTAGAAACCATGTCGATTGATGACCAAAAGCCTAGTAAGACAGAAGCTGATTGGACTGAATAGTATATCAAATGTCGTATGTTTAAGCCCACTCAAGTGTGGACCCGATTAATTTGACTAGCAAAACGCATCATCCAAACCATATCAATCTTATATTGCTAACCGATGTAAACAATATATAGATCTAAGGACCTCATTTCTCGGTTTCTTAACCGTGAAATCAAATCTACGACCACCATGACTGAAACACGTTCCATTAGTTCCTTTAGCAGTTCATAAAACAGCTCATAATTACAAAATTAGGCCAACAATTTCAAAATGGCACACGGTAACGGAGAGCACTCGCCTTTTCAGATGAGTTGGCTAATCGTAATCAAGTAAAGAGCGAAGTTAAGAAGTAAATTGGTGGAATAAAAAAAAAAAAGTGTTACTCGTATTAAATGAAGAAAGTGAAGAAGCAGAATATTATCCCTTAGAGTTTGTCATTGGAAAGGAAGAAACAAAATGGAGACAGGAAGCACATAGAACCCAGAAGAACAGAAGGAGAAATGGAAAAAAATCAAAGACGTTACCCGTTCGACCCATTGGCGAGAAGCATCCGTAAACTCAAACGCAGGGTCCTGAAGAAGCTCAGATTTCAGAACCGAGTAGACCTTGAGGAAGGTTGACTTGAGATCCGCCATAGAAGAGAGTGAAATGAAGAAGACACACACAGAGCAAGATAGAGAAATGGAAAAAGGAAACCTAGAAGAATGAAGGATCGATCTAGCTTGAAAATTGAATTTCAAAGATGGCAAATGTTGGGAATGCAAATTCTCATATGCTAGTTGAAATTGCAAATTAGTACAACTGAGTGAGAGAAGGCGAGGTTTTTTCTATTCCTATCGGCTTTGACGAAGGGAAGGAGAGGTATTTTAAAATAATAAATAGTGTAGTAAGAAATCGAGTGGATCTTAATCTCAGTTATGAGAACACGTGGCGATATTTGATCGAGTTGATGATCTGTTGATGGATCCAGGCTTTAAGTTTGAACGATGATGATGGAGAGTTTGTGAAACTGCACGCATTGAATAGAAGCAGGGGAATCACGTGATAAGTTTAGAATAACCTGTTATGAACAACGCGGATCACATGTTTTTGATTTCGCCGATTTCGCAATTTCACGTTCATAAGGTGGTTTTTGAACCGAACTCTTTGTTTCGGTTCATGTCCGGTTCAGTCGGTCTTTCTGTAATACTTTTGATTTTTTTTTAAAGAAAAAGAAACCCTTCGCGGTTGAAGTTTGGAAGTCCGGATTGTCAGATGGTTGAGCCGTGGAGGTCTTCTGATCTGAGTAGTTGTTGGTCTAAAAAGGGGAATGGAGATGGCGGCTTGTGGGTGTGATGTGTGAAGGAGGCGTGGAGGTTCAAAGATGAGAGGAGAATGGATATGGCAACGGCCGGCGAATTGCAAAAGAGAAGCCGGTGGTGAAAACTGAAGTCCCAAAGCTTTCAAGTGCGGGATATGGCCGCTGAAGAGCGCCTTCTCTTTGGGATTCCACGTTTTCTTTTTTGATCAATGGGCTGCTCAACAAAGTTTTCATGATTATTTAATAAAGAAAGGTTTAGAAGTAAGAACTAAATTATCCATAATATTTCACACATGTTTTAATTTTTTAATTATTATCTAACTAAAAAATAGTTGTATTTTCAGACAATTTTAACCTTTATTTAAAAATAATTATATTCTTAAATCTTAAATAACTTTTTAATATTTTAAAAAAATTTAAAGAATTTTTTCTTTAAGTATCAACCACCAAATTGTTATATCAATGTTAACTTCTTCAATTATTATATTATATATATTTATATTTATTAATGAAATGTTTATTACTTGTTTATGATTTAAATATGTATGGTAATAATTATTTTCAATTTAAATTATAAACTAAAATTATTTTTTCATTTCATCATCAATAAGTTACTCCTCTTTTCGATTTTTATAGAAAATAAACCTATTTTTTCTTTTTTCCTTTTGATTTGGCAATTTTGAATTGGTTAGTATTATTTTTTCCGCCCATTCTTCTTTTTCTATAATATTTAATTTTTGTTTTCTAACATATAGTTTTTTTTCTAAAAAAAATTGTTATTTCTACTTCAATTCATCTTCTTGTCATGTTCAATATACACAAATTATAGGATATGCGTTCTGTATTTTTTTTTATTTTTTACATATATAGTATTGATCTTTTGAAGTAATTTTTTGTGTTCTGTTATAGATATACTTCTGCATATATTGGATAATACGTTCACATAATACGTTTACAGTGTTTTTTAGTTCAGTGATTTTTAATACTTAATTGATATACCACTACATACACATACTATGTAACGGTTCAATTTTTTTTTTAATCATTACATCTATATTACTCCATAATATATATATATTATGTGATTTGTTACATATATACTACCTCGTTATGTAATATTGCTTACAGATATATAGCATTTTATATATACAATAAGACATATATAGTGACATACAATAACCGAAAATATTTTCACTTTAACCATGTTCTTTATTTTTTTGTTTATTATACAATAATGTTATGTTGTTAGTCATATAAACATTTATATCTTAAATATGTTGTAAACTACATATATGTGGTAAACTACATATTCCTTAATAATTAGTATTTAAAATATATATTTATATAGTAAATACTACTAAAATAGTATAATACACATTCTCGATGTATCTATAATATGCAGTGAGAATATCATACACACATATTCTCACTTCATATAATTATATACCTTTTATTTGTCATATATTTTTTAAATGAACAATATATACTACAATATACCTGTAAAATATAACATGTTTGTTATGTGATTGAGTATATATATACCCCTTCTTATTTAAAGCATAAATATTTAGTGATATATAATTCTAATATTTTTTGGCATGATGACCAAAAAAGCATATTGTTTGTTTTTTTCGACTAATATGTTCTTTGATTTATGTTTTTTTGGTCATGTTTTAAATTTTTGTTGTTTATCATATCTCTCAATCATGTTTTTAATATTTTGTTTAGTTACAACATGTTCCGGTCATCTTATTCATATTTTTGTTTAGTGAAGTTTTCGTCAACAATATATACATTTATATACCACTATCTAATCTACTTCTATTATATGATTTATCAGATATATAAATCTTATTCATATTTATGTTTTGTGATTTGTTACATATATACTACTACATATATTCAATAATACATAATATAGCTGAATTTCATTATATATCATTACATACACAGATGATGTTATCAATATATACATCTATATATATACAATAACACGTATTTAATGACACATATAGTTCAATTTTTTTTCCTTCATGTTTCGTATCATTTTCTTTATTTTTTTCTCTATCTAATTAGTATTTTCATTGATTTCTTACATATATACTACTACATTTATGTTCTATGATTTGTTACATATATACTACTGCATATATTCAATAATACAGAAATTGAAGTTGACATCCTTCCACCGAATGTAAAACGTTCAGTCGGTTGACCAAAAAATATTAGGATTTCTTCTAAAATGAAATTCAAGAGACGATGTGGTCGTTGTGGACGTGTTGGCCATAACTGGAAGAGATGCAAACTTTCCTTATTGAACTAGCTTTTCTTTTTTATTATTAGATTTTAGTGTGTTGATTCAGACTTTTATTTGAAATATTCATATTTCAAATTTTAATTTAGTTGTTTTATTTCTATATTTTTCCATAAATTTTCATCTACAATACTAATAAAAGTTTTTCAATTTATTATATTTAATATACTACCCTTTATACATAATCACTATTGTTTTAAACATAACTTATTATTTATTACATATAATATGAATATTTAAAATAAAATACATAAACCAGTTTAACGAATTGATAACATAACCTTTCATTCATAAAATATACAATGTATTATTTTGTATATACTATTCATAAACCAATTTAATATTTAACCACTTTTTTATACAATTCCCTGAATTTTTAATTTTTTCATCAAAGTCCTTACATCGCAATCATATTCAGTTTTTCTCAACATTACATATATCATAGAACAACTAATGTTTTAAAGGCATATATTACATATACTCATCATAATTTTTTCTTATTCGTGTTCTTATAAACATAAACAACTTTCGTACATAATCACTATTGTTTCAAACATAACGTATTATTTACTATGTAAGATATAAATATTTAAATAAAATACATAAACAAATTGAAATAAGAACTTTTCATTCATAAAATATATACTGTATTATTCAATTTATACTATAATTACGTGGAATATATGAAAAACAATGCAAAACAAAAACAATGGACGGAGAGAGAGATTGAAAAGTGTGAGAGAGATCAGGAGGGAATAATTTGTTTCAACAAAATCACCAAAAGAAAAATGATTAAGGGACAATTTTTATTATAATATTACTATTATAGAATTAATCATTTACCATATTTACATAGAATATCTAATGAATGCAAATTTTAATCATGGTCCACTTTTCTTTTTTCTTTTTCTATTTTTTAATATATTATTAATAATAAATATAGGTAAATTGGTCATTGGGGCTATATATTTGTGTAAAATATTAGTCAATTTAGAATATTTCTAAAAAATTTATGAAATTATGGTCAATCTTGCTATATGGTATACCATTTTAGGCAATCTTAGTTAATAATCCTTTAATAAAACTCTAATATTGTAGTATATGGGGAATTGTCAAAAATAGCAAATTTGACAAAATATTTAAAACATGTAGCAAAATTTCAGATTCTATCAATAATAAACATTGATATACACCAATATGCTTCTATCAGTGTATTGATAGACAGTGATAGAAGTCTATCAGCTTCTATCATCGATAGAATCTAAAATTTTGCTATAGGTTGTAGATATTTTAATTTATTTTGCTATTTTTAAAAATGTCTAATTGTATAAAACAATAAATGTCAATTTTTTTTTTTAACTAAATAGTTTTCACAATGATTAGGTGTCTCTCTTTTGACCTTCATTTATAAGGTAATTAAGTCTATGGAGGAGAAAATAACTACTTAGATGACCAATTAGTAGGTTTTTTTATATAGACACCTAGGTGTTTAATTAGGGTATTATCTTCTACTTAACTTATGAATAAAAAATATCTTTTTACTTAATTGACTCAATAAAATAATAGGTCTAGAAGATAAAATAGCAAATAATGTACACATGCCACATTAATAATAATATTAAATTTAAATAAATCTAACATTGTCCTAGTGGGCCCATTTAACATTATTTACCATATACGTTTATAAATATAATGCGCAGACAAGATAAAAAAAAAAGATTATCTTCATATCATTATATATCAATATCAAGTTAAAGAAACTACTAAAGGATCATGACGGTCATACATCATTGCATTAACATGCTCCCTTCCTTATATCACGAAAATAGTTCTTCATTTAACATCTATAATAAAGATAATCAATAATGGTCTAACAATAAGTGTCTTTCTCAAAGACGATGTCCTGTTTGATTTACATAATTCATTTATGTATATATTAATCATAAGAAACAAAACCATAAGATAAAACCAAAAAGAATAAATAAATGAGTTCAAAGTGCCAAATAACATAATCATAATTTCAATAATGATATTCACTAATGCTCATACGTTCAACATGTTCATTAAATGTCTTTGGTGACAATCCTTTATAGAAGAAGACTGTTGCAGAATTATCACAATAAATCTTCAGTAGCTTGGCAATACTGTCGAAAATTCTAAGTCCTGAGATCAAGTTCCACAGCCTTAAACCATGAAATGTAGCATTAAAGCATGCTACAAATTCAGCCTCCATAGTGGATGCAACAATAATATATAGATTGCTTCACTTTTTTTCAAGAAATTGCTCCTCCAGCTAACAGGAACAAATAGCCAAAAGTGGATTTTTGTGTATCCACACACTCGATAAAATTTGAATCTGAATATCCAATCACCTGAAGATGATAAGATCTTTTGTACGTAAGTAAGCATATAATTCTTCATTCCTTGCAAATACCTTAAAACTTTCTTTGCAGCTTTCTAATTAACCATTTTTGGATTACTTCGATACATGCCCAGCATACCAACAACAAAGTTAATGCCCGTTCTACTGCAAGTGTAAAGTCTCAAAAATTAAGATAATTTTGGAGTTAATTATCTTAGTTTTGTTTAATTAGGTTTAATTTGTTGGATGTTATTTGGTTTCATTTAATGGAATTTATGTTGTTTTGTGGAAGTTGAAATTTAATTAAACAATTTTAGATGTTATTTAATTAAATTGAAGAATGGAATTTTGTTGGAGATTTGATAAGATGGACATGTTTAGGAGTGTGTACCTATGATCACTCGCACGACTAAGGGTGTTCCTTCGAGATCGCTTGCACGATTAGGGGTGTTCGTATGATCTCACTCACTCAGGTGTGCACCATTGGACACATGACACTATTATTATGTTTATAACGGAAAGTTAATAGATCACCTACTGGGACCAGTAGTGGGTACTTTACCGAGTATATTTATATATTCACTCTTTTCTATGTTTAATATTTCAGGAAAAGGTAGAGGATCTGAAAAGCTGGCGAGTGACAAGAAGAGTCCGTGATATACCATTTGGGGACTCAATTTTACTTCCGCATCTATGTATCAATTTTTCAGTATTTTGGTTTTAGACATTTTTAATTAAATTTTATCCTATTTATTTAAGTTTATTTTATTGAAAAAAATTGTTAGCACCCATGTGCCACGTTTTCAAGTTATTTTTATTGGTTTTGTTGATTTTATGTCTTCGAGCATCTATTAATTTTACAAAAAAAATTGGTTTTCCCTTTTCAAGAAAATGTAAATGGTTATTTGTCTTTGGGTAATGCCCTTTACTTAGTTTAAAAGTTCGGGTCATTACAACAAGTATGTGCATACAATAAGTTTTCAAAATTGTTGTATAAGGAATGGTTTCCATTTGATTTCGTTCCAATTCATTCTTTGGACATTATTGCATGAGACTAAACTTATATCCCTTCTAAATTGGGACTATAATTTAAGAGCATTTGTCCATCTTCAATCTCTCTAACTAACACTTTATTAATATATGCCTATTAAGACAATCCTAACCAATGTGCTCGACCACGAAATATTCAAATCCAATCACATAAGATGCCTCTCACATCTTTCATTTCAAAGTTCTTAGAGAGAAATTATTTGGTTTGACATAATAAACAAAAGTCATTAGTAGTAAGAAAGATGTCAACAACATATAGAATAAGAATTTGAACTTACTAGTTGTTATGAAAATTTTATTCATGCGTTCTAATTTCTCAAATGTCAACTCGTATGTTTAACAAGAGTAGTTCTAAGTTTACGACTATTATGTGGCTAAACAGGGTTATGTGATAAAAAGTGCATTCTTAGTTATGCGTTGCTATAATGAGAATCAAACATTGTTGCACAAGTTTTCTCCTCTGACGCCTAAGTGCAAGTGAAGAGAAGTTTCCTGGTAAGTTCAGAGTCGAACACAGAAAATTTAAGCTCCTATTTTATCTAATCGCGTACTAAATGATGAGGTATACACTATACACTAAGGATATGAACAATATAATATTGGTCCTAGATATTTACACTAATGTGCTTGGCGGTGCAAGGTGAACATGAGAGTATGGCATAATGAGATATGAACTCAGTGTAGGCATTGCGGGGAAGGGAAATCAAATTAACTAAAGGTAGTGATTAATGTTTTAATACTTTGGGTGACATAAAGCATGTATTAACTAAGAATTAATAAGGCGAGCGATCTCTCAGTGCTTCTGTTGTACTTACTCACCTTTCGTGATGCAAATACTCCTGATTAAGCTATGATTTATATCTAATAATCTTAAATACAATAACAGTACCTAATCCTTACTTGGGATGTACACTTTTCAGTGCTTTCGACACACACCAACCTTTTAGTGATGTATGCAAAGGATGAACTTGGTGACAAGAGTGCACGGCTGCATTCTTCCCTCCATTTGCTCAACTAAAAGTGGTTTTCACTTGTTTAGTGATTACAATTTCTACTCAAGCCCTTTTTTCAAATGAACAAGGTTGAGATACTCACACTTAGCTAAGTAGAACTCTTACTGAATTCATCTGTGTATCACAAATATCAATTATTACTGTTCAGTCAACCAACTATGTAGATTTGGGTAGACAAAAAATATGGGAGAATGGAAGAAGAAAAGCATTGTTTTCATAGATAATATGTTAAGCTTTTCAGCCTTAAGGTTTGCTTACAAAACAATACAATATAAAAATTACAAGATGAAAAATAACAGATAAGTTACGCCATAGAGTTTGATCTCTCATACTTTTTGGCTATTGATTTTTGTCTATATCTGAGGGGAACAATAGAAGGGATGGATCTCTCTCTCCTTTGCTGTAAACTTTCATCTAAAACTCAAGGGAAGGGAGATGAATGGGTGGAGGGAGGAGCTTGCTTTTCCAGCCAAAATTGCACACTGATTAAGGAGTAAGATGCTCTAGTTATATACGAGGACTGATGTTGACAAGCCGCCACGTGCCATTAAAACCTCTGAAAAGCTGCAATCGACCTTGCGTAAACGTCCTTTTGTTGTTTCTCTGAATTTTCTACCAATCAATTTTGTCTGTTGTTGCCTTAATCACATAGCTTGTACTTCTATTTTCGCAAAGGTTGGGCTGGACTTCTCATAGAAACATATTCTCGTCGAGCTTCACTCTTTTTCGCCTAAAACAACCTGCGACAAGAGCACTAAATACTAGTGAATCAGGGATAAAGTTAGACCTCATTATTTTACTCAAAAGGCTACATAACTTGTATTTCTACAAGTTATCACGTACTCCCATTAATTTTTAGATATATATATCAATCAACAACATTTTCTCTAAATCCAAAAGATGTGATGTGATAGAAATACGAGAATGGCAGCAGAAGAGAATCGAGATGGAGTACTCTAATTTCATCTAATTAACATGAAATTGAAAATTAAGCAAAAATATAATTTCAAGAACACCAACCTTTGAATTTGAAATTCTCCTTCGATTTTGGATAGTTTTCGTCGTCGATTTCAAGCCGTGGACAACCACAAGAGTCTTCTCTAATATTCTGTCTTTAGGATGCAATTTTGTAATCGAATTGGTGATTGATTTTATGTATCTTTTAAAGAAAACGAAAAATATGAACTCTATCTTATTTTTCTCCAAAATTTTCTCATTCACCTCTCTCTATTTCTCAATTAAGCAAGTATATATATATATAGAATTATCATGCAAAAGTAATTCATATGGAATTGACAATTAGATGATCATTCTGTTGATGAGGTGAAGAATGTCATCTTATGAAGAAAGGAAATTTAATTTGGAATTGAATTTAAAATTTAAAATTATTTGATTTTTAAATATTGAATTTCTAAAATTCAATTATTTAATATTAATTAATCTAATTAATTAATATTATTAAATAGTAGTATTAAATCAAATCTTGATCAATCCAATTGAATTAATTTGAATCTCTGTTCAAATTTTTCGATATTTAATATTAAATATTATTTATTTCTCAAAAACTCGTTAATAATAATAATATCATTTACAAAAAGTAATTCGAACTATTCAAATTTTCAATCACTCTATTCTAAATTTTATTACCGTAATGAACTAGTAGATGGACCTAGTGGACCTATAGATCATAAGCTCCAACGATCCGAGAGTAACGGTCTAAAATCTTTTAGACTAAGCTAATCAACATTTGTTAACTAACGAGTCATTCTACTAAAATTCTATAATTGCATTCCTATATTTATGTCCACCTGATATAACCATGATTAGTAAGTTAACCTTTCACAAGTTGTTCGTAATTTCGACTGGGTCAATTTACCGTTTTACTGTTGAGATTACTTCTTGTTCCTTAAGTTACCACTGATCCTCTAATGAACAATTGGTTTAAGGTCCAACCTATAAACCAAATCCTTCCCATGCCAATGAGAGGGTGGGGTCCCTTGTTCAAGATCTAGATTCAATGTATAAGGAAACAACCTATCCACTGACTCTAAAGTAGAGGTGTAAGTCCAACCTGAATAACCCAACAACCCAAATTACCCAACCTATATTAGGTTAACCGAAAATAACTCAAAAGAAAATTGAGGATGATTTTTCTGTGGAGAGAAATAAAACACCACCTCAAACTCAATTCACAAAACTACAATAAAATCTAACAAGATATTACTACATCTTATAATAACTAATTATTGTGAACCTATAGATTCATAGGTTTTTTTAACTCACTGTATTAAAATCAAATGAACAGAGTCCTTTCATTAACACAAGTCATAGTTAAATACAAATGGGTAACACAGTAATATTATAGATGCACTTCTTGAACCCTAAACATAAACATCATGCATATTCTCATTCCTTCAATACAATCCATAATATTGTAAGCTACTTTCTAGCACACAAATATGGAGTACCGCTTTTAGGTTTTAGAACTATACCTCTCTAATATGAATAAACTTTACAATGAAATTAAACTCACTAACTTAATCATTACAAATTCACAATGCCAAATTAAACAAAAAAAAAAAAAGATGAAACTTGGAACGAAGCACATAGCTTGAAGTTAGTTGAATCGAGTTACCTTAGGAGTTTTCGAAATCGTTGCACAACATTTAAGCAGTCGAAACACGAGCCCAATCGACCAAACAAACCCAAATCTGTTTGGTGGTGGTGATAGAAGCTGGACGACAACAAAAATTCTGGGATTTGTGAGATGAAATCGATAAAGAAGAGAAGAAAACATTAGACAAAAGAGGAAAGGGATAGTGAAGGCTTAATTTAAACTTTGTGTAAAAAATGCCCATGAAGTTTTAAAATTTTCAAAATAACCCTTAAAACTTCCAAAATGAATTCAAAGTATCCTTATAGTTTTTTTTTATGGAAACCACTAGTGTTTTATTTGAACAGATCGAAATTGTTAATACTGTTTTACCTTTTTATTATCCATCATTTTCTCCTTCCCTTCTTCAATAACATCTTACTCTCTTTTTGTTAACTATTTGGCATCCCCTGCGATATGATAGTATCATTCTTACTTGTACTCACATGCATCCTAAGAAAATTCTCAAGAGGTCACCCAACATAGATTCGTTTCGAGCTAAGCACGCTTAACTATTAAGTTCCTATGATTGAGCCACCGAAAAGGTATTAACTTTTAATTCTTTAGTCTTTCTTAACCTTATTTTTATGTTCTCAAGATCTCTCTCATTCAGATGTGATTTTTGTTTATTCATGTTCCTCTCCTAAACTCAGGGTATTACAAAGTTTGTGTAAGCTAAAAACTAAGTAATTAATAAAAAAAATACAAGAGTATTGATATGAAAAAAAATTATGATACCTATATAATTTGTTTTAAAATTGATTCATTTCAAACTTAAGAAAACTTCAAACAAATCTATGATCATATTAATGGTTAGGAGTATTTTTTATTTTTTATTTAATTTATTTTTGTTTTGAGGAACTGACTGGTTTTTGTTCAAATACTAACGATAGATGTATTTTTTTAACTTCTATTAAGTTAAAGTTATTTTTAAAATAAAACATTAATAGTTTTCATCCAAAACTAACACAAGTATTTTATTTTTTTAGCTCTTTTGGAAAGTTCATGGGCGTTTTTGAAAATTTTGAAACTTTAGGGATATTTTTTTACCCAAAGTGTAAGGCTTATGAACATTTTTTTTATAATTTAATTTTATTCTTAATCATGGAATTTGACTAACTTAACTTTTTTACTCGATGAAATATCTAAATGATGATAAGAAATTAAGAGGAAAAATAGACTTATTTAAAAAAGAAAAAAACAAAAATTGAAATTGATTCAAAATAAAGATTAGTATTTCAAAATAAGACTTTTTTCTCCACGACTTTAATATACTATGTTTTCCTAAGCATGGAGTTGACTGAGTCTTTAAAATCAGCTTTTGTATTTGTTTTTTCTCTAAACAAATAAATAAAAGATGACTTTTGTATTATTTAATGCTGAAAATTTTAGGCCTCCGTTAGTTATTTAATATTTTATTTTTGTTTTTAAAGATGAAGTCTATAAAGTCTATAAATATAACTTTTCTCACCCAGCTTTCTTGTATTATTATCTACTTTTTACTGATTGTTTAAAAAATTAAGCTAAATTTTGAAAATTAAAAAAATAGTAGCTTTTAAAATTTAGTTTTAGTTTATTTATTTATTTATTTTAATTTCGTTAAAAATAAGCCATCATCAATGGAAAGAAAATAGGTTTGATTTTAAAAACCAAAAACAAAAAATGAAATGATTAACCAAAACATAGTTGTCTTAATTTTTTTATTAAAAAATTATAGCAATTTGAAAATTCTATTAAAAAAACCCCTCCATTTTCCCCTATAATTTTAATTAGCTCTCATCAGCATTAAAGCTATCTTTTAGAATTTAGTTATTAAATTAGTTAGTTGTTGGCTTAATTAGGTTAAGCTTAAAAGGTGGCTAAAGAATAATACATAAAAGAACTCATTAGTCACATGTTAAAAATTGTACAACCCAAATTCATTGGCTTTTTCAAATTTGGAGTTTGCAAGCTGCTATTTTTTTAAAAAAAAAATTGGCATTCTAAATTGATTGTTCAAATTCAAATTCAAATTTGTACATCTTATCCATATATTTATTTTCACACAAATGAACTTTAAAACCCTACCTTTCTTTTATCTTCTTCTCATTCAAAAACACAAAAATTAATCAAAATGAGTAGAATATTGGGTTCTCTTACATATCTCTTCCTTATCGGATCTCTCTTCCGCGTTGTTGCTATCGACCACAAGGTTGGAGGTGATTTTGGTTGGAACTTACCCCCAACTCTCACATTCTATTCTGAATGGGCTCGTAATAAAACTTTCTTAGTTGATGATATTCTAAGTAATTGTATTCTTAATGTCCTACTTTTACCTATTATTCATTTATTTTAACTATTTTGAAGGTTTGTTTGGTAACATTCATTTCTCATTTATTGTGGTGAAATTAAATGAAATTGTTTGTAAAAGCAGAAAAAACAAAAGTATATTGATAATTCACATTGTTTTTTAACAAAGTTATCTGAAATTTTAAATAAAATAATTGTAAGAACTTATTTTGAAATATAGTTTTTAAAATTCAATGTAAGAAATTTTGTGAAATCCATTTGGTTAAAATACTCTTTTCGTTAAAAGACTTTGGAGCTTATTTAGCTTAATCACTTTTAAATGTTAGTTTAGTCTACATGTTTTCCACGAATCTTACTTTTAAGTTATTCAAACTTTTTATATATATATATATATATTCGAAATTGAAATAAAATCGTTATCAAACAAACGTTAAATGGCTCAATCAAACATGACTTTTTTTTAATGTAGGATTTATATCAAGAGCGAATGAGACACACACTTTCTCTGAAGCAAATTCTAAGAAGGATTTTGATGAGTGCGTAAAGCAAGGAATAGTTTTCGATACTTCAATAAACTTTACCCTACAAAATAACCGTCTTGGTCCTCGTTATTTTATTTGCACTGATGGAAATCATTGCAATATGGGCATGAAATTTACCATTGAAGTTTTACCTAACTCAGTAATTATGCCAAACACCGCAGTAGAAAATGGTGTGTTGAGGCCTGTACTTTTCTTCATCACTATTATGGCTAATCTCGTCTTTCTTTGAGAGCCCAACCAAGTCAATCCAAGCAACATTGTTTCAATAATATTCTTATTTGTAATTAAGGAATCTATATTATATTCAATTGTTTGATTGAATTTAAAATTTAAATTATATAAAGTATACGTTTCAATAATGTTTCATTTCTACATTTCAATTTTTAATGATCTTGTGGTGTATTTTATGATTCTTAAATGAGAGTACTCATAAATTAGGGATGTATGAGAATGATGTTCTTAGGAATTACAGTCTCATGATCATCTATGAATCTACGATGATGTCATTTTTTGACGAATAACTCATCTACATTTTATTCAATGATAAATTAAGTTTTAACTTTTAGACTTTCTAATGTGTATTTATACTTGTTTTCTTTTACGATATTTTGGTATAAAGTCTAGCATTAGTAGTGCATGTGAAAAATCTAACAAGGTTGTTCAAAACTTTTGGAAGATAATGATCTGTTAGCGAGTGATAAGATTTTTTTGATTTTTTTGATTTTTTTTTTTTTTTTTTTGGAGAATACATGACTGCAAAATAGCTTTTACAAGTTGGCATCAGGAAGCTCATCTCAAATAAAGCAGTGGGAGACACTAAAACATCATTGCTTATACTGAGAATTTCAATTTCTTCTTAACTTTTTTACTACATATATAATTCATAGAGTAGCTAGGAATCTTTTCAATAATAAAGTATGTTCTCAAATTTTGTTTAAAAATAAGTTAGTCTTAAAGTATACTTTTATGTGGGTTAAAAGGTAACGGATCTTATTACTATACTAAGAATTTCAAAATTAATGAATCCTGAAAGAAAAAAGACAAATTCTTTTCTTCTAAAAAGATACTTGGCCTTCAGCATATTAAAATTGAATATCATCAATTTTAATGCATGATTGTTACATGCAGGTAATTCCCTAAAAGTTGGAGTTAAATTACATTACCCGTCTAAAAATCTTATCTTTAATGCAAGATAGTCACGAAACCTTATTGGATACAGATATGTGGCCAAAGAATATGTTAGGGTTACATATAATGATCCAAAAGTTTGGTGAGAGTAAAAGCCAAACATTGTTGTACCATATATCAATAATAGGATTGATGAATATTTAATTAACATATAATATTTAATTACATTGTTGTACATATATCATCAATAGAATTGATGAATATTTATTTAACATATAATATTTTTATCTAATGCAACTTAAGTCTACATTTTCTTTAAATTGTTCAAAACAAATTAGACTAAAGTTTAATTAATTAGGCAAGTATATCAAGACATTATGATTAGATCATAATGATCAGTATAAAAATTGTTACAAACTAAACCAGATTGATAGAAAATGGAATTACAGTCCCAAACTTCAAGCATTATGTTTGAAATTCTACTTTAAAAGGAGAAATATGGTCCTGTTAGACTTCAGTCATATGCTTGATGAGCACTTTTTAAAACATAGCCCATCATTTAAAAGTTAAAACATTTTGTCATACTCTGGTTAGAACATGTAATAAAGATAGCATTTTGAACATTATTAAACCTTCCAAAATTCACTACTACAAATTTGGTCTTTTTTGGTGTACACAAATTTCGTATTTCTTCAACACAAATTTTGTTAAAAAAATACGAAAAACGTAAAAAAAATATGGATTTTTATTTCCTTGATGGATAAAGTTCTCTTAGTTTTGTTGATGATCCACAAACGTCAAAAAAACTATTTCTCGATAGACAATAAATATTAAAGATAATATATTAGTTGACTAGCAATGCCCATCAAGTTATATAGGTATTGCCCATCAAGTTTTCTTGATGGACGAGGCCCATCAAGAAAATGAATTTTCTTGATTTGCAATGGTCATCATAAAAAAAATTAATATATTTGTTTTAAACTTTTTGATGAGTTTAAAATTTTCTTGATGGATCTAGGATTTCTTGACGAACAAAGACAAAAAAAAAAAAAAAAAAAATCATGTGCAAGGTCCATCAAGAAAAATGATACCCATCAAGAAAGAAATTTTAATTCTAGGTTTAGGATAAGATCGTGTACAAGACCAATGATATCTTGATGGGCATTGCCCATAAAAAAAAATTGTTTTCTACGAAGCACGAAATTCGGACCATTGATAACGAATTTAGAAAACACGATATTCATCAATAATATTCTTAAAGCTTTACTATTTTTTTCAATTATTACTGTCTATACATCAATAATACAATATTATTATTTTTTTAAATGTTAACTATTGTAATTACAATTAGATTGAAATAAGTAGCTTTATCAAAATTAAATTAGTTATTATGTTCAAATTTAATGAGTTGAATTAAAAGTTTGTAATTTAGGGTTTTTAAAATTTGTAAAAGTTGTAGAATATGATCTTAGCTCAACTGGCACCTATATATATCTATGGACAAGAGGTCCCGGGTAAATCTCCACTCCTGCATTAAAAATTTGTAGAAGCGGTTTATAAATTTGGATATCAAATCTTACAATTGTGAGAAAATAAAAGGATATCTATTCTTTTTTCATAAAATAGAAAAAAAAAAGAATAGATTTTTTATTACATGTTTTGTTCATCAAGAAAACAATTTTCTTGATAGATTTTTCAGTTTCCTTGATGGGCAAAAAACATCAAAGTCTCATTTTTTTATGGTCAATACCATCAAGAAAAAGTTTTAAATGACATGTTTTGACCATCAAGAAAACTAATTTTCTTCATGGTCGGGCTTTTTCGATATCTGCCTGCTTGATGGACAAAGACCATCAAGGTAGACTTTTTTTTACGTGCTTTGCATATCAAAGAAGGCCAAATTTGTAGTAGTGATTGTTTGAGATGAAACGTAGTAAAGCTAGTATATATTACAACATTTCAAGATTTAGGTATGTTAAGGTACTCGTTTCAAAATAAACGCAATAGATTATTTATAAATGTCGAAAATATGCATAAATGTAGGTGGTTGTCATACCCCTTTCCGCTTCACCAACTTAACTGAGAGAAGATGTGACAAGTGAAAGAAGTGTCATCAATATCCCTTGGTGGAGGAACACAAGTGGATGCTTTCAATTCGTTTTTGGTCTTAAGTTGAATGCCTGACACACTCAATGCAATGAGTAGCAATGATAATGAACTACAAACTTTCTTAGCTTAAAATGTTTAGTTTGTTACAACTTTACAAACTTTCTAAATTTACATCTAAAACTATGCAAGCATCTACACTTTTTACATGTTGGTTGTGATGTTCAACATACAATGTAGTAGACTATGCAACGAGTGAGCAAAAACTCTATGCAACAAAGGCATACAACAAATTTCATAGGGTGCTTAGAACTCTTAGCTTCCTAGAGGAAAAAACAAAGAATTTATAAGAAAACGAGAGCTGATATACTCAATAAATGACTTTTCTAATAATAAGTTCCCTCTCGATATCCACTGTCCATACTTGTTCGCCTTTTGGAATACAAATGAAGAAAATGATCTCACAAAGAGGAGAAACTCCTCCTCGTGCGCGTTACTTAGGTTCTAGCTACTTTCCCTTTCAAGCAGTTAGCAACTTATGCTGGCCAAGCAATGACAAAAGCACAATTAACACGATAAGATTTATAAGTAACTCTTCTTATCAAGACCTATTACCTACCTAAACTACGAATAACACATTAGCTGGTGGAAAGAATAGAAATGTTGGATTGAAAGGTTATACGTGTGTAAAAATACAAAGGAAGTAGGTCGTAGGCCAATATACAATATGTACAATATGAAGTATGAAATATAAAGAATACAACAAATGAAAGACAAGGAAATGGATAACTATTACAAATTAGGGGATCGAAAGGGATAACCCTCTTCTCCACCACAGCTACAAGCTCTCTAACTTGCCCATTCAGGCCTCCTTGTTCTTGGAGAGGATGAAATGCTTGTATAGGCCGTTTTTCAAAGGAAAACTTCTATTCCTCTGAACGTGTCAACATTGACTCTGACCTTGTGAAGTCACATCATTCCAACTACCATTCTTGTCTTCTAATGAGCTTTTCTCGTTTGGGGTTATTAATCGCCAAGCAAGTCTCCATTACGTGGCCTTTGCACGAGTTGTCCTTTGTGATTTACTCATTTCTTCTTTTCCACTTATCCCGCGTTTAGACATGATAATCGCATAAAACATCCATGATGCTTATGTAAGCTGTATTTCTAAATATTTATGAATTTACAACGTGAGTCACACACTTTGATCCTTTTTTTTTATGTGTTTTGACCTCATTATTCTAATAAAAGAGGTTATAATAACGGGTGTTTATACGCGTTATCAGTTAGCAACGTTCAACTCTAAACTCTTTGTTGCTCTGGCTTTCTCTTGATTCTCTGGCTTTTGTTGGTACTATTGTGAATTTGATACCTTTACAGATGATACATATTACAGATATTTGTTATGTTCTCTATGGTCGCGTCCATGTCCATGCATGTATCAAGTTGATGGATCGACATCCATGTATGAAGACGATAGATCGACCCTTGAGTCATAATATCCTGTATCGATCTTAGTGAATTGCTTAAATACAATTTCACTGTTCCTAACTCAGAAAAATTTTTCAAAACGATAAGCTTATTGAGTCATCGACTCTCTCCCATACAAATCAAAGTATTCTCCTTATAAACATAAGTCCATAACTGACTCAGGATTAAGATCAGGTTACATGATTATCTTGTGAAGCATTAATCTCTTTAGTTGATACCATTACAATAAGTGATTAAGTATTTCACAATATGATTTTATATAAACTCATTGTATAAGTTACCTCCACTCGCATATAAACATGAATGATTTGGATCAAATAGTTTGTAACACTTGAAAACATTTGTAACAGTTACAAAGGGAGACAAATCCATAGTGTTACAAATGTGTGCATGTCTCAAGGGTATATGTTCATTTTCTATAGTTCCTATTTAAATGGTGGGTTGGACTTGTTCTTTTGTTATTTTGCTGGGTTTGGGCTCCGTGACAAATCCAAAAAAATTATTAACGAGGGTTGTATAGTTTAGTAAAATAAAAAATAAAAAAAGTATATATATGGGTTTTAACTAATATAGCCTAAATAGGTTGTCTTATTACAAGTTTAACATAATGTTGCTAAATAGGGTGCCTTATTTTTCTTAATGAGCATCAATTTTACACAAATGTAGAGCCTAAAAGACCAAACTACCCATATTTTTTAATAATATATTAAAAAATAGAAAAACGAAATGAGGAAAGTGGACCATGATTTGCATTTATTAGATATCCTATGTAAATATGGTATGTGATTAATTTTATTATGGTAATATTATAATCAAAATTACCCCATAATTATTTTTCTTTTGGTGATTTTGTTAAAAAATTCTTTCCTCTGTCCGATCTCTCTTTGTTCATTCTTTCTTATTTCGTTCATCTATTTCAAAATTTTTCGTTGAGTAAGGGCTTATGGTTATATACCAAATTTGTTAGAGTATATGAAAAATATATAGTATATTATGTAGTTCATACTTTGGAAAATTTTTAGGGTATATGAAAAATATATAGTATATTATGTAGTTCATGATTCGAAATTTTTTTAGGGTATATGAAAAATATATAGTATATTATGTAGTTTCAATCAACAATTTAGGGTATATGAAAAAAATATATAGTATATTATGTAGTTTCAATCAACAATTTAGGGTATATGAAAAAATATATAGTATATTATGTAGTTTCAATCAACAATTTAGGGTATATGAAAAATATATAGTATATAATGAAAAATGTATAGTATATTATGTAGGTATATGAGAAATATAAAACGTGGGAACGGAAATGTAAAAAAATTAGTTGAAGGAGATTTCTCTAATTGTGTGGCAGATGAAATTGAATAAAGGGCAATTTGTAGAAATTATTTAATATAATTATCATATTAGATTTAACTTTATACCATATTAAAATTATTTCTTCAGTGATATCCTAATATTAAATGCAATTATTAATATGGATTATTTATTACTTTAATTATGGAAGTTAAAATAGAAAATAAATGTTTATAAAATAATCAGGGTATTATATTATACATATTTTTCGAAAATCAATTTTATTTATAATTGATGTGAATGTTAAAATGGTCCTAAAAACACAAAATCTTAATTAAGAAAATAAATGAAATTTTGAGATATTTATGTAAAATCATGAATATTTTAAAAATATATATACAATACCTTTCATAACTATTATTAGTTTTCTTTAAAGGAGATGATAACCTCTATCGATTTTCTTTTAAAATATTTCTCAATTTAGATTTCAAATTAAATCTACAATAACATAACATTGTAATGAGAATAAATCAAGAAGATATTGACATATAACAAAAATATAACTTAAACAACTCAACAAAAATTAATAAAATAGATATAAAACAAATGAACTAATACAAAAAAATAAGAATGATTTGAAATATGAAAACCAAATGCATAAAAATAAAATAACAAACTTGATAAAAGAAAATAAATAAATTACAAAACTTACCTCATAAATTAAGAGATAAATTGAAAAAGAAGAAAGAAGAACTTGAAGAAATTTTAAAAACTAAAACAAAAAAAATAAGAATGATTTTAAGTATTAAAACGAATAGATATAAATAAAATATCAAACTTACCCAGAAAAAGAAAAACACAGATAAGTAAATAAAAACTTACTTTAGAAGCTAAAAATGTTGAAAAAATGTTTGAAGTTTTATAAAAATAAAAAATAATAAAATGAAGTTTTATAAAATTAAAAATAATAATAATGAATAAATAAATAAATTTAATTTAGGTGGAAAATAGTATATAGTTATTATTTCTCAGTGAAAATCGAATAGTTATAATTTGGAAAAATCGCGAGTTAAATGAGCTGACCAACATAATAACCACTAAATTAACTACAAATATTAAAAAATAACCTATATATATATATATATTAAGAATTGAATAGTTCTTTATATATCTTATATATTAGATAGACGATAGACTTGAGGGGCTCTAGCCTTGAACCTATACCAAATAAGTGAGGGGCCGTTTGGCCCAAGGATTATCCCTATTGGGTTAGGGTTATGATAATCCAACACTTGTTTGGGAAAGGGTTATCAGAACCATTGTTTTAGGTTTATCATAATTCATCTTCCCTCTCTCTCTTCTTTCTCAATCCCTCTTCAACTCCTACATTTTCAATTCCCCATAATCTACATTTTCAACTCCCCATATTTTTATTTTTATTATTTTTTTAAATATACTCTTTTATTTATCAAATGCCATTTGTTTATAATTAATTTAATAATCTTAAAAGAATATTATTTTTAATTTATTTTATTTACGAAATTAATTTTAATTAAATACTAATTATGATTAGTTTATGCATCTAGCCCTATATTGAACTCTTTTTTTAATTTTATTATTTCATGTCTTTTATTTATTTTTATTCTTTTATTCGTTTTTCATCTTTTAAATATTTTATCTAAACTATTTTTGATAAACTTAAGTTAAATAAATTTCTAAAAAATGATTTTTATTAAATTTATAAAAAATCAAAACAAAATCAAATCATACGATTTTTTAAATATTAAATTAAATAACTTTTGAATCCTTAAATAACCTAAAAAGTAGAACAAATATATATATATTTTTAAAGTATTTAAACTTTAAATATATAAGAATTTTCTTTTAAAAAATTAATTTAATGGCAAGATTTGATTTAAGATTTTTTTGATTTAATTTTGAATCTAATTTTTTTTACTAAATTATGCTCATACTTTCCAAAATGTACTTTTTTTTCTATCCTTATTTTTATATCTTTCATTGATTCAGTATAATTTTTTTTTAATCATTTTTGTTACTCCATGGAATAACAATTCTCCAATTTAAAAAGAGAAAAAAAAAAACATAATGTTTAGGTAAGAAGAAAACTAAGATTGTTTTATCTTTAATAGGAAAAACCAATAATTTATTCAACCTTAATGATTACTTAAAAAAAAGTTGAAAATTTCATGTCGTATTTAAGAAAATTAAGGCAATTTTTTTTGAGAAAACTAGGAAGATTTGGTAAATTAACTATACAAAATTTGTGTATTAAAGTTAGAATATGAATTTTTTTAAAAAATTAATAATTTATTTGCACGTAGTAATTACGTAGAAAAGTTAAAAATTGACATCGTATTTAAAAAAATGACTGAAAAATATTTTACGAAAATAGGAAATTTTGAGAAATTAATTATACAAAATCTGTGTATTGGATTTAAAATACAATTTTTTTAAAAAATCAATAAATTGTTCACACGTAACGATTATGTAAAAAAAGGTTGGAAATAGACGTCACATTTAAAAAAATTAGTAAAAATTATTTTACGAAAATAGTATAATTTGGTAAATTAAATATACGAAATTTGTGTTGTGTTGGATTTAGAATATGAATTTTTTTTAAAATATGTATAAAAAAATAAATTTAATAACACTACCTACATAACTCTTACCACAAACACATTTTATCATAATCATCCCATAACCCTTCCCCCAAACACATTTTATTATAACTCTTTCTATATAACCCCTCCCCCAAGCGCATATTATCATAATAGTAGGTTTATCATAACAATACTTTTATAATAACACTAATCCTCCATAACTCAACCTTTCTTCCAAACACACCCTTGAGTGTTTGGGCTATAATATTGATACTAACAAGAAAAGTGGAAAATAAAATGTTTCTATTTTTAAAATGGTGTATTTTTTGGGACTTCTCCGCGAGCAGCAGCCAAGACCTTATACTCTGATGACCAATGCTTGCACATCAGATTGACGTGCTCTTGCACTTGCCTTGCTCCCCGATCCATGCGACCGCGGTGATTTGATTATATGTTGTTTAATCATTGAACTAACCTTTAGAGTTTGAATATCTGAATTAAGATTCTTCTTTCGGGAAAGATAGCGAAGCTGTTATTATATTCAGCCCAGAAGCATCCTCGCTGGGTCCTTGAAGAACACTTCATTTCTCTGTTACGATCATGTAAGACAGTTGCGCTGCTTCAGAAAGTTCAGGCCCAGATTATTACCCATGGTTTTCAATACAATGGATATGTAGCTCCCAATGTGGTAACTTCATGGGTTGGTTTGAAGCAAATGGCTCATGCCCGCCATCTGTTCGATCATTTTCCCGACCCAAAAGTAGAGCTTTGGAATACGATATCCAGAGGGTATTTCCATAACGCGTTTTACAGGGAAGTGGTTTTCTTGTTTGGGAAAATGAAGAGCATGGACGTGAGACCCAACTGCTTCACATTTCCTCTTGTCCTCAAATCTTGTGCGAAGATCGGAGCATTTGTGGAAGGTGAAGAGATACATTGTGAGGTGATTAAGGGAGGGCTTGAAGGGAACCAATTTGTGGCTACTACGCTGATCGATGTGTACTCTGGTGGGAGGGCAATTGGGTCTGCGTACAAGGTGTTTGTTGGAATGCTGGAGAGAAATATAGTTGCTTGGACTTCCATGATTAGTGGCTACATTTTGTGTAATCGTGTGGCACTTGCTCGAAGACTTTTTGACTTAGCACCAGAACGTGATGTTGTGCTGTGGAACATTATGGTGTCTGGTTATATCGAAATAGGGGATATGAAAGCTGCCAGAAAGCTGTTTGATACGATGCCATACCGAGATACGATGTGTTGGAATACAATGCTGAATGGTTATGCCAATAATGGGGATGTTGAAGCTTGTGAGCAGCTGTTTGAGGAGATGCCTGAGCGGAATGTTTTCTCCTGGAATGGATTGATTGGAGGATATGCTCATAATGGGTGTTTCTTTGAAGTATTGCGTTGTTTCAAACGGATGCTAATAGATGGCCTTGTTGTTCCCAATGATGCCACTCTTGTCACTGTTCTATCTGCTTGTGCAAGATTAGGAGCTCTTGACTTGGGAAAGTGGGTGCATGTATATGCTGCGACAATCGGGTTTAAAGGAAGCATTTATGTTGGAAACGCATTGATAGACATGTATTCAAAATGTGGTTTGATAGAGAATGCAATGGAAGTTTTTGAAAGCATGGATTTAAAAGATCTTATTACTTGGAACTGTATGATTTGTGGCTTGGCAACCCATGGATGTGGGGCAGATGCATTAACTTTGTTTCACCAGATGAAGATCAATGGCGAAAAACCAGATGGAATCACCTTCATTGGGGTGTTGTGCTCCTGTACCCATCTTGGGTTAGTTGAAGAAGGCACCTCTTATTTCAACTCAATGGTCAATGAATACTCAATTACGCCTCAGATTGAGCACTATGGTTGTATGGTTGATCTATTTGGCCGAGCAGGTCTTTTGGACCGAGCAATTGAGTTTGTGAAGAGGATGCCAATGGAAGCAGATGCTGTCATCTGGGCTGCTCTACTAGGTGCATGCAGGATTTACAAAAATATAGATTTGGCTGAGTTAGCTCTTCAAAAACTCATTTTGCTTGAACCCAAAAACCCTGCAAACTATGTCTTGCTATCAAATATTTATGGAGACCTTGGTAGATGGAAAGATGTTGCACGGTTGAAGATTTTAATGAGGGATACCGGGTCTAAAAAATTGCCAGGATGTAGCTTGATTGAGGTGAATGATAGCGTTGTTGAGTTTTATTCTTTGGATGAAAGGCATTCTCGGAGCAAGGAAATCTATGGAGTCTTAAAGGGATTGAGGAAATTGTTAAGATCATTTGGGTATGAACCAAATATCATGGAACTCCTGCAGGGATCATGAGAACCAAAGGGCCACATGGAAATGCCTTTTGAGTGTCCGA
Organism: Cucumis hystrix; assembly: GCA_025688845.1. Classification (NCBI taxonomy): domain Eukaryota; kingdom Viridiplantae; phylum Streptophyta; class Magnoliopsida; order Cucurbitales; family Cucurbitaceae; genus Cucumis; species Cucumis hystrix. The sequence continues at coordinate 2,853,061 of CM046885.1, forward strand.
GATGGTGTCTTATGTAGCTGCAATTTCTTTCCATACTGGTTATACTGCTGTTTCAACTAATATGTAATTTAACCTCAGCTCTGTTCATGGTGCCGAACTAATCTAACGACAAACTAATATTTATTGATTGCAGTCTTGGAAGCTATTAAAACTTCCAACTGCTGTTTGTAATCCTGCGATTGATTTTCAGATACCCGCCCCCAGTAGAAATAAAACTCTCTCAATCTTCATTTTGCTTTCACTTTTTTGAATCGTTGTCCTGGAGTTCGGCCCCATTGAACCTCGTCTAACTACTTGACTTTATCTGAATACTTTTCCTAATTTATTTTTCTTCTCACACCTAATGCGCAGAGTTGTGATATTTGATTTTTACATTTAATTTTAGCGTTGTTGGTGCTCTACTTTGCAATAGAGAATCATCGGTTGTGTCAAAGATGTTGGGAAGAAACAAGACTTTGCTCCTACTCTCATTCATCACTACCACAAGAAATTCTGGTAAATTCTTATTTATTTCCTCTACACAGCAGCCTGATTCAAATTTTTTGTTGTGTTAACTGATGTTCTGGGATTCTAAAACATACGAGTTTTTGAGTTTTGATTTTGTATCTTGTATTAGCACATACGAAAAATACCCTAAATTCTTAGGGTAAGCTTTTGGGTATCTCAAATGTCTAAGATAGTCATATGATATCAGGTACAGAAAGTTGTGATTGGACTCTTCTAATTATCATGTTTTCTCCAATCAATATTCATAGATAACTTGCATCTCATGCCAATCTCGAGTCTAGGGTGAAAAGTCAGATCACTATATCAATATCCATAATGATAGGAATGTTATGAAGAGTGTATCGGTTATTAGTTAGGGGATTTATCAGTCTTGTTGGCTGTAAACAGACACTACAACAACAATAGCCCTTGGTTACCAAAAAAAGGAAGAAAAAAACAGCTATTGAAAAAATGTAGAAAAAATAGCCAGTTGAAATTTACATTTCCCTCATTTAAAAGTTAAATTCACTTTTAATTTTGCTTGAAGCCCTTTACCCAGCCTCGTCTCCACACATTTCCCCACTTCTCCTTCACCCTTTCCCCATTGGCATACCCCTTTTCATTTCACTTTCTCTCTTTCCCCTTGGAAATTGCAAGCTTCTCTTAGTCTCATCATTATGGTTGTCTTGGCTGTCGTTTCCTCCATTGTCTCTACTGCAAACAAAATTCTAGCCTCATCTTCAACATGGTTGACTGCATCGCCTTCATCTCGAACGACAATGCCAACCTCCAAGATGGAAGCATCCCTCTGCAATGGGCCCATGACCATCCTCAACGCTGATTGATGCTGCCAAGTCTTCAAGCAACGAGCAATTAGACATCATCCTTAATGTCTATAAGGCCCACTCCTTTCGAAATTCTCTCATACTTTCTGCACTGCAACAAAGAAACCCTTAACTTCTCTCCTGTATGTAGTGCTTCAAGAACGCTGTTGCAAAGTTTTGCTCCTATTGCTTCTAATGTTAAATGCTAGTCAAATTTGTCATAGTTGCTTTTTTATTCTGCTCCAAAAGAATCCTAGAAAATCGAATCAATCTATTTGAGTGAATCATTGTTTGTGTTTTGGTTTTCCTTTTCAATTATGGTGTTCTTGAATAAAATCCAGTCTTGCTTATTGAAGAGCGGTGAAGAGTTTAATCAGACAGACGCTCAAGCATTTGGTGTCAAATGATGTGAAATCTAGTCATCTAGGGCTGAACATCTCTCTCACGGTTGTATAGCTTCATGGACTCGCAAAGAGAACCAACTTGAGGTACTTATTTATAGAATTCATGGTTCTTTGTTCTTTTTGATGCCCAATCCTTCCTCCTGTCTACATTCACCTCCCTGCAGAAATAAATAGGTTTTAGTTTGTCTTAGTTTCATAGAAGATTGGAAGAAATTATGTAATTTTTTTCAAGCATGTGGAGATTAACTCTCATATTTGTTCCATTTTTTGTTGTTGACTTTTGTGAAATCTAGGGCTGGACATCTTTCTCATAGTAAGTATTTATTAGTCTCTCTTCCAACCAAGCTATTTGACTACATATTCATTACTACGTAGGTGGGACAATAGTTGTCAAGAATATGATGCTATTATTTCCATTAGATTATTATTTACTTTTTGTGAGCTATTAAGCATGAGAAGTTCAGTGAGCAAGTAAAGAAATTGTCCACAAAGTTATTGGCAAAAGATGACCATCTCAGTTGATTGCAAAGGGGACAAACAATGCTAAAATTTATTGTGGGTTGATTTTTGACCCCACATGTATTGTATAATTTGTACTAATGAACAGACTAACATTTTGAGTTAGAATCTAAAGGTCATGACTCGTGATAGTTGAAATTTTAATTGCAGAATATTATGGTGAATATATTTATAAATATTTACTGTTTCCCCGTATGTGAATTGTGGGTGGTTTGTTGTGTAGTTTTTTCTGTGTGTATATTGCACTAATATTCTAGTTTATGTCAAGTAATTGTGCAACAAAAAAAAAAAAAAAAAAACAGAAGAAAAATCAGGTCCTTCAAATCTCTCACTAAATGGCTAACTGCCCTTTCGCCTTTTACTAGCTGGTTAACTGCTTGTTAAAACACTTGGTCTTGGATGATTTTTTTAAACAATTGTAGGTGTAAAACCTTTTTTATTTTATTTTTTATTTTTTTTTATTTTATTTTTATATTTTGACATGTTTGGGATGAATTTTGAAATGATTAGTCCATACTTTTTAAAAGTTGAGTGTTTTTTTTCACAATTTTCACGAATAAATTATGTTACTTTCAGATTTTGATGCTCATTTGGTTATATACCCCATAGTAAAGGTGTACTCATATGTAGAAATAAAAGTGGGAAGAAAAATAATGATTGGGAGTTAGTTGGTAATTCTAATTGTGTGGACCCTTAGAACTGTGTTTGTTAGATTGAGGCAAAGTATTCTCTTTAGATATCTAGAAGTGGTAATTCCAAGTATTTGCCTATTTAGGTGTCTAGTATGGTAAAGGGAGGGTATCTTCTTCATGAACTATTTTGGTGTAGAATTCTCAATAGAAAAGTGTGGAGTGATTGGGGAGCTCTCAAATCCTTCCTTGCCTGTTGATAAATAAAATTGAGGTTGAGACCTCACAATTTTGGTATCAGAGCTATCGTTTCTAAAATGGTTGGTAAGATGGAAGCTAGGGTGATCAAACTGAAAGCAAGTCTGGTGGGAGTAACGACAGGGATGACCGAGATAGAATGTAGAGTAGAAGCAAGGTTCTTGCAAGCAGAAAAATGAAAGTTAGCATTTGAAAGGAAGATGAAACACAATTTGCAGAAGCAGAGATTTAAAGGATAATGACATAATAGAAGATTGAAGATAATCTTTCAAAATTGAATGAGGATTTGAAATTGTTGGTGCACGGGATGGGGTGATTGGAAGTGCATCGAAAAGGTCTATCTCCAGTGAAAGAACTATCACAGACAAAGGAAAGGGAATAATGAATGAGAAACAAAATTAGGGAGAAAAAAGTGAATGAAAAACTAACCCAGTTGGGGACGAAGAAATCGGAGTACCATGTGCACCAAATCATTGAGAGATGCCCCTCTTCGACATGAGGCTACAAAAATTGGAGGTACCAATATTTAAAGGGAAGAAG
>CM046885.1:2856730-2875842 GCA_025688845.1 Cucumis hystrix
ACATGAGGCTACAAAAATTGGAGGTACCAATATTTAAAGGGAAGAAGAATAAAACATGAGGCTACAAAAATTGGAGGTACCAATATTTAAAGGGAAGAAGAATAAAACGTGGATGGATGGTTACATCATGTGGAACACTATTTTATGGTGAATAGATTGATAGAGAGGGATAAACTTGATTCATATTATAGATATTTGTTATGGTCTCCATGGTCATGTCCATGTACGTGCATGTATCAAGTTGATGGATCGACATTCATGTATGAAGACGATAGATCGACCCTTGGGTCATAATATCCTGTATCAGCCTTAGTGAATTGCTTAAATACAGTTTCACTGTTCATGCTTATGCTAAAATCTCCGCATAACTCCATCAACACCATCAATCATATTACAATTCGTAAACTACATAAATCCCAAAATTTTGTTTGTCATTTTCTAAATTTTTTTAAAAAAACAACCAATATTTGAAAAAGCCAATCTTCACGCACTTGACCAATAAAAATTATCAATTTTATCAAAAAATGAAAATTGAATTATATTACATCGTTTTAAGAACCAATGGTCGGATTCTTAGTCAAATTTTAAAAACAAAAAGCTACTTTTTTAGTTTTCAATTTTTTTCAAACCATCGGTGAAAAGTAGATAATTAATAATTTTTTTTGAAAATAAAAGTAATGTTTGTAGACTTGGTTAAAAAAACAAAACAAATGAGACCTAATACACTTTCAGTTTAAGTTTAGATGTTATGTTTTAAAATATAAAAATTTAAATAAGTAAATAAAAAGTTAATAAGTAGAGTTAATTGGAAAAATAAAGCAGAGAATAAAAACAACAAAAGATATTTTGATTATTATAGCATTTCAAGTTACAATATTTACATCCGTTTAAAAAACCACTAAATGCCAATATTCCTATCTTAACACCATCTTCTTATCGTCTAGTTCTATTCAAAATGCCTTCTTCAAATACTTAATCATCTTTTAGTCCTTTTGATGTAGGTACGAGTCTCACACTTAAACTGAACCCAGTGAGCTGCCTAGAAGCTAAGATGTTAATAGCCCAAGTGATAGAAGATGACCAAGAGAATCCATGGGGCAAGAAAAAAACCCTAGCTTGACATTTAAAAAGTTAGGTAGTGGGTCCAATGGGTTGAACAATCAATCCGGGTTAAAAGGAACGGAGCGGGTCGCAGCATCGAGAACGATTACGATTAACCCTAGCTGAATTTCCTCTTTGTCGTCCATAACTATTGCTCCTCACGATTCTGGTGCAAAAAATCTGATGTCCCAACCATACCGACCACGAAATCAGGATAAAAAAGGAAAAGGGATTATGTTTCATGTGATGAGAAATTTAGTTCTGGCACCGTTGCAAAAGATGAAAATTAAACATCATTGCTCTTCAAGAAGGAGAAACTTAAGTGAGGGAACTGATAACGTGGTAGAGGAAGCATAAAGACAATGGGACGAGGAAATCAATACAGAAATAGCAAATTTTTCGGAGACGTGAGGTTATGGTGCTGATCGGTCGGGAAGCTACACACAACTTTATCTTGGTCAAGGGGCTAAAAATTTAAGTGGAAACCTTGAACGCATATGACATTATTTCTACATAAGCACGTAGAGGCAAGGCAACAAGGCAACAAGGGGATAAAAATTTAAGTGGAAACCTCAGATGCATATGACATTATTTCTACATAAGCACGTAGAGGCTAGGTAAGAAGAGTCAAGTTGTGTTTTGAGTTTGTATGTTGTTTCTTTTGAAAGACTTTGTATTAAAATTCAAATGTACTCTGTTATTTAAAAATAAACTAGGTTTAATTATTTCATTTGGATTCATACTCCACATTTAAGCCTATATGTCATTGTCTTAAATTTCTCTTACTAGGTGTTCTCATGCTATCTCATGGAGAGACTTGCATACAGTGTTTAGACGGTCATGTCTCCACTTGGTTGTATGGAGTGATTTTTGGAGTAAGCGTGACTGTTGAGGTCGACATGGACCTATGAGGCCACTATTGGTTTGTTATTTCCTTGCTCTATTGTCTTCTTTCCTCCTCATTCCATTTTGGTTTTTGGTCTTAGAATCCAGCCCAACAATAACCACCAAGTCAATCAAGTAATAAATAAATGACATAGTGAAGTGATTAGAAAAAAATGAGTTCAATCTATAAGGTCACCTATCTAAATTTAATATTTGACTAATTTTATTTGAGAATTAGAGGTGTGAAAGGGATTTGGTAGTAGGGGTCGTTATTAATAAAAAAAATGCAAGAATTGATACAATTGCACAAAAAGAATTATCAGCACAAGAGTTATGCAATAGTACAAGAAAAGAATATCAATTAAAGAATTTCTATCTATTGGGTTGTGAAAATTCTTCTACCCCAAATCCATCCAAGAATGATCCAATCTTACCATAAAAAGGAATTATTACAAAAAAGAATAACAAATTAGTGCAAGAAATGGATAGAACCCACGAGGACTTTGTGAATAGATTTATACAAATCTACATTAAAAAAACTAGAAAGAAGATTCAAGAATCAAAGAAATTCATAACGTAGAAATTTAGAGTTAATACAACAAAGTAAAGAAAGACAATTAAATGTTTTTGAAGATTTGTTGGAATCAAGACTTGCCAACAAGAAAATGTTAATTTTCTCTATTGGTGAAAATGAAAATTGGGTATTTTTGTAATTTTCTTATCATTCAACAATAAGTGCTTTGCTAATTAAATTAACCCTAAACTAATTGGTTCAAGAACAATTGTCCTACAATAATGAATCAAGAAATATGTAACCCCCAAGATTAGGAGGGAAACATGAATGAACTAGGACATGAAAGTAATGTTAAGAAAAACTTAAAAGAATTAAAAGTTAATACCTATATCAACAAGGTGCACCTTTTTTTTCGGTGGTTTGATCATAGGGACTCCAAAGTTAAGTGTGCTTAGCTTGGAGCAATTTTGTTGAGTGAAGACAAAGCATGCTGAAAGGACTCGTGTTAGTTTGTGGAAAAGGATAATAAGGATGATGCTGCCAGGTCGAAGGGGATGTAAGAAAATGTCGGAGATCCAAATTCCAAATCCTGGTCCGAATCCTAAAATTATTGGGTGATCAAGCCAACAAGAAACAAACCATTTAGCAAAAGAGAAAATTGCGCAAATATCAATTTAAAAAGCAATTAAAGATGCGTCAAAGAAACTACGAAAGAACTCTCATTTCTCAAGAAAGTTACCTTAGTTGCTCATAAACTTTAATGTAGCCCCAAAGTGTTGAACAAAAAAGACGGCCATTCTTGAAAGAGATTTGAGAGAATTTTTATTAATTTGTAGAGATGATTTACAATGGAATTGGGAGTAATTTGAGTGGAAAATGAAAAAAAAAAGAAGTGCTAGACAAATAATTACAAGTGAATTTGGGCTTCAATAAATCATTGGGTAGGTTTTGGGGGAAAACACACATCTCACCGTTTGTAAAGTTCATAGTGCCACAACGACAGTATTCTGCGTATTTACTAAACTGTTACTGATCTTGTTTTGGCATGTTTTCACTCGTTTTGGCACGTTTATTCGTTTTAGCTCCAAATTAATTAATTTTTGTTGTTTTGCACTCGTTGAGATTTCTAGATAATTACTGAACAAGTGATGAAATATAGAGAGTGTTAAACTCTAAAAAGTAAGTCAAATATAGTCCTAACAAAAAGTATGTCAAATATAGTCCTAACAAACTATGTTTTCTTACACTTAGCATTTTTCTTTTACTAAGAATTAAGTAATTATTGAGTTCAAGTCCACTTTAGTTTTATTTGGTAAAATTTATATTTACCAACAAATGTAATTTCCAACTCTTTCATAAGTATTTTTTTAGAGTTTTTATAAAAATAGAAAACATTGATATTATTTATACTCTATAGAACAAAATCACTTAAACACAAATTTATCATCACTTAAACACAAATTTATTACACTTGATTTTTCTATGAAGCATAAATATTTTGTCAAAATGTTCTATGTTTTACGATTAACCTAATGAAAACTTATTTTATTTTATTTTAAAAAACCATAATTATCAAACAAGTGTTTTTTTTTAATATACAACCAATTGTTGCCGAATAGAATTTTCTTTATTGAAATATTGAAAACCAAAAATCAGATTTTCAAAAATCAAAAATAAAAATCAAATGATTATTTGAGCCTTAGCCGTCTTTAAAGGTTTTTTTTAATTTTCTCAACAACATTTTGAAGGTATATTTTACAATTTCCTTAAACACATTCAAAAGGTAGGTTATCTTATGTATATATTACAAAACATTAACATATTTACGGTTTGTGTAACAAAAGAAAGCTCATAACGGCACCATTATTTTTTCATAAATTTCAAATTTGTCCTTGTTGGTTTTGAATTTTCTAGGACGAGTATTGAATTCCTGCATATTTACTTCATATTATTACTTTTCCTTTTTCATAATTTCACTTCTTCTTGTTCGTTATTTTTTTCATTTTCTCTTCCAAAATTTCTTCCTTCTTCGTCATCTCTAATTTTCGTTTTCATTACATGATTGTGTATCAAAATCTAAACAATAAGTCGTCTATCACATAAAGATAAAAATATATCACTATCTATCCCAAATAGGTAAATGATAGATCTAAATGATCTTGTACGAAATCTAAGCGATCATGTATCAATGTCTAAATGATCTATCAAGATCGTTTAAATTTGGCACAAAATCGTTTAGATATTGGTACACAAATGATCAGTCGTCTATTCCAGATAGACAAAGATAGACCATTATCACTGTCTATCCCATATAGATAAGTGATAGATTCAAACGATCATTTACCAAGATCTAAATGATCGTGTACCAATTATCTAAATGAACTTTTAGACTATATTATACAATCGTTTAAATTAGAAGCTTTTTGTGCGTGCGTGTGACAGATTAATTGTGAGATATTTTTGTTATTTCATGTTGTGGGTTTTTTTCTTTTTCAAAATTGTTCGGTGTAAACATTTATGATTATTTTAATTCCAAACGAACTTTTTCTTTCAAGATCTCAAATAACTAAACTCTCAATTCTTTTAATTAACCAAATCTTCTCCAATAAATCATGTATTTTACAATTTCATAAATTTCAACATGAATTATTTTAATTCAATAATTCAATTATAACTCCAAATCTTAAGATAACTCCCAAATAAGTTATATTTTTCCCAATAATTATATTTCAATATGGTTAATTTTCATAAATATAACAAACAAGCAAAATATTTACGGCCCGTGTAACAAAAGAAAAAAGTCCATTAAATTGACAATTTTTAAAAAATATTCCAGATTTTCCCTTACTTTTCATCGTCTTTCTTCCCTTGATCTTTTGCAATTTTTTTTCTTTCCATCGTCTTTCCATCGTCTTTTTATCTTCTTTTTTTAAAAATTTTCTTTTATTTTTTTTCAAACTATTTTTTGGTTCAAGATCGTGTACCAAATGTAAAAGATATATATATTTTTAATTTCATTTCAAACTATTATTTGGTTGTTCCAAATATAAAAGATCATAAAAAAAAATCGTTGAGATATTGTATAGCCAAATCTAAACGATTGTGTACAAAAAATCTTAAAAATGACCGTGTTCCAAATACAAACGATCATGTACCAAATCTAAACAATCGTTTTTCAAATATAAATGATTGTTTTCTAAATATAAACGATCGTGTACCGAAAAGTTATGAAAAAATTGTTTAGATTTGACTATCAAAATTTAAGCAATCAAATCTAAACAATCGTTTTCCAACATAAATGATCGTAGATAACCAATTTAAACGATCGTATTCCGAATGTAAACGATCGTGTACCAAATCTAAATAATCGTTTTTCAAATATAAACGATCGTGTACTAAAAAATTATGAAAAAACTCGTTTAGATTTGACTACCCAAATCTTGAACGATCAAATCTAAACGATCGTTTTTCAAACATAAATGATCGTGTAGAAAAAAATTATGAAAAAAATATTTTAGATTTGGCTATTAAAATCTAAACGATCGTGTAGGAAAGAAAAGTCAAATCTAAACGATCATTCCCCAAATATAGTACGCACATTGGATGATAATTAATTGTTATCTACATTGTATTTCCCATTGTAGGGGCTTTTTTATTTTTCAAAATTTTTCTGTACGTTATAAATATTTTGTCACTTTTTTATATTTTTGAAAAGACCCCTTTCAATATATTATTATCAATTTTCCTTTACATAAATCTTATTCATTCTCTTTCCTCATTTACCCAATCATATCAACCTCTCCACTTAATCAATATTTATTTTTCCCAAAATAATTAATTATTTTCCATAATAATTAATTTTCACAAATAAAATAATCTCTGGGGCATTTTTAAAAATAGCAAAATAAATTAAAAATCTACAAGTTATAGCAAAATTTTGGAATCTATCAGTGATAGTCTTCTATCACTATAGCATATCAATGACTCTCAGTGATAGAATTTGCTATAGGTTGTAAATATTTTGTAAAATCTACTATTTTTAAAAGTATCCCATTATATTTACCCTTTTCCATAATAATTATCTATACTATATATAAAAGGGCCTATAGGTTCTCTTTCTATTTTGCCCATTTCATTTAAGTAATTCTAAGTATAACATTAATGACAATTTTGTCAATTTTAAAAACTTGTTAAATCAAAATTCAAAAGAAATTTGTAAAGTTTTTTAAGTTAATTAACAATTAAAATCTAAATATTAATTACATTTAAAACAAATTATCACTAAATACATTAATTAGATACTAATTACACTTTATTTTTTTTTATTCCAAAAACCTTTTAGCTTCTTGGATTTTCATTCATTCTTTTAAAAAATGATTTTCAGTAAATTTTTTTATCGTTACAAAACTATCAACTAACTACATTAATTAGACACTTCACACCAATAATAATAAATAAATGTTTTCATCTATCTCTTCTCATTCTACAAATTTAATTCACTATATAAAACCCATTATGCTAATTGAAAAATATCATTCTCTCAGGCCTGCGATGGTGGACAATGATATAGAAATATCAGAATGTTTGAGGCCATGCAGTTGAAGCATCAAGTCACGTACAAGCCAATCCATTGAAACAAAAACCAAAAGAGATGAAAGAGGCACCAAAAGTCACTAGCTAGCAAAATTAATATAGATTTTCATATTGCGGAGTATTGTTGATTATACGTATACACAATAATCATTATAGTAATATCAACAATGCTTATTTAAAATTTTCTATTTGACAAATAGTGACCAAATGACTTTTGTCATGACAATGCCAATTAATTGCTACTCATGGTAATTGTATTTTGACTACTTATTCTTCTTTGTCCTTGTTTTATCACGTCAAGATGAAGGGATGGATTTAAGATTTCTTTTTATTGTATTTTATAATTGTAACAACCCAACTTTACTAGAAGGTTGAGGTCATTACTATTTAAATAAGTATAGTTTTTTTTAAAGACATTTATAAGGGAAATTAATTTATAAGTTTGAGGAAAAACTTTAAATAAGAAAAATAAATAAGTAATTAAAGTGATAAATCAAAATATTAGTTCGGGCCCATAAAATAAAAGAAATACATAAAATATTTATACCAAAGTTCTGAAATAAACCAAAAATATAATTACTGAAACATAAATGCGGAAAAGCTGAACTATCCCCTATGGCGATCCACGGTCACTTCTTATCATTCGCCAGCTTGCCCTTGCCTCTACCCTTACCTGAAAATTAAACATTTTAAAGAATGAGTATAAATTTATACTCAGTAAGAGTCCCATATTTAGTCTCACTATGTGTTGTTAGTCCCTTTGTTAGAGTCCTGTCATAAAGTACCACGCGCTATGGTGCTCCCGAACGCACACTATCCAGTAGTAATCACCCGAAGGAATCACCCTAAAGGAGAGTCGGGTTGTAAGTGATCCCGTCGAATCACGTCTCAATAACTACTCAGACATATATAGGGGAGGACTTTGATGGACCCCTCGTGGTACGACTCTAACCAGCAGACCAACAGAACACTATAGGCTATACATGCTCAACATAGTATCAACATCTCAGCTCAAACACACATATCTCAAAAATACATAAAATCATATCATACACCATTGGTGCTGCATCTAAAAAAAAGGGAACAATCTCTTACCTGGAGATCTGCTAAAATAATTCACTGGTTGATAGTCAATTCCTCTCAATACTCAGTCTTAAACATAAACAAAATTAACATTAATAATTTTGTCAACTATCACCCTACTGCTTAATTTAAGCAACCAAACTTATCCAAGCTTACCCCAAGATTAGGGTTGAATCCAACACAACCCTAAATGGAACAATTCACAGTCTCCGTTCCTCCAATTATACTCGTTCCTTCAAGAAAATATAGATCCACTTAAATCCATAACTTTATTCTTTTGGGACAAAAATAGGTAATAAATGGGAGTACCAACACAATCAAAATTAGCCAAACTCACCAAAGTGACTCCAAAACAAGGAACGACTTGGATCAAACGAATACAGCTCACGTCGCTCGATGAAGGGACGCGGCTCGGACTGACGAACACGGCTCACGTAGCTCGGTGATGGGTAGACGCGGAAGGACGTCAACGGCAGATCACGCGGCTTGGTGAAGGCGGACGCGTGCGGCTGAACGCGTGCGGCTGGAGAGGGCTCGACTGCGGCTCGGTGACAGAGACGCGAGGCGGATGTGTGCGACTGGACGTGTGCAGCGTTACGACTGAGACGCGAGGCGGAGAAGGCTTCGTCCGACCGATCGTCGTCGTGCAGAGGCTGCGTCGGTCGTGGGATTCGCGGCGGCCGGAGGTGCACAATGAATGGGGCGCGGCGGCTAGGGTTCTTTGTGAGGAAGAAGGTGATGAATAGTGACTATGGCACGCATCCCGAGTGGGTATTTAAATATATAAAATACTAATAATAATAACAATAATAATACTATCATTATTATTATTATTTAATTTCCCCCAAATAACTCATCTTTTCCTTCATCTCTCCCTATTCCTATTTAATTTTTCCTCTCTCTTCATTAATAACCCTTCTATCACCTCTTTTATATTTTTCCTTAATAATTATAATAATAATAATAATAGAATTTCCAATTTTTCAACCATTAACCCCACATCTTTCCAAAACACTTAATCTCCACAAATTAAAACAATTTCACAAAATAACACCCAAAATTAACTAAAATAAAATGATAACGAAAATAACTTAAAAGTTTTGGGGTGTTACAATAATCATGGGTTGTCTTTAAAATAATAGTAATTAATAACTTATGGTTATTAGTATAAAAAATATTATTAGCAATATGTAAAAAACACGCACAAATACTTCGAACAAACTTCTCTTCCATTTAAAAATTTATTGTGCCAATAATTTACTACTTTACTTTGTATTTGTACAATGTAGAAAATATTGTATTTGTAATATGTATAAAATATTTTATGAAAAAATATAATTTAATAATAACATAATGAAAAATACAATACACGTATTTCAAAATATCATTTAAAATTTTTGATTTATTGTGTATCAATACTTAATTTGTCTATTAAAGAAATAATTTATTAGCACAATTTCTATGATATTTCTTAACTCTAAACAACTCTATAAAAATAAAAGTAGGTTATAAATATAAAAAGAAATAAATATTATAATTTTTTTTGAAAATTTTTGTTTTAAAATTTGAAGAAAACCTTGACATTTGGTATATATAAATATATACAATTAACCATAATTCTTCCAAAACCCAAATCTACTAATTAATTAAATATTCATTCAAACGACTATGTAATAAATTCCAATTTCAATATGACCAAATAATTCTCTTTCAAATAACTCAAAATAACACCCAATAAACTCAAACATACTTAAATTAAATTAAAATTACCTAAATTTTAGGGCGTTACACTTGTATAAACTGCGAAGTGTTGTAATCTTAAGACTTAAGTTTAATAAAGGTTTAGTTTCACTACTTCCTCTGTTAAGTTGTCTATATTGCCTAATGTAAGATTTCTAGGTTTAAGTTTAAGAGATTAGGCGATTAAGAAAAGCTTAAGGACCCTAAGACTGAGTATTTTGGAGTTTAAACACGTTAGAATACTCAAAGCACACCTTGTCTCCCATGGCAAGCAAGTCTGTCTACGGGGCGAGGTGTGACACTCTACATACTAGTTCTACTGTAAACACCTCGCTTGAAAGTGTGCTAATTAATAATCCACTCTTTAAAGGCTCTATCTTGTGATTCAAAGACTTTAGAATGCGATAGAGAAACAATGGAATATGTTGCTCCAGAGTGAAATAACACAATAAAATGTGTAGAACAGGTCGTTCTTCAAAACTTTGTTTTACTTTTCTTCTACCAAACACCTCTTGTCTCTCATGATAGCTTCTACCATTTTAGAGAAATTCAACTAATTCATGCTGGTCATCACAGGTGCTCTAATCTCAGTTCGAAAGCCTTCTTCAAACCTCTTGTACTTATCAACTTCATTAATTACATAGGCTAAATCATATTTAGCTTGTTCGATCATGTCGCCTTGAACCAACTCATAAATTCTTTCCTCTTCGCGTCACAAAAGAAACGTGGGTAGAACTTGTCTTTAAACATCCTTTGGAACTTCACCCTTTGGAACTCGCTTTCCTCTTCATTTGCTCTTGCCATATAGAGGGTCTATCATTCTTCAACTTGCAATAAGAATGTTGCTAGCTTCACCTTTCTTTCCTCAAAGCAATCCATCACCCAAAAGCACTTCTCTATTAGACTTAACCACTTCTTCGCATCAGTCAAAATAGTGGTTCTTGCGGAGGTCATTGCCCCAAATGCTTTCAACCTCTGGATAATAAAACTCTTATCTAGTGTCGGAGGAAAGCGATCCTCCATGCCTCGTCGCACTGTCTCTTGTGGGTTACTAAACATCTTGTCGGATAATTATGCTCTATTGACTCTCCCAGTAGCTAGAACATACATTGCTACTTGCGTGGCTCGCCTTGGCCTTCCTCGAAGTGCCCATAATTCCTATAACGCATCAAGACATTAGACTTTCATATAAACATGCGACTCTCTATATGCATGCCTTTAACCAAGACTCTTTCCAAGAACTTATGCTCTGATACCAACTTGTCACGCCCCGCTTGAAACACTCTATGCAATGAAGTGGAGATGTGACCGCCTAGACATTCAACGTGAGATTCTTTGCAGAGCAGCACGTCGAACGCCTAGTAAGTGAAATTAAAGACAACCATAAAGAAATTTAATGCGAAATGTGGACTTAGATGAATTGTAGAAAACTTCATTGATAATTCAGATCACAAGGTACATTTAGTACTTTACACAACATTCTTTACAAAACCACTAAATACAACTTAAAACAACACTTAGACTCTCCTCGCCTAGTTACTACATCTTTTGTAAGTTGACAGTGGCCACTACCAAAATGATGGGTTAAAAAAGGGCACAATAGGCAATCAAGGCTACAAGTTCAATGCTGGATGTCCATTGCTACCTGGGGGGAGAGGGAGGGGGAGGGGGAAGGAGTAAAATAAAACTTTCAAACGATTTGACGAAAACGTCTAGTGAGTGGGAACTTTTACCAGCACCTTCAATAAATCAAGTTTTCCTTAACGCAAAATGGACATTTTACCAAATCAAGTGATATAAATAATATTTAAGTCCATCATTATGTAAGCTCGCATTTCATTCTCCTTTTATTTTATATTAATGTTTTACAAGTTGTAAAATTTTTTTTTTAATCCTATTGTCAATTCTTTTAAGTGTTGAAAATAAGGAAACTAAGGGTAAAAAGAGCTTAATTTTGAAACGAGGGAGATTATGGAAATTTTCTATATATTATTAGTATTTTTTTATTAAATAGAAAGAAAGAGAAAGAAAAAGAGAAAAGAGAATTGATGGTCTTCTCCTCTTCTTCTTTTTTCTTGACCTCCCTCCCTTTTGTCATTCTCATGTCTCCCTCCGCCACCACTTGCCGTTGATGCCTACATTTGAACATCAACCAGCCAAACGCACTGCTGCCAAGTCTCCGTGCTTCACCTCCACCTCATCAAACAAGCTAGTTATTCGACCCTTCAACCATCGCTCTCGTTTGTGGGTTGATTGGTTACGATGCTGTAGCCGTATCTCTTCCAACTTGTCGAAGTTCACCATTGTTTGGGGTTTCACCGGATTTGGAGCTTCACTGCAAGCATGCCACTCAACTATCTGTCCAGCTCACGCGCACGGTGGATCTCTAAGTTCTACAATGGGTTGTGGCTGTTAAATATTGGAACCTCAACTTTGAACCTCTTTCTTTTGTTTCTCGATCATTGGTGCAACTCGATTTTGCCACCGGTAGTTGGATCTTGGAGTTTTGGGTAAGGATTTGCTTATTTTATGCATTTAGTTGGATTTGCTGAATATTTTTTTAATACCCATTGAGTTTTGGCTTGGATTAAACAATATACCCATTATATTTTGATGCTAGATTTTAATTTGGAAGAGTTTGAGATGTAGTCTAGCCATTCGGAGCTCAAAATCGGGGGACTTTGACATGACTTGGGTAAGATTCTAAGCTTTATTGAATGGGTCTTTAGAACCTATTGATTTTTGCTGCCATTATTAATCAAACCATGGTTTTTGGATGCTAGGATTCGATAGTTGAATATTGTTAGAAGATTTTTCATTGAAGTTAAGGTTACTTTGCTAAGTGTTTGGTAAGTGTTGGAGTAACTTAAGTGAATTTTCTTCGAATTCTTAAATGACCTTTGAGTCTAAGCATTAATATTAGATTACTTAAATTACTCGGGTCCTAAAGTTAAATAATGGAGGTCAAGAGGGGACTTTCTTCTATCTTTGGAGGTGGGGTGTTGTTTTTACACGTTTGAAACATAAATGATTTAGGGGATCTTATGAAGTATTCAAAGTTGATTGACCCATGTTGATATAATGAATCTAAATCTAAAAAATTATTGATAGTTGAAATAAAAGTGTATGGGATTAAAAGCTCTACTAAGGTTGACTTAAGTTGGATGCTTAAGGTGCTAAGAGTTAAGTTTGAAGTTAAGGGTCCAAAAGTGGATTTCTATCCTAAATTAAAGCATGTGGGAAATGATATAAATTTAATATGGAAAGTGGAAATTCGACCCATTGTATCATAAATAGCTTGAATTGTGATAATGAAATGTTTTAGAGATAGTTGTGAATTCTTAATATGTGAAGATAACTGGAGGCATTGATCATTGTTTCAGGCCAAATTGAAGTGGGGAAAGCATATAATTCTGGGGGATCGAGTTATTGACTGTGAGTGGTATATATTCAAGTATTTTTGTTATAAATCTACATATTTTATTATGGTATGTCATGATTGTGAAAACTTGGATGGATTGAATGAAATGTTATTCTAAAAGTATGTGTTGATGACTAAGATCGAAAATGATTTGAAAATGTGTTTCTAACCATGCTTGGTTTTAAACTTTAAACATATGATGTATATGAAATAATGTTGATGATTTCCCTAAAGGTTACGTGAATTTATTCTTGATGATTTCTAACCATGCTCCAGAGCTAAAATAGGCTGTGACTGAAGATTCAGAAAGGAAGTCTTATTGCGTAAAGGAAGTTCGCGATTAGAGTCTCACAAATATCTTTAATAATGTATGAATTAACTTAATCATAAATATATCAAAATTTTACATTCTATCATTGATAGATTGTGACAGACTCACATATACATCTATTAATGTCTATAATTAAAATAATAGACATCTATATGATCTATCACAATTTATTATTGATAGAAAGTAAAATTGTTTATATTAATAAATATTTCTAATAATTTTGTGATTTAAAACAATTTCTCTTTACATAAATGAGTTGTCTTAAGGTTAATTTTCATATATATAATAAAACACCAAAACATTTACAGTATGTGTAATAAAATCAAAAAGTCCATGAAGCTGTTTATTTTTTTTTAAATATTTCAGATTTGTCCTTTTTGCTTTTGAATTTCATGCGACTCCGGTTTCTTCTCTTCCTATCCATTTTCTTCATTTTCTTCTTCTTCTGCAATTTTTTTTATATATATTTTTTTTAAAATTATGATCATTCTTCTACAATTATTATTATTCTTTTTCATTATACTTCTACTGTTATTATCTTTGTTTTCAATCAATCATCAATCTTGTATTATTTTTTTTCAAAATGTTATTTAGTTCAAGATCGTGTACCAAATATAAAAGATCTTGGTACACGATTTTGAACAAAAATCGTTTAGATCTTGGTACACGATTGTGAACCAAGATCCGTTTAAATTTGGTACACGATTGTTTAGATCTTGGTACGCAATCGTGTATCATTTCCTACATAAAGCACATATTATGATTGTTTAGAAGAGTAATTACACATGCGCGTGTGTGGTTGGTGTTGATACTACCTACACGATCGTGTATCATATCCTATACGATCGTGTATCATATCCTATACGATAGTGTATCATTTCTTACACGATCACGTATTATGTGGTCTATTAATCGCATGTTGGGCTTGTGAGTTTTCAAAATTTTTCTATACAGTGTAAATATTTTGGAGGTTTGTTATATTTTTTTAAAACCTCCCCTTTTTTTTTTGTTTGTATGCTAACTAATTAATTCAATATTTAATATTTGGACCACTGTTACCCACGAATGATATTTTTGGTAAGGAATCTTCATACTAATCCAAAGGCGTGTGAAAAAGAAAATGTGAAAAATATAGCTCACCTTTTTATTTTCTTGTTTCTTTTTCCTCATTTCAAACAACTTTTCATTTGCATATATTAAATTAAAGCAAAAGAAAAGGAGAAGAATATACTCCAATTTGCAGAGTTCAATCTAACTTATAAAAACAAATTAGAAATACACATATATTTTGAAATTAGTAGATAAATATAATTCAAATATATAAAAATTTAGGGTTGAAGAATGTAAAACAGAGAGTTATATATACAGAAATTTTATAGGTCGATGGCTCTCAAGTACTCACTCCAACTTATTGCTTATTCTACCCTTTCCATGAGCTATTTTTATAAGCTGTGTTAAAAATATATTAACTTCAAAATAAAGGTTAAATTACCAAAAATACTATGGAACCACGACTTTGGTTTTCAATTATCTTGAAAACCTTAAATTTTTTAAATAAACCGTTTGCCGTTTTATTTTCTTTATTTTTATATTTATAGAAACAGTACTTAGAAGTTTTTTTGCTGTTAATTAAATTGATGGATGAAAACTTTTATGCTAGGTTATGTGTTAAAGTAGATAAACAAATTTAAATACATACTGAAAGTAAATTTGGGAGTTAGATTTGAACAAGAAAAATCATTAAAAAGAAACACAAAATTGATGGCTTGAGGTTGAAATGAGGAAGACGTACAACAATTATGGTTCACAAATGCCTGATGTGCCATTATTTCTTTTACTCGGTATGTGTAGATTTTATTCACATAAGTAAATACATATATACCCTTTCTTTTATGAACTTAGCGGTAAACGGAGAACAAGTGAGCTTGATTTAGTGACCTCTATCCTAGAGGTTGGAGGTTTAATTCATCACCCATAAAAAAGAGTTTATAGATATAATTGAAACCGACCGAGGGTGAGAGAGGATTTTTGAAATTCAACTTAATACACAATCAAAACGGGAATTAAAAAAGAAAAAAAAAGAAAAGAACAGCCAAAATAAAACTAAAAGGAGAGGTAAATGATCTTGTATCTATATTGGAAAAAAAAAGCTTACATATTTGCATGGAGAAACAAAATAAAGCCACGGCAAAAAACACACACAACTTCCAAACTCTTTAATGCCAAACTTGTTTACACAATGTTCAAAAAAGGAAAAAAAAAAAGAAAGAAACTCACAAACCATAGCGAATGTCACTAAATTTAGTTTTGATCCATTTGAAGCTGTTCTTTACACTAGACTTGACTTTGTTTTCCATGTTGAAAACATTATAAGACGCAATCCTTCTCTTTCTTTGGAGCTCGGGATCGGCCGAGGTCGAGAACCCAGTTGCTTTTCCAGTCGGGCCGTTGAAATTATAAGAGTTAGATCGAGTTTGGAAACCAAACTCACCCGAGGTTGAGGAGGAGTACTTGGGGAATGATTTGCTCTTCTCCATGGCCTAGAACTTGGCCTTAGTTTCTTCAACAAATTGATCTTCTCACCACAAAATTTAAAGGAGTTTGGGTTTGATTGGATGTTTTTTTATATAGAGTAGATGGAGGAAATGGACGGTTGAGATTAAAGGAGCATGATCATGATGGTGATCAGCATGATCTAAGTTTGGTGGCAACCCATGTGTGGTGTTGAATGTTTTTTTTTTTTTTTTTTTTTTTTTTTTTTTTTTTTGCTTTTTTAATTTTAGAATAATAATAAAATAAATAGTGGAATGATGAATACTAGTTGGGGATGATGGTGGTGGACCATGGCTAAGGATATGTTATCAATGTCAATCAAGACCATTGTGGAGTTTCAAAAAATAAAGATGAGGGACCCATATTCGCCAACTGGGTTTTATGATCATTAACTTTGTTTTCTTAATCATATAATATAAAAATCAGTGAGTAATTCTTAGAAAAATATTTGTGGGGTTAGTTTGGTGCATTTTGATTTTTGTCTACTATCTTCCAAAATTAAAGAAAGAGAAAAATATTACTTGTATAGAAACATTTAATAGCAATCTTTAAAACTAATACTAAATATAGAAACATTTACCAAAACTCATAGAAAATATGTAAATGGTATTGAATGTACAAACATACTGAAGTTGTTAAAATATTCTTGATTTCAATGATAGATAAACTCATAAATAGTGATAAACTTCTATCACCGTCTAATTTACGTTTGTGTTTAGTGATAAATAGATCATATGTACGCAACTGTCTTGATAATTGGTAATTGGAGGCTAAAGAGAACCAAAATCTATAACATGTTGATAAACCTTGACAGAAGAATAAAGAAGTTAATATTGGATTTTTTCTTTGTTAAGTGATTTGGATTAAGTTAAATTGTCACTAAAGGATGTAATTTCTCGCAGAAGCGATTGATCGCCACACAAGTTAAAATTCAATTTGAAGATCTGTAAATACAAAGAATAAAGGGAAATTGCCAAAAATAGGCTAAAAAGAGAAGAATAAATGAATTTTAGGATTGATTTTGAAAAAGTAGATTTTTAAGACAAATTGGAAGTGAAATGTTCAAATTGTCCTCCATTCATTTTCTCTCCCTTTTCTTCTCTTCAACCTAAAAACAAAATAAAACATTTAAAAAAGAAAAGAAAAGAAAGTTCATTCCAATTCTTCTTCTCACGCGAACTCTCTCACTTCCACTTCAACTCTGATGCTGATTTCAACTCCGATGAACGCCTCTCCATTTCTTCGCCACCCCTCTTCGTTTTCAGTGCCGTATTCATCCTCTTTGAACTCAAGTGAGTAATCAAATACGATTTTTTTTTTTTTTTTATAGATCATTGTTATCTAAGTCGTCTGTTTAAGATATGAGAATTTTGTTGAATAAATTATGTAATGTGCCATTTAGATCTTGAATGAATATCATTAAATTTGTCTGACCCCTTTGTTTGATGTCATTTTGAAATTTTTCAGCAAACAAATTGATGCATATGTCCACCGTGATCATATTATGTACTACAGGAATGCAAGAAATTTGTTATGCTAATTGTTTTATTTTCTCCCAATGCTTATTGTTTTACACTTGATTGCAGCTTCATCAGAAATTTGTTATGCTAATTGTTATCAACATCATGTGCATTTGATTGAAATTTTTAATTGATTCAAGGTACAAAGAAAAAGAAAATAGAAACTAACCAATTGTTTAGGTTTAATAATGAATATAAATTAACAATGGATTTCAATTAATATAAATTCTAAGTTTAAGTTTATGTACTATGTCATTTCATGAATGTCGAAAGAATGGAAGTTTACTTATGCTACCTTGGTATAATCAAAGTGTAATGGTTGTCTTGTTGCTATAATATCTACAACTTAGTTTAGGGCGACACTACTTTGTTGAGTTTAGTTACATGAATTAGATACATTGTTCATTTTATTTAACGTGGATTGTTAGTTTTTTTTTAATGATTTTTACTGCGTTCATTTTAGTCAATGAGTTTTGTTCCTAAACTTAAACATAGGAACTGTAGGCTTTCCTCTTACTATTAATTATATAAGCTTGTTGTTGGAGAATTAATTCCACTAAAACTGACTAAACTTTTCTTTAATCCCTCTTAGTCTATAATTGGTCTTTCGTTTTGCCTGAATTGCCTCATCATCATGTGTCAGTAGTTGTGCATTGCTTAGAAATTTCAATACCAGTTTATCCTAGTATTTGCTTGGGTGAGAAAGATTATGTTAATAATGAAAGCATTGTTAGTAGAAACTTTGTTACAAGTTCTTAGTCTTTGATTGAGTGAGAAGCATTCTTTAAAGAAAAATGCAACATTTATATATGTCTAGGAATCGTTCAAGGTTTTACAATATATGTTTAAGAGTGCAAGCACCATCTCGCATGTTCCAAACCTTCACTATGAGTTTCAAAATCAAATTGCTATCCCTTCCAAGCCATTTAGAGTGATTCTATGCATGTTTCATAAGTTTATTAGGCCCTTATGTTTTATCTCACACTATCTCTCACATTTCAAACTTTCACTCTGAGTTTCAAAATCAAATTGCTACTCATCCCAATCCATTTAGTGGTATCCTATGCATGTTTCGTAAGTTTATTAGGCCATTATGCTTTATCTCGCACGTATCTCACACCATCTTGCACATTTCAAACTTTCACTCTTAATTTCAAAATCAAATTGCTACTCCTCCCAATTCATTTAGAGTGGTCCTATGCATGTTTCGTAAGTTTATTAAACCATTATGTTATATCTGCACCTATCTGGCAGCATCTCGCACCTATCTCGCATAAATTTCAAACTTTCATTGTGAGTTTTAAAATCAAATTGTTATTCCTCCCAAGCCATTTAGAGTGATTCTATGCATGTTTTGTAAGTTTATTAGGC
>CM046885.1:2875852-2919849 GCA_025688845.1 Cucumis hystrix
ATTTCAAACTTTCACTCTTAGTTTCAAAATCAAATTGCTACTCCTCTCAATTCATTTAGAGTGATCCTATGCATGTTTCGTAAGTTTATTAAGCCATTATGTTATATCCACACCTATCTGGTAGCATCTTGCACCTATCTCGCACACATTTCAAACTTTCATTGTGAGTTTCAAAATCAAACTGCTATCCCTCTCAAGCCATTTAGAGTGATTCTATGCATGTTTTGTAAGTTTATTAGGCCATTATGCTTTATCTCGCATGTATCTCGCACCATCTCACACATTTCAAACTTTCACTCTGAGTTTCAAAATCAAATTGCTACTCCTCTCAATCCATTTAGAGTGATCCTATGTATGTTTCCTAAGTTTATTAGCCCATTATGTTATAATTCACACTTATCTCGCAGAACTTAAGCATATGCTGAAAAAGCAGAACTTATGTTGTAAACGCATAAATATTTAGAAATACGGCCTACATAAATGTTGTTCATGTTTTACACAATTATCATGTTTAAACGCAGGATAAGGGGGAAAAGAAGAAAGGAGCAGCTCATACATGACATATCGTGCAAAGGCAACACGATGGATCTTGCCTTGAGATTAACAACTCTAGGCGATGAACTTAAACATTGCGCAAGAAAAGCTCACAAGAAGACAAGAATGGTAGTTGGAATGATGTGACTCCACAGGGTCAGATAACACCGCTGACATACTCAGAAGAAAAGGATTTTCCCACCGAAACGTAGTCTATACAAGCACTCCATACTTACTGAAGATAGAGGGCCCGAAAAAGCCAAAAAGGGGCTCGGATAGGCTCGGAGAAAAGTCTATCTAGAGAGAGAGAGAGAGCTTGAGAAAGTGATCTGGAGAATATGCAATCGTGATGACGAAAAGATTAGTATTTGTTGTTTATTTAACTTGTATTAGCAATCCCCTTTCTCTGCTTCCCACTTTTGTTGTTTTCATTCATATTGTATGCCTCATGTTGCACATATAATGTATAAACGTATACTTACATTTTTTGTTAAGTTTATGTAAATATAACCATTCAATCCAATTCCCTTCATCTTCTGCAGTTAACATGTTATCCAGTGTTAGAGTAGGTAACAGTTTATGATAAGAAGAGTCACTTAAAAATCATAACGTGTTAATTGTGCTTCTCTGAATGCTTGGCCAACATAAGTTGCTAACTACCCGAGAGGAAAAAGTAGTTAGAACTGGACTAATACGCGTGGAGAGAAAATCTACCTCCCCGTAAAAGTATCTCGAACATTTGGATTCTAAAAGGAGAGCAAGTGTGGACATTGGTTAATGAGAGGTAACCATCCTTAAATGCGAAATACTATAAGATGCTTAAGTTGTTTCTTCTAGACATAGCTTGCTTAGTGATACTTGGTCATATGGATCTCTGAAAGTAGACATGTGTGACATATATGCATCCGAGAGAAGCATGCCTTAATCACAAGGGTGTCTTAGTAGGTTATGTCGCGTCAAGGTTATCTCTCTACTTTTTCATAAGATATCGCGTGGTCATTCCTACCTTTTTTCCCTAATACAAGTTAGATACACTGTTCTATCTTTCTCTTTACAACGCATCACAGATTTTCATTGTGTAATTAGTTAATTCTTACATTTGTTATTCTTTAATTCTTTCAATTTGTCTAAACAAAGAGTGAAACCTAGAACTAATATCTAAAACAATTTCCTGTGTTTGACCCTGGATCACCCAGGTAAACCTATTATTTCGCTTGCACTTGGACAAGCAGTAGGAAAACTTGAACTCAACAAGGACTTAAGAATCATGCGATGGAGAGATACATTGTGAGCTCCTTATATGCTATGATCATACCCTATGACCCATCACCCTTAATGAAAGCATGCGATACAGAGAATTTCAATTAGCACATTTCGCGTAATGATCTGACTCAGTGACGTATTGCAACTGCATTCATTATAACAGAAACTCTCAAGTCCTAGCACTGAATTGAGTTTGGACCTGCCTCCTTCGATGGGTTCAAATCCCCTGGGTATGATTGTAGATAATGTTGGGGGTTCTCCATATGCTCGTCCATCTATTGATCCTTCTGTCCATACTTTCGGTATTGATTAGTTTATTCCTACTGGTATGACGGACTTACCTTAAAAGAAGGCTCCTCCTGTTGGAGCTAGGGGTTTGCCTTCTGGACCCAAAGTGTTGCACCAGCCTCTGGTTATAGGCCAGAAGGTTGTGACCACCAAAGCTGGTAGTTAAAAGATGCCCCTAATGTTACCACAATGCCAATTGATGATGTTTCCTTCCATTCTGAAGACAATGTACACAAATGGAAGTTTGTTGTTCAACGTCACATTGCGGATGAGCTTAAATCTCCAATAAGCATCAGCCCTGCACACTGATAATTGATTTGATTCAAAGCGTTGGGTTGATGAAGAAAATTTCTGAGGTTGGCCCTTTTTACCCTCGCCTAATTCATGAATTGATTGCTAATTTTCCCTCTGACTCCAATGACCTAATGCTGATGGATTTCATAAGGTTCATATTCGAGGTATCTGCTTTACTATTTCTCCTGCCCTACTTAATCGTTTCTTGGGTCCTTCTTGATAACTTGTAAAAATACACGTTATTATAGTCTCTTTTATTAGAATAACGAGGCCAAAACACATAAGAATAGGATCAAAATGCGTAACTTATATTGCAAATTCATAAGAATTCATAAATATACTTTACATAAGCATTATGCCTATTTTACACGGTTTTCAGTGTCTAAACGTAAGTTTATAAAGATAAGAAGAAGTTAGCAAATCGTAGAGCCTCTCATGAAAAGAATAGCTGAGAAGACTAAATCACAACGCGTGAAGTGATCTGGTA
Organism: Cucumis hystrix; assembly: GCA_025688845.1. NCBI lineage: Eukaryota > Viridiplantae > Streptophyta > Magnoliopsida > Cucurbitales > Cucurbitaceae > Cucumis > Cucumis hystrix. Next base: position 2,878,719 of record CM046885.1, read on the forward strand.
AATGACAAAAATGGTAGTTGAAGATGATGTGACATGCCACATACAACTTTCAACGTTTATTGTTAAAATGTTCAGAAGAAAATAAATTTTCCCGCCAAAAGCTGTCTATAAAAAGTCTATCCTTCTTCACCAAAGAGAAGAGGGCTATAGGAGCCAAGGCGACCAGACGTCTAAATAGATCGACCAAAGCTTGGAGAGTGGCGGAAAGGAATAACCTTTTCGCCATCTGTAAAAGTCCTTCTCTGATCAGTTGTAAAAGAGAGAGCTTGTCATTTGAGTAGGGAAGAATGCACACTTCCTTTGTCCTCTAACTTGTAATATTTTCCATTCTCTTTTCTCTCTATTTTCGTGCTTCTTTATAATATATGTTGTTCATATTGTACAATGACCTAAGACCTACATTCTTTATATATATATATTACATGTTTATACCTTTTCAATCCATCATTTTTTGACTTCTCACTTGTCAATGTGTTATTAGTAGTTAGGTTTGTGATGAGTTCTTGATAAGAAGTTTAACTTCTAATTCTTGTCGCGTTAGTTGAGCTATGTTCATCGCTTGGCCAATGTATATCGCCAACTACGTAAGAGGGCAAGTAGAAAGGATAAGGCTAACGCGCGCAAAGAGGAGTTTGGAGACAAACTCCACTCTACGAAATAACTTCCATCATTTGTGTCCCAAAAGGTGAACATTAGGCACTGAGAGGTTGCTGTTCCTAATCGTGAAGTTCTATAAATATTATAAATGAATTCTTCTAGATATATCTCGCCTAATCCAACGCACATTTGTATCCCGAAAGGTGAGCTAGTGTGGCATATAAAGACATCGAGAGAAGCTTGCCTTAACCATGAGTTGGTTAAGCAAGTTATATCGCATCGAAGCTCTCGCATTGCTTAATCGCCCAATAATGAGTAGACCTTCCTTCACCTTTTTCTCGCATACAAGTTATTCCGCATCTCCATCTTGCATCCATTTATTCTCCTTTACAAATTTAATTCTGGTTCTGATTTTTTTATACTTTATTTAATTAATTCTTTTATACCGCCTAATCGATGAGTAGATTCTAGAACTAAGTTTTGATAGCAGTTCCCCGTGTTCGACTTTAGATCACCTAAATAAACCTATTGTTTCACTTATACTTGGGCAAGCAGTAGAAAAACTTGTACTCAACAAGGACTTAGTAGTTACTCGATAAAGAGGTACATAATGAGTACTTCACATACAGTGATCATGACGAATGACTTAACGCATAAAATTGATTGTGCACTTAGTTAACTCCTTAAGTCCTAAGTTAACTTACGCATAACCTCACTGACCAAGTTTTTGGCATCGTTAGTTCACGAAACTTGAGAAATCACACACACAACCCACAAGCACTTCTTTGCTTGATAACTATTCAGTGTCGTATCCTACCCTTGAGTGTCTTACTGAAGAATTAACTAGTGGCACTATGCATACCGGGTCTATGGATGGTCAGCTTTCGACTGCTTTGTTGAGTGTCAAGTATGCTATCCTGCACAAAAATGGTATAGAAAACTGGATTCCTTCCACTCATGATTCTACCATCTCTACTTCTCTTGGCCACTTCATTTACCTGATAGGAGTTGGTGTTAAGATTGATGTGGGTGAGTTTGTTTTTAATCACCTCCTTCGCCATGTGTCACTTTTGGTATTCACATCCTCATATGTTTTCTTCGGTTACCGTGTGTCTTTTGATTATCTCAACATCCCTCCATCATGTCTGCACCATCAAGAACAAAGTCAGTTTAATATTGAGAATGACTAGCAAGAAAATGAGTCTTTCTTCACAAATAGAGACCCTACCGCTACTTCTGTTACATCTTAAGACTCAAACAAGAAAACCAAATGCACCATCAAGAACAAATTCAGTTTAATGTTGGGAATGACTAGCTGTCATGCCTCGTTCCGAAGTCACTCTATGCGACCAAGTGGAGGCGTGATTGCCTAGACATTCTACTCAAGTCTCTTCGTGTGATAACACATAGAATGCCAAGTAAGCAGATTAAATTCAACCAACAAGCTTAAATGTTGAATATGAACTTAAATGATATAAGAAAACTTCATTGATATTTAGATAACAAAGTACATTCAACAGTTAGTACCAAGTTCTCTTCAAAAGAATTATACACAAACTTAAATAATATTTAGAATTTTCTTGCCTAGCTTCTACATGTGCTATATGAGTTAACAGTGGCCAGTACCAAAATAATGTGTTCCCAAATTGCATAATAGGCGATCAAGGCTGCAAGTTCAATGCTGGATGTCCAGGAAAATGTCAACAACAATAAGAAGGATGAATGCACAATTAATCAACAGTAGGAACAGCTAACAGTGCAAATAAGTAGACAGACTAGAAACACCAGACATTGTTAACCCAGTTCGATGACACTGCACCTATGTCTGAGGGGTCTTTGACTCGAGATCTGAAATTTTATTACTTTGAGATATAAACCATAAATGCAATCTTATGATGCTAAGTATAGAGTTTACTCAATCAAAACATTACTCTATACTTCAAGTCATACAATATAAATGAAAAGCTATCACAACTATAATTCAAAGATAGTATAGATAAACAAAATCTCCCCTTTAATCATTCATCTCATCAATCATCTAATTAAAAATTTGTTGACGAAGATCTTCCTCTTAATCAAGGATCTCATCAATCATCTGATCAAGGTATAATACTCCTTCATCATAATGAAGCTTACAATCTTCATGCTTAATGCTGAGATATAAATTCTTCGCAGAACATAACAGTAATATTCAAAGAACGATGACTTACTTGATGAAAAGTTTTGCACCATAACACCCTTTTTTTATTTTCTATTTTTTCGCACACCACCTTGACAAATACAGATGGTTATATATATATATTATCTAAAGATCATTGCTTATTCCAAAGATAAAGGAAATATAGGATTCTCGAGAACTTTTAATAATATCTCAAGATAAGATAATGAATTAAAAGAATATAAATTATATTCTTTTAATAAAGTATTTATGAAAAATTCAGAGGCCTTCTTTAAAAGAACTTCTGATCAAATATATTGAATTCTTGAAGATGACCCACAACAAATCTAACAAAGATCAATGCTAGATGTTCTTCACTAGACATCAAACACTTACAAATCGCATGGAAAATCATTTCCATTTTAAATCAAGCATAAGGCTCGTATCGTGTAGGAACACATTCATCATCATTCATCTTATAATCACAATGCAGAATCATTCCACTTATTTAATTACATCTTTGTACTCTTTCCTCAACTCAAGAATTTACTACACTCTTTTGCCAAGTTGTAACTATGCAGAGTAGTCTCAACACATTTAACAAGTTTCATCAATTCTATTACGTATAACACGTCTTCCAATGCCAAATCAGTACACAACAAGCAAAGAGCATTCCATACCAGTTAACACAACAAATATAAAGTATTTTATTCTAGGTCACACAAAGAATAAAGCATTTTATCCTAGATCACACAACAATGATAAGGCATCTCATACCAGATCACACAGCAAAGTATGAGGCATTCTCATCGTGTAGGGTACAAAAGATCATCATTTCATTATTTCGACTCATATCAAATTTTATGCATTTATAAATTACATGCATTGGGAAAGCGTTATAGAAATCATATATCTTGAGGTATCAATGCAAGTATATTTAAGGATTTAAACACATTGAAAGCCCTTTTTGTTTTTTTTTTAATTTAAAGAACAACCACTCACAATCAAATGTGCTTCCTTACCTAATTCTTTAATCGAGAACTTCCTTACTTTTCCGTACAACTTCTTGCTCGATTCAAGTTCTCTGAAACTCTTATGGAAATCTTGAAAATTCTCTCAAACTTTTCTTAAGTAAGCTCAGAGTAAAATCAACTTTAAAATGACTAGACTTCACCTATATATAAGTTTTTCCAATGACACTTTTCATGTTGGAATGATTGCTTTTGCCTTGCGATGAGAATGGTCCAGTGTTAAAATGCCACGTGTCATTTCCACATCCTTATCTTGATGATTCGACGACGAAGTCAAATCAATCTCCGACTTTCTTACTCAAGGGTGACGTCACTACTTCTCTGCAAAGAAATCTTAAAGTGCATAACAATTCATTCCGTAGTCTTCAACGCATAGATGTCTCATCGCAATTTCAGTTCTTTATCGCGTGCATTCCTATCGCATAAGGCAGAATGCGATCAGGGCCTCACATTAGCCACAACAACCTATAGCCAAGTAAGTTCACATATGAGCGTTTCTCTTGTCACATATTGAAAGTTTAATGATTGGAAAGAGGATATAAATATGTGCTACTGTGGAGGCGGAGGAATGACATTTGGTAATTGCATGCATTGAAAAAGAAATACTTTTATTTTTATTCTTAATTTTTAAATGATTGTACATTTAAAAATTTTGGGTTTAGAATTTATAATGTAAATAATAAGCTCATATGTGCAAAACTTATTTCCTCGAGATGTTCGATGTTTTAGGTTATTGATCCTGTTCATAAACCAAAAGAAATTTTTAGATTTGGTATTCTCTTCTTCAACCTTCTTCTTCCTCTCACTGATGCTCAGCTAAGTTTTCTCTCAATTGACTTCAATCCTACCTTCGATGCATACTCATTCGAGGTGAGTGTTGTGGTAACCTTGGATAGCAATTGACATAAACGATTTGTTTTGAGATAATGCTACATTTTCTTCCAAAACTGTAGTTCTATGACACAATGTTTCAAATATAAAATTGATGAAGATTAAACATTTAAAAGAAAATATATAAAAAAAATTAATGGAAATTATAAAATAAAAACATATCTAATTCGAAAAAAGGTTATCCTAGGCCAGTAAAAAATGAAGAACTAATAGAGAGAATTATCGTCAATGGTCTTAGAAGATGTTGATCTTCATTGAGCAATTGGAGGTAGATTACGTTTTGACTAGAGCACACTAAAAAACCAGAGCCAAATGTACTTGTCTTTGATCCAACAACTTCCAAGATGTTGTTGTCGATCAAACTCTCACCATGGACATTGACAAGTTCGAGAAGGATAATAAAATAGTTGGTAACAAATTTATTGCTTCAAAAGTTTTTTTCTATCAAGAGTGATTACCACTTGAAGCATAAAGAGTGTTTACCACTTGAAGCATAAAAGAATGTTAGGGTGTTTATTATTACAGAATGATTGGCTTATTTATTACAAGAAAAAACTTGAACATGTTTTTGTAACATTGTTTAAAAACGAACCAGGACTAGATGCAACAGAATTAACATAAATTTTTTTCTCTAACCCTTAGAACATAAACAGACAGTGCACAAACAATTAGATCACGAATAAACATACCTCTGTGTCGATGTTCGAAATTCGAATTGCCTTGTTCTGATAAGGATGATCCTCCAAATTCGTATCACAAAAATGCTATGAAATCACAAGCATTCTCTAATAGTATCCACATACAAACTGGGAATTCGACTCCTCGAATTCAGGTCTGCTAGAACGTCACAAAGTGAGAATTTTGACTCTTTATTCTCGCTTTGTGTAGAACAAATTTTTATGTCTTTGATCGTATTTGCTCGTATATAAAATAAGACTCCTAAGGTCTTATTTATAGGTTTCCTAATAAGTTTCCAATTCTCCAATTGGGCTTATAAATTAATTATGTATCCTAATAAGTTTTCAATTCTCCAATTGGACTTATTAATTACGTTTTCTAATAGGATTTTAATTCTCCAATTGGACTTATTAATTACTTAGTCTAAAACCAAATTTGACCCAGTTATTTTGTGTGCATTATGACTACCTATATTAAATTAAATCGATGATCCAACATAACCTAATATAATTATTGCTTTAATCCTTTTATCACCCGACATCTATAATTGAATATAAGGCATGGACAAAGTCACCTTATCTAATTCAATTGCTTTATCGATCAATAAGCATATTGAAATAATCAATGACATTAATACCCTTCTTAATTCATTTATAGCACGACCATGCATTTTCACAGTCAGGCTTAATCGAGGGGCCTAGAGATATCTCTCCATAATAAGAGGGATAAATTCCATCTTGATTAATCATTGTGAACTACATAATTCATAACGTATTCGAGTACAACCTTTATTATTATCTAGTTAAAGATAATGTTCGATTGCATTAGAATAGATTAATTCTTATGTTTGACACTATGATAATCTCAGGTTTAAGAATCAAAACAATCAATTATTTGAGATTATTTTTTACACATGTCTATGTAATAATCTCAAAAGGACCAGTCCCATTCTTATTCTCTAATAAGAAAATATGATTATAATTTATGTCTCTACATATATAATCATCCTATGATTATCAATTATAACTCATACTAATCTTAATTTATTATTGTTCTCACAATAATAATCGATTAAGGACATTTAGAATATAAAACGTATTCATGGATATTATTATACAATAACATGCAATTGAATAATAATGAGAATAATAACTTTTATTAAACAATAAACCAATTATCCATAAAATTATTATAGAGCACAATGAAAAGCCAACAAACATGTCTCACAACATGTTATGACTTTTGAATGACGTATGTAAGGTGAAAGACAAAAAAATCACTACAACAAAAATGGTCTACAACGATAGTTATTTTCTGTCGCCAATAAAATCCGTGACAGTTATTTACAGTCATAGTCATGAAAAGTCATTCCATGTCAGTTTTCGAAAACTATCGCAATAAATTTTTTCATGACAGAAAATAAATGTCGTTAATTACTATTTTATGACAACAAATAACTGTCATCATTTTCGCATTAACGACAGTTAAAAAAATGTCGCAAATTCGTTTATTATGACATTTTTTAAATGTCAAGGATATGTCAATCGTGACAGTTTTTTTTATAACAAAAATGTCATTGTTTTAATATTGATGACAATTATGAAGTGTAACGAATTCACATATTATGACATTTATTTCCTGTTGCAAATTCCTCATTTACTACCTTTTTTCCCTAATCTCCTTGTGGCTCCGCCATTACATGAACTATTTCAATGACAATAATGTTATAATACATAACACCCATATAGAAACAGATTGTCGACACTTTAATATATATGCTATAATACACTGTGTAATATTCGTACATTTTCAATCAAGTTTGAACAATTTACAAATAATCAAAACAAGTGCAAATACCATCATAATACATATAACATGATTTTTTGTACAAGCATAAACAAATAACCGGTAATCCTTCACCTCTGATTTGTTGCTTGAACCATGGTCAAATCCTTTATTTCTAAAAACAACCAGTGTATTTTGATGACCTCGATTAGCTTCTTTGAAGAAAATTTCATGGACTTTGTCGTTCCATTAGAACCTACAAAGACAACATGAATATAAGGAAATAAATACTATGGTTGTGCATACCAAAAAATAGAATACAATCTGCATATACCAATCTTCCATCTTCATCTCTAAAAACACCCCCACAAAAATAGAATACAATCTCAATCACACACACACAACCTTCAAAATTACAACACCCCAGATCAAATCTCATAAAAAACTCAAGAATTCCTCCAAACATTATCAAACACCCCCCAACAGAATCAATCCTCTACCAACAAAACCATCTCCAAAACATTATCTAGATCTCAAAAAATAACAAAAAAATAATGAACAACAACATAATCAATCCATACAAAGTTTTATACACATACAAAAGCATTTTTAGTCACCTATGAAATTTCAACGGAAGGCAGTAGGATATCTTACAATTGATTCAGTGCAGTGCAAGATTTGAAGTGTTGTGAGGGATAGGTCTTTTAAGATAATTATTAGCAATATTTCTGGATCATAGCAAAGAAATATTTGTATCAAAAGTTTGAAATATTTACTTTTAAGATATACATAAAAGATTATGAAACGAAATTGTAGTCTATGCATAAAAGTCTAAACCTTCTTACAAGTTCCCAGATCTCAAGATTATAGGTTTTCTAGCAATAAGAAAAAAATAAAGTAAAAAAGCATGATACCAATGCCCCGAAACCCCATCCCTAACCTCCAAAAACAACAACAACAACAATAAACCTCTATTTTCATCAAGTACAAGCACATGGCAACAAGGAATCAAGATTTAAAACTAGAAAACAAGTCCAAAGCCAGAAACATAAATCAAAACAACAAAGTGAACCATAGATCTCGAGGAAGAAAACTATCAAACATAGCAAAATTAGAATGTGAAGGATAAAATCAAAGCACATTACAAACACATAACACAAGTAACATACTCTGATCATCCTATGGAACCTCGAGAGGTTGAAAATAAAAGATAATGATAATGAAAGAGCCATAAACTAATTCACTGGCACAATACAAGATTGTCTTCAAACATGGGGGTTGAAGGCAAACAAAACATGTACCTCATGGACATCTAAAGGAGAGTGCCTTTTAGTTTATCGGTTTTGATATCCAGTTCCTAAAAGCTAGTTGTTCCTTGAAAACTTTAGATGTTAAATAATAATCTTGAGATACATCCTGCAATGAATTGAAACATTAAGGTGGCAGAATTATGTGTTTATAAAATTCTTTTATGCTACTTTCCCCCTTTCGTTAGGAAATTGATAGGCCATTGGTTTTACATCATTATGTTCATAGAGGAAAAAAGGGCAAGGAATTGGTTACTAATTAGTGAGTTGGGTGAATAATCCAATGGGCAGGATGATGATCTTCGGTAGTTTTTGGTGGTTAGATGTTAGTTATGAAAGGAGTTGTTTCACAGTTATTAAAAATTATGTTTTTAAATAAGAAGTTATTCTATAGAATAGGTAACTGACCTTTCAGTTAGAAGTGTGTGAGTTTCTCTCACATGAGAGGAACAGTCTATACAAGTGATAATTTAATAATATTAACAAAATTATATGCTCTGTAAATTAGTTTGAGAAGCAAAGCAATAATTTAGTTAGTTAAGGTATTCAGTTTCTTTCCTCAGTTAATTTAAGAAAGTTGCCATCAACTAAAAGCAATTTTTAGGGTAAAAACAATAGAATTACAAGAATGGTCTTAGGTAAAAAAAAAAAAACAAATTAAAATAAAGCCCTAAAAGATATGTTATCATCTAATCTGCATTTAGTTACAAGCTAAGAAGCACAGATATTTTAGTTTGGCTAGCATATCTGTGTCTAACACGTGTCAAATACTTAATCATTCCGACACTTGGTGGACCCCTATTGGATATCATGCATAGAACACTCATAAATAAATAAAAAATTTAGAGAGGACACATATCTTGAATGCAATCTCATTCCAAACTAGCTCTTTTAGAAAGAAAAAAAAAAAAAGAAGAAAAACAAGAAGAAAACATGCCTGCAAAATTATACAACTGTAGCCTATACCTCAAGAAGATCATTGGATTTCTCCAACCGCTTTCCTAAGCGAGCCTAACAACATATCTGGGTAGTAATTTCATTGTGGGAAGTCCTGAAGCTGAGAAAAGAGGGATCTTTTGCCCTCTAGCAATGGGAATTCATGACATCAATTATAGAAATTCTAGTATGTATCATTTCTTTAGGATAAGTTCTCTCACTAAGGTTTATAAAACTCCCTAAGGAAGAAGAACAACACATGGGAATAATAAAATATAACAAACTGGATTTACTGAAATGGAAAAAGAAAGACAATGATTCTCTAGATTTCCAGCAACACACCAAAAATATCCAAGTACGCCACAAGCTAAGATATGAGGACTATTATCAATGGGTTTTCTAGAACCATTAAAAATTCGTCCAAGCATGTCCAAGGAGACTGGAGTTTTGAAAACCTACAAATAAGATATAGGTTCTATATTCTCTCTTTTTAATCAACAAAAAGGTACAACATAACAATTTTTTATGTCAATTTTCTCAGTTATATTCAACCGTCATTCTTTCTTTCTGTACGGTCTCTTCTTCTTCCATCTATTTCTTGAATATATCAATATAATAATAATGTCAAACCTCTTTCCATATTTGTTTTTATTTCTAATAATGATGAAAAAGTAGAAAAAATGGAAAACATAAACTTACCAAACAAGATAAAAGAGATAAAGGGAAGATAAATTTGAAAGCATAAAATTCAATTAGATAAATATTTGGGTATTTTTGCATCATAGTCTGTTGTCGGACAAACTATTTTCTATTTCTTCATGTGTATATATACACACATATCTATGTTTAAATATTATTGTTATATTCAGTTATAGAGTGAGTTACCTTGATCAATTTATCCCCATAAACGAAGGGACAACGATGTGTCGTTGATGATACCAATCTTCCCCATTTTCCATCAACAAATAGCTAAAACTTACAAAGGTGAGCGTATAAATTCTACCACCATTACTTATCTAGAAAGTCTAGTAGAGCAGATAGCTAAAACTTACAAAGGTGACAGGAAAAGCCCAAAAGCAAATCTTTCCTCTGCAAATGGATAAAAGTACAATTTTCATCAGGAAAATAAAGATTAAAGTTCCAGTTCAACGATCATTTGGTTTTTAATTATTCAAAAGTGTAATTGTTTTCTCACATTTTCTTTACAATATTTCATCTTCGTTAGACATACGTTTGAATTTGTAGCTAAATTTAAAACATGAAAACTAGTTTCTAATTTTCAAAACCTTGTTAATTCAACCCTTTCTTCTTGAAGGTGAAGACAATACTAAAGAAATGATGATGAACCAAACCTAAATTAAAAGCCCCAAACTAAAAACAATATGGTTATCAAATGGGGGCTAATTATGAATCTTTGCAAATCCCTTCCTTTCAATGTTCTTTACAGATTCAAACAATTCATAATATCTTAATCTACTGCTGATCATAAAAAAAAACTTCATTTTAATCAAAACAAATACAATGAGATACAAAATAGCAGAGAAATGAATGAAATGGGATTCCTTATTCATTAGTTTAACTTGAAGAAATAAAATACAGGGGAAAAAAAATCAACAACCTCCTCAAATAAGCCAATAGATTAGGGTAGACTTGATACAACAAATTACCATTAATCAATAAACAAACGACATAACAAAACACAAAAACTCCAATTTTGAAACATGTTATTAACAGAAATGATCAAAAGGGCATGTACAAATAGAAGGCAAAGTCCATTTCCCCCTAAGAATTTCCCAAACAAAACAATTTAGAAACATGTTAGCAATAGAAATGATCAAAAGGATATGTCCAAATTGAAGTCATAATCCACTTCCCCCGAAAGAATTTTTAGCATAAGCCACATCAAATCATCACAATTTGTAGCTTCATAGATGTAGAGCTTAGAATAGTCTTGGCCATATCCTTGTTAGCATAAGCCACATGATTTCTACAATGAAGATGTCAAACTAACCTCGAGTTCATTTGTACTTATGTCACCATCAGCTACATTTATCTTGACAGCAGTAAGCTCTCTCTCTTAAAGAAGCAAAAGACAATGATTACTTAGTAAATAATTCATGCTAAAATTTATAAAAAGTTATTGAGACTATGTCTCTCTTTTTACCACTAGGTCAAACCATAATGGTTTCACCAAGGAAAACAATTGATGTCATTTTTTGCAAGCCTTTATTTGAATATTTCAACAAAGAGGTATAATTATAAAAGAGCTTATCATGGTCATTTCATTTTGAAACATGAAACTACAAGTTCAATGTTTATTAGTCTCCTCCTCGAGTCATTCAAAAAGTCTTCTAGTCGTTGTTATTCACATAGAATCCAGCACAAACCCAGAGCAGTGTTGGAACAATATGTTCTACCACAACCTTGAAAAAATGTGCATTCAACCATGATTAAGCCTTCTCATATGTTTGGTTCATTCTATGGGACCTCAACTAAGTATTTATATGAAAATGGCGAGTTGAAGGGGAGGATTATTCTAGGTGACACCAATTCAGACCAAAATGATAAATAAGCAACTACCAGTTGCATAAAAAGAAAACATCTAGAAGGTTTAAGATCTTCGGCCAAATTATTGTGTGAAAAGGGTTTTTGCAAAATGCACTTCCAAAATAAAGAAATAAATTGTTTAGGTAATTTTCTTCTGCTTTTCAAATATTGTTAGCTACACATGAACACCCTTGCATCAATTTGCACAAATATAACCCTGAACTCTCTCAATTTCTTTTTCCAGCACTCAATGTAGGGATAGTAAAAAGCTCAAAGGCCTTTGATTTTACCCAATTCACCGACCTTTTTGAGGTCTTTCATATTTTTAAAATTAAATTAATGCCCCCACAGTGCCTCGCAACAATATATTTTGATTATGCTTTGACAAAGAACTACAAAAATCACTTCTAGAAAAATTTCGAGGAACTCAATCGAGACGACATAGGAGAAGTGAGTTGATACATCACACATACATATAGAAAAGGAAAAAAGAAAGAATGAAATACTAAAGTACCAGTTGAGAAATGGCCTTAGGGAATAGGTGGTGGTGGTGACCATAAGAGTTAGAGTGGGACGAAGGAGCTCTGCTGAAAATACGCCAACACCTTGCGATCAGGCAAGGGTTTAAGCAATAAGTCCTCAGAGAAATCTTCTTCTGTACCCTCAATTTCTTCTTCTAGCGCTCAATGTAGGGATAGGAATACACATTTCTGCTTGATATCATATCAAATCCAGGCCAATGACAAATCAGGGCTTTCAGTATTGATGGATCGACCATATATCTCCGAAGGGAGCGACCATATATCTCCGAAGGGAGCGATTGGTAATACATCCGACCGCCGTGGAACACCTATCGTCGTTCGTCGTGGGTCACCAACAGTTATTCGCGTGGGCGGTATAGGTTGGTGTGGGTCACTGAAGAACTTCTGTATGGTGGTCAGCCCTCAACTTCCGTGGTCGTCGTCAACCGATGAGAAATATGGGGTTTTTGTGTGGCCGACCGAAAAGAATAGATGGAGAGAAGGGATTTCTTTCGTGGAGATGGAGAGAAAGGGGAAGAGAAAATTATAAATATATTATATTTTATTTTAATAAACTTTATTAAAATAAAATTATTTAATACTTTTACCTTTTATGACGACAAATAACTGTCACGAAAGGTAGAATATGAAAACATCGTTTTTTCCCGCCAAAAACACGTGTTTTGACCTTTCGTGACAATTTTTTCTTTCCTCCTTTTTAATTTGGATTGTATCAACTGTCATAGAATATCATTTTTGTTGTAGTGAATTTGCATAAGATTTTTCCTTCATTTATTGTATTTTCTAAATTTTGCGATCTATTGTATTTTTTTTTGTAGAGTTGATTTATTATTTTTTTAAATATCTTCTAAAAGCTATCTATATATATTGTGATTTTGATCAGTTTTAGGGTTGGTCCTTTTGAAGCATAATGAAGTCATTCTCTTGTGCAAGTGTTGAAGGCACAAGTGTGTCAACCTATTAGATTGTGAAGCTTTTTCCATCACTAATCTGTAGTGTTTCTCTAGGATCTTATTGATTCATTTTCCCTCAACTTGAGAAGGGAATAATTTATCTAAGGGCAGCCTAAGGCACGCTTGTTGAGAAGAGATTTTCAGTCTTAGGAGAAGTTTAAGACTTAGCTATGAAAAAGGAATTCATCAGTGAAGGAAGTTCGGTTGGTTGAAAAGAAGACGATAGAGTTAGAGAGGAGTCCGACACACTTTTCAGAAGTCGAAGTGTTCAATACTAATATATATTAACAACCATTAGGGGGGAGCCTAAGTACATTTAAAGAGTGAGTCTCACATCTAGGTGGGTTCTAGGTGATCTGTGAGCTATGATCTACATGAGTCGTAATAGTCATTGTACTGAAGATAAGTACTATGTTGTTAATTTCTTGACTATGTAATATTAGTGGATTACCTTTCCTAGTCACATTGTCTCTCAGACGTAGGTGTATTTCACCGAACCGAGTTACCGTTTTCTGTGTCTTTACTTGTTTATTACTGTTGGTATTTTGTTGTTATAGTGTGTGTCCGTGCTTTCTGTTTAACATCTGTATTCGGGTTGATGAGTCATGTTTATTTGTAAATGTGCGTTGGTGGGTATGTGTTAGAAGTGCATGAAAGTGTTCGAAGTATATTAAATTAATGAGAAAATTACATGATTAGGCAACCGTAAAATATATTCTTGCGAAACAAAATAGCTATATAAGGATGCGAGGCTTAAGCAATTTTAGAAGCATCGATAAGTTTGGACATCTAAACACTTCGATTATTTTTCATTTCGGACAAACAAACAGCACCTTAGTGCTTTTAGGAATTTTTCTCATAGTGAGTTTTTTCCTTTTCTCCTAGTCCTTAATTTTTATTCTAGGTTGAGAGTTTCTTCGTAAATTTTTGAGTTCTCAATTTCTATTAGGTTCTTTTAATTCCTCGATTCTCTTTCGATTTTTTATCTAGACGTACGTAAAGGTGGTAGGTTTTTTTCAAGCATAAGTACAGGTAAAATTAAATAACTTTTCTTAATTTTTTACAGTTTCATCTTAGACACAGCTTAGTGGCGTTTCGTCGGTTCAGTTTACTTTTTTACTTTTCTTAATTAAATGAAATTATTGAAATTGATAATAAAAATAATAATAAATAGAAACAAACTGTTCAATATTATTGAAGATCAAACCAATTGGTTATACGTTGGATTCTGGTCTGTTTTTCGTCATTTTCAGTTTCTGAAATTATTCTCAAACACTATTTCTTATATATTTTAAATAGTTGCTTAGATTCAAATTATACAATATAATACTTTCATTTAAATCTCACAAATAAAATGCAAAATGTATTGAATTAATTTCAATTCTTTTAATACTTGAACCTAACCCAAAAAGGAAAAAAGAAAAGAAAAGAAAAAGACTAGACACCGACATCAAAATGTTCTTGAAACAGTTATACTTACCTGTAGAGACAAAGGTAACTAATTAGTTTTTTAAACTATAATGTTAATAACCTTATAGGTTAAAAAAACTATTTAAACTTTATTTTTGGTTTCGTACTTTATACTTTTATATTTTTAATTTTTAGATGACTTACACGTAGTAATGGTAACTCATTTTTTTTTCTTAAAAAAAGTTCTTATACAATATTTTTGTTGGTTTAGTGATATAGACACAAAGAAAGGGAGAAAGAAAAACGAAACAAAACCTACTCAATTTGGTTTAGTTTGTTTTTGCAATAATGCTGAAATATTGATTTATTAGTTATATAAACTTTTTTTTACGAAAACTTGAAAATAAACAAAGGTTAACTATTTGTTTACGTCAACCACTATTAGAAATACAATTATAGAATTTTTTTATTTAGTTGGTTAAATGAGTTATCCAATATTTCTATTTTCTATAATTCAACACGACATAATGAAACTGCCTTTTAACTACTCCTAAAAAGTATCTTCAATGTATCCCATCTATTACTACGGATAGTTCGTTTATATTTGTCACTACAAAACTCAAAAACCCCTTCAGAAATAACCAACAACTATCTAATAAAGTAGAGTTGCTCCTGTGCTAGTTATTCTATTAGTCATCTGCGACATATAGTCCTAAAGAGAATTTACTATTAGTCATCTGCGACATATAGTCCTAAAGAGAATTTACT
The DNA here is from genome assembly GCA_025688845.1 of Cucumis hystrix. NCBI lineage: Eukaryota > Viridiplantae > Streptophyta > Magnoliopsida > Cucurbitales > Cucurbitaceae > Cucumis > Cucumis hystrix. The sequence continues at coordinate 2,894,322 of CM046885.1, forward strand.
ATAGACCTACAGAGTTCGAGTTCCTCTCAACTTCAATTGTATTTTATATTATTATAAGAAAACATCAACTTAGTTCTCAAATTAAAATAGCTGTCTACTACATTGGTAATATGCTTCACACCTCTATCAATATCCATATGTAGGTTTGAATGTGGAATCCGCAGTGCAATTGGTTTAATTTCTTTTCTTATACTGTTGTATTGTTTTAACGGCAACTGAATTTATGTAGCTTTTCTTATGGATAATAATTAAATCTAGCAGCATTTTTTAATGTAATAAAATGAATCAAAATATTTACACAAAACATACCAATGTTTCGTATTAAAATCACTTGCAGATATTAGAGTATTAGCTTTTAATAATATTTTAGCTTATGTGTTAATTAGATGTTTGTTTTACATGTTCAAGCTCATTGTGCCTTAGACTTTATTATTTAAGCTTTTTCATATCTTCTTGTAACTTTGGTTGAGAAATTCGAAATATGAATCTCAATATTGTTGCCTCTCTCTTGATTTCTCTCTCTAAAACTTTACGACGGTGTTGGAGTATCATTGAGTTGTAGACTTGTAATTTTAAATTTTATTCGTGTCTATCATTGATAAAATCTAAATTTTGTTATAATTTATAGTTTTAAGCTATTTTGTTAAAATATACCACATACTTGATTGGTTAATAGTTCATATGTTTTGAAGAAACCTAGATTTTAGTCTGTAGATTATAATTAGAATTATGTCCATATGATTGATAAAAATTATTACAAATAGTCTTTACTGTATATGGACTATGGATAAAAACTTTATCAAACTATTTAGACTAGTTACGAGGTTTATCAAAATGTAAGGATTAAATTTTAACTTTTAGAATTACATAAACTAAATTTTAATTTTCTCAAAATTATAAGTTCGATGGAATGAGGTCATCTAACAAATATTTTTTTTAAAAATAAAACTTTGATATATAAGAAGATAATTTTATAAACAATTTGGGAGGCTTAACAAAATAATAAAAACCAAAATGAAAACTATTCAATGTGAATAAAGATATGAAATTGTTGGGAAATAAAAAATTGAAGATCAAGAATCCAAACATGTTATTGTTGTGTGAAGTCATTGGAGTGGTAATGGAAGTTTCATGAGTCAGCCAAACAAGACTTTTTGAAAAGGTAAGGCCCATTCTCATAAAGCCATTTCCCACTTTAGCAAAATGTTGGTTGTTTCAGTGCTTTGTGGGGCCTTCCTGTTCTTCTTAAAGACACACTTTCTTTTTATCTTTTGATCTTCATCCCCTACAGCCGTTCCCACTCTAAGAGTTGATATAGCACATCACATGATCTTACTTCATAAAACTTTTTTTGGTTGAATTATAAAAACAATCCTGAATTAGAGGATTCTACTTTGAAACGTTTCATCTTTGTTTTCCATGATAGAAGTTTATTTCAGACAATTCTAGACGGATTTTTCACTATATTTATGGACGAAAAGTGTGTGTTTGTTTATGTTGTTTATGTGAACAAATCTAACACATTTGTAAGAATTTTTTTCTCTAGGATGAAAGGTCTTGTCAATTACTCCTACTAAATTAGCTTTGGCATACGTGAAGTAAATCTGTGATAAGATTAGAAGAAAGTACGATAAAATATGAAAGAAAAAAATATTGTGGACGCTTGCGTTGTTTGAAATGAAGAAATTAAAACGACAATGTATATGATACATAGATACCACGTGTCTGTAATTTGTTTTGTTTTTGAACGTATGTGTTTAGATTTGTCCACACTACAAGAATAAACCTTTCTGCTAATGCATCAAAGCGTCAGTTGAGACCCCAAATGACGTGGATAGATTTTACTCCGACAAACAACAAACTGTCAGCATTGTTGTAGGGAGATAAGCATTGGGACATCATCTCCCAATGCACAAAATAGATCCTCGATGTATAAATCCTACTGTTGTTAGACATCATACGTTGTTAGTAGTTCATATCTCCCCATAGAGTATCATGGCATCAGCTAATACTTTATTTGTTATCAGTATTTGTTACCTATCGTCAGATAGCCAAAAATGATGAAATCATTTTCATCAAATCTTCCGACGCGATCGTCGAGAGATTATATATCTACTGATAATAACTCCTGATCGTTCTAGGGCGTCGAGAGTTTCTTTAGTTTATTTATTTATTTTTAATATAACCAAATATATTCCAACAATATTGGTTATAATCAAGCAAATTAAAAACCTGAAAAACAATTAATATTTAACTAAACATTGGTTTTAATGATTCATTTCGAACTTGTCATTCCATAACAAATAACATTGTATTCCATAAAAGTCTTCCATAACAAATAACATTGTATCCATAAAAAATGATAGTCGTTTTAGAAAAGACTTCATATATAAAGAAATTCCATAACATATAGCAATTACATATTGTACTCATCTCATAGTACTCATAAGAAACAAAACATAACATTTGGTTTGGCCCTAAAATATTGATAGTTTTACTTGGGTTACTTGTTTGTGACACCAAATTTCTCACGTTAATTCTAAATCTCAAACGCACGTTTACAATTCTGACATGACCTAAAATGACATTAACTTAAGCTTAATTAGCACTATGATTAACAAAATCAACCAATATTCGTAACTCATGTTAAACATCAACAAAGAAGAAGCAAAACCAATGAACGACCACCCCTCTTCAAACCAAACTTACCTCGAGTGTTACAAATCCCTAAACACCTCGACACATTAAGGTAGCCAACTACATAAAACCAAGTAACAAAATCAACCAATATACCCTAAATTTCATGTCAATGACCAACAAAGAAGAAGCAAAATCATGAGTGCTCTCCTAAACTTCAAACCAAACTTACATTGAATTTGTTTTCATAATGGCAAAAGTTTACAAAGATTGTTTTGAAATAAAGTTTAGAAACTATGAAACTTCTTAAATAGAAATTAGAATGTTTAACTATAAATGTTACGTAGTTTGATTCTATATTTTTTCTCATGATTAAAATTTGTACGGGGTACTTAAAAGAAAATTCAAGAACATACTAATATTTAAGTTACACTAATGATAACAAGACTTTTCTAGAATTAAAATAAAAATGTTCAAAAGAGTGGGAGTTGAAAACGCAATTTGAATAACATGTTTTGATTTAGCTTATTAACTCCTCACTTATTATATGTTGGCTAACTATATCTGTTATGTTTAGGGCATATAGCTACAAAATTAATTAATGGTAATTAAAAGTGAAATCCTAGTAGTTATCTTTTCTTTTTGGGTGTTTAACATTGTGTTATCATGATGAATAGTGGACTCTACCATGAAATCTACAATCCCAGCTAACAGTCTCATTTTAAATGAGAGGGTGACCAAGCCAATTATTGATCATTACATGGCATGAAGCACCGACATCGTGCTTCTCCTAACAATGCCTGTCAACTCAACTCTACTTAACTTGTAACTCATATCTATCTATGTTCAATTAAAACTTAGACAGAAATACGGAAAGAAGGGTTTAACCTGAAATCAATATTTTAAATTTTTTGCAAAACATGATCCTCAGGTTTAGCCAATCAATAGACAACCTGTCCAACAGTCTTATATATAGACAAAATGAAGTTTAGAGTCCCAATCAGACAACATTATTTTCATAATTCAAATAAAAACTCTTAAACTAGTCTATTACAAACAACGTTAACTAATTAATCTAAGTCCTCTTGTAGATTAATTACAAATTATCTGGTTGGGTTTGTTTGTTCGAACTCAGTATGTGAAAGGTGTTGAGTTTATATTTTATTTTAGGCGATATGTCACTGAGCATGTTCACTGCATGCGATATGCTCACTATTTCTCTCTATATCACGAAAATACTTCTATGCAATAAATCATTAATCTAGATCATAATAACATGCGAGATGCTCACTATGTACCTCTTCATCGCATAGTAACTAAGTCCTCGTTGAGTACAAGTGTTTTAACTGTTTGTCTAAGTGCAAGCGAAACAGTAGGTTTACCTGGATAATCCAGGTTCGAACACAAGGAATTGATTCAAGACATTAGTTCAGGATTCACTTATCATCTAGGCAACATAAAAGAACTAAAGAATAACAAATGTAAAGAATACGAGACTAAACTAAACTACTTAACTAAGCCTAGAGAGTATGTAAAGAGGGAATGAGATGGCGAAATGGTAATGTAAACTAACTTTTATGCAAAAAGTGAGTGAATGAATATCTATGCATTATAACGCGATTAAGTAATTCGATATAACTTACTCAACCATGCTTATGATTAAGGCGTGCTTCTCTCTAAGTCATTACATGCCACACATGATCACCTCTCGGGGTCCATATGACTAAGTGTGATTAGGTGAGATATATCTAGAGGAGTTCACTTATAAATTGTATAGGACTTCACGATTAAGGACAACAACCTCTCGGCGCCTAATGCCCACACTTGTTCACCTTTCTGGATACGAGTGATGAAAGTTATCTCGCAAAGGAAGAGAAAATTCTTTCTTGCCCACGTTAGCCATGTCCTAGCTAATTACTCTCTCGGGTAGTTGGCGACTTACATTGGCCAAGTGATGAGAATAGCACAACTAACGCGATAAGATTTATAAGCATAACTTATTATCAAGAACTTATCACTAATCTAAACTACAAATAACACACACACACACACACATATATTTATCCAGGAATATAAGCCTTAAGCCATTGTACAATATGAACAATATATATATGTTACACAGAATACAAAATATGGAAGACAAAGATATGAAAAGTATTACAAGTTAGGGGGAAGCATGAAATATGGACTCTTCTCCACTTGAAAATTAAGCTCTCACTATACAATCAGACCAAAGAAGGAGAATATGGATTTTACATGTAGCCAAAAGGCTACTCCTTTTTTGTCTCTCTCTAGGTTTTGGCTCGTTCAAGCACTAAGAGGGCTCATTCAAGTGCCTTTGTGGTCCATTCAAACCTCCTTATGTAAAGTATATTTCTAAGTATTTATGCGTTTTCAACATAATGTACGCGTTTTGATATGCTTCTTCTACATTTTGGCCTTGTTATTCTATAAAAGAGGCTACAATAACTTGTATTTCTACAAGTTATCACATGAATGCATGGAATAAGTTGTACAAAATCTAATCAAACTTCTAGCAGAGTAGGCAGATGCTTTAACAGGCATCAGAACCACGATCTCTACCTGCAAGGGAATTAAACATTGTAAGGATGAGCTATAAAGCTCCATGAGTGGTAACTTTTAAAACAAAGCATGATAATAAAAACTTTGAGCAAAATATATAAACTTAACAAAGCAAATTTCTTTTCAAACTTAACTTTCAACTTTTCTTTTCTTTCTTTCTTGCTATACGTTGAAATCTTTGTATCTATTGGACAAAACTCTAGGCATGGAAGCCTTATCCCTCGATACAATACCTGCGAGATGAAACACTAGGGGCCAGGAGCACCCTATCTCACTATACCTATCATGAGATGAAAATTCTAGACGTCCGTAGAGGCCTTCATCTCTTACCTAGTCTATGTGATGGAAACTCTAGGCATCTATTGGATACCCTCATCAGACGATCTTTGTGCACAGGATAATATCATCTGTAAGGTTTCAGAAGATGGAAAATCTAGGCATCCGTAGAGGCCCTCAACTCTTACCTAGTCTATGTGATGAAAACTCTAGGCATCTACTGGATACCCTCAGCACACGACCTCTAACACCGGACAATCTCTCCTGTAGGGTTGCTATCAAATCAAGACATCTCGGTATAAATTTAAGCATATTCAAAACTATGATGCTAAAACTTTAACTTACTTAAGTTTGCATGCTTATGAAAAACTCTTACACTAAGCAAGTCTCAAATCTAACTTTATTTTAAATAATCTCTTTGCTCAAACATTTGCGAAAACATAACATTCAACACATTTTCATAAATTTCATGTTTTAAGAAACATTTCTCAATTTGAATGCTTTAGAAACTTAACTCAATCATGCTTCCTCATAACTCTTTTATAAACTTTAAACTCATGATTCGTAAATAATTTCATAAATCTAGCATATTAAAATGCTTAAACTCAAAGCAGCTTTGAAAAATAAATTCTTAAATCAATCTTAGAAACTTATTTTAAATCCATTTTAGTCACTCACTACATTTTGCTAGGTTCTTGGTTTATAGATTTTTCCTATTTCCTCTTGCACTAAAAATAACAAGAAAGCATCAAGTAAATGTTGGGTTCTAACTAAAGGGACTTCTTCAACTTCTTACTTTTTTCCTTTTCCTACTAAAGAGAACTCTTTTCTACTAACCTTGATCTCTTTGAACTTGGATGGTCTTAGCTTGCTCAAGACCATTTTTACAAGCTTGCCGTAGCTCAAAACAAGCTCCTGTACATATTTAGAGTTTAAACCAACAACCAAATCTAGCAAACTTGCTCTAGAGCTTCTTAATCAAAGAAGAAGAAGCTTTAACTTACTTGCATATATACCTCAAGCTCTAACTCTTCTTCCTTAGCTTAATCTTGCCAAGCACTGCAACGTTTTAACCATGTTAATAGTCACACATTATTGGTTGTAGAGAATCAAAGTTGATTTACCAATGAATCGCGAAATGCTATGGTTCTTCAATATGATTTCTTCATTTTGTTAGAAGTAATTCGTGGGATCATGCACCTTTTCATAGTTATAACTAGAAAAGTACAGTTGGTTGTATCCAACTTATCCTTGAAATAAACAACTCACACACACTCCCGTTCCAAAAATAAAAAACAAAACGTCAATATACCAAGTACTATGCTTAGATTTATTGGATTTGTTGCTAAATTATTAATATTAAATCTGAAACTCTTTGTGGATGGCCAGTAACCCAAAGAAATGAAAGAATCGGTTGCATTTTTCATATGATCTCCTTTTATAGATAAGACTAATTATCTATTTCTAATTTTTATTTTATTAATTTCCTATTTCTATTCGAAATACAGTAAAAAATATGTTGTAAGAATCCTAAAAAGAAAGTTCCATTCGAGATTGGACTAAGAAAGGGAAGGAAAGGCGAGTCAGTATGTTAATGCCTCATTCTCAAATCAATCCTTTCCATAGGTTATTTTCCCAAACTTCTCGGGTAGCTTCTTGATAGAAAACTCAAAACTGAAGCTTGACCGAACAACCTTCTTCTTTGGCTTCAACACTTTCAAGAAATCTCAACCTTCCTCTACTTCTTCTCTCTACATGGCTTTTGAACTTGGACGATGAAAAATGAGAGAATGAGTGTCCTTAATTGGTACTTAAAATGTCTCCTTACATCCAAAAACGGTAACCTCATGTAGTAGGAATTTCCAGCGATCTATCATGTGCTTTCTTTTAATGATCTTGGCCTGAGATCTTTCCTCTTCTCAACTCAACATGCCCGAGAGCCCTAAAATCCCTTTTTCTGCTTTCAGTCTCCACCGAACATGGCTCTAAGATGGCCCGAGATTCAACTCTAAAATCTTTTTGTCTTTTGATCTCGGTCTTCCACAGTCCCGAGATGCACTTGGATTTGCTCTTTGTCTTTCTCTGCTTTTTCTCTTGGTCGAACAAGGCTTGAGATTCTCACTTCTGTCTCGAGATTCATGACTTAGCCCGAGACTCTTGGGAAAACTTATAGCTTATCTTCTCAACTTTCTAGCAAGAAAATGGGATAGAAGATACGAGTATTACACTTTTTATGTGAGCCTAAAAATCTTCAAACTTTACCTTCAAACTCTAGGCATCTACTAGATACCCTCATCACACACCTAAAAATCTTCGTCGCATTTAAGATGGATGTCGATATATATTTGTACTGGTATCAATTAGAAATATCGGTGATACCCATGCAAATCTAAATACATGATATATTGAGACATTTTATATTACTTTTAGGCCAAATTGCACTTTTAATTTGGTCTCTAGAGTTTTATGATAATGTTTATTTGATCCCTAAAGTTTTAAAACTAATAGTTTGATCTCTCATATTTACAAATTATTCTTAAATGGCCCACTTTTCTAATGTTTACATACATTTTACGTAACATTGGTATGCATCACACCTTTTTCTCTATCTGTCTATCATAAGTATTTCTATACAAATACATGTGAGAGACCAAAAGAAATAATTTTTTAAGACAGAAGAGTCATCCTCGTAGTAACCAAAAAAAGAAAGTTGTTGCTGAAAATATAATGCAACAAATCAAGAAAAAACATTTTAAAGAAGAGAGGATTAGACAATAAACAAAAATGCAACAAGAATGAATCACAAAATGTAAAAAATGATACTCTTTTCTAAATTGTATTACAAAATATTATTTTGGAAACTACATAAAGGTCATATAACGACTTCTCAAAACATCAAATTTTCGCATAATTCTAAAAAAGTAGAATACTTGTAAAAAGGAATTATATATATATATATATATATATCAATCAAAGTGTCTCAATTTCTTTCCACTACGTAAAAGTTGAAAAATTCCCAGCAAGAACCAGACCATAAGAGGAAGGGATTTGCTAATTTGGTCTGAAAAATAAGGGAACAATAATAATCTTGTTTTTTTCTTTTTCTTTTCCCTTTAGTTCCACCTATTGATTTTAAAGACAAAGAATGAAGAATGTATTCTATGATTCAATTCTATTGCTTGGATTCTGGCATTATTAGTTTTAAATAGTTTTTATAATTAGAAATAAATTAATTTAGTATTTTTGGCTTTGTCATATAAACTAAAGAAAAGATATATTACTTGCTTCATACGGGTTAAAACCTAGCGTATCCTTTTTCTCACGTTCATGACAGGGTAAAGAGTTTTATATTAATTTGATATTAAATGTGGTGTTCATAAACTGTACCATCTAATAATATATTTAGTAATAAGAGTTTTATTAGAAAGTTAGTAGGTGAATGCAAAAATTTAATTCAACGGTAAAAATTGTTGGCACCAAAATCACACTGTCAGTAGCTCCCTAGGTTAACACCTCCGAACCAAAAATGTGCAGTTGTGGAAGTGTAGATTGGAATCTATAAAACACAAATAATTCAAAAGTATACCAACGCTGATTTATTAATATACGTGAAATGGAGTATCTGATTTTTTTCTTTTTTTAATTTTGGAAGCATGGTATTCCTTTTCAAATATGTACACTAATCAGTGTATACATATTTAGGATGAGTTGTAACCCTCAAACTCATAGCTCCACTTAATTACGTACATATCAATTACTAACAAACCAAATGATAAATAAATATATAAAAAGCTAAGGAAAAATATACCATAAAATTACGTATTCTCATTTTCACGAATCTGTATCTTAATTTTAATATTTTTAAAAATTGATGAATTCAATGTACAAACCAAAAAGGACCAATTACTCGAATCTACCTACTTAAACGGACGACAATGTGCTCTGGTGAGAGAGTTATACTTCCACCACTACCACACTTTTGGTATCACCTTTTATGATGGCTTGGTATTTATACTTTCGAAGTATTCTGTAATCTTCTAATGTGAGACAACTTTTCACTCTCATTCTTCTTAACTTTGCTGTAGAGTTAAGCCCAAAGTCATTCCCAACCAAAAATATTGGATGTTAAAGAAAAAAATGGTTTTAGAGATTTAAACTAGTTCACCAATTATATTTCATCAATATTGTACAATTGTAATATATTTCATATTTAGATTTGGACCTAATTTTCAGACAAATTTAACCTAATACTTCATTCTCTCTTATTAAAATTTCAAAAGTTCTTACAATTTAAATTAATTAAAAATTCTATTAAAAATTCAATCAAATATTAGAAAGAGACATTTTAAAAAATAGCAAAATAAATTAAAATATTTACAAGTTATAGTAAAATTTTGAATTCTATCACTGATAGTCTTCTATCACTATAGCATATCAATGACTATCAATGATAGAATTTACTATAGGTTGTAAATCTTTTGTAAAATCTACCGTTTTTTAAAATTCCTCAATTAAAAATTTGAATTAGGAATCAATGAGTATATTTTGTAACTAATATTTGAAGTTATGATTTAACGAATATTATTTTATTGTGTTTGACTTATATGTATTTATCACTTCAATTTAGAAATTTAATTATCATGCTTTAACGTTGATCAATTCTACAATTTGTCCTAAGAACATTATTATATTAATATGGGCACATATTTGCAAAATGACTAAATGCACCTAGTCAAATTATATATCTTGGTATAAATGAGACACAAATTTAGTATAGAGTATATATTATATAACAATCTTAAATCTATAAAGGTTCTTAGTATACTAGAAATAAACATTACAAGAAATATCAGTTACGATAGCATAAAAAAATGCCTATAGTTGATTTTCGATAGCATTTTCAAAATGCTGTCGTAGTCGACTTTCTATAGCGTTTTTACACCGCTATGCAAAACGTTATAATATGTCCCCAGTGATAACACATATATGATGTTATAAATGCTTTTTATAATGTGAAAAAAATGCTAGTGAAAATTGGATAGAGTTTTTTATTGAGTTGAAAAATCAATATCAAGATGTTTCAATAGTGTTTTCAATAACATTGGAAAATGCTATTAAAGACATTTTATAGCGTTTTTTATTTTGTTCGAAAAACGTTATCAAAATGTTTCAATATCTATTTTAATAACATTTAAAAAACGCAACAGAAAATTGGATAACATTTTTTATTGCGTTAGAAAAACACTATCAAAATGTTTCAATAGCGTTTTTAATAACATTGGAAAAATGCTATAAAAGACTTTTTGTAGTGTTTATTATTGCGTTCGGAAAGTGTTATCACAACCATTCAATTGCTATTTTAATAACATTAAAAAAATGCTATAAAATTTTTTTTGTAGTGTTTTATGAACGTTGTTGTAGCAAAAAGTCCTTGACCTTTTTAATGGTGGTTTTTTAAGAGCTATTAATAATAATATTAAAAAGTTGATATATTATTAAAAGTCTCTTATTTTTATCAGCATTATTCATCGTAATGGAAAAAATGTTGTAAATACCCACTTTTCACACAAACTTTATTGTTGATGGACCCTCTAGCATTTTTTGTAATAATACAAACATAACTATAATTGATCTAATAACATCTATCCAATATTATCATTGTAAAATCAAATTATAATCATATAGATATTTACCGATCAAGTCGTAATTTCCCATATTAGAAAGGTATAATTCACATCTATCTAAATCTACAGTCATAATTATAACCAAAATATTCAAATTTAGAACATAAAAAAAATATAGCGTTATATTCATTCCAAAGGTTTGAAATAATCGTCTACACTAAGTTCCAACAAAGTCCTTAACTATTAGAATAAGTTGTAACTTCTTAATTCAGATAAAATGACTTCATATATATAATCCAAAATTTTTGATAGGATCGTAAAAAAAAAGAGTTTAAGTTGTACCAATACCAAAATTATCCCTCATATATATGTGTTGCTCCAATACTTTCTCCATACATCAATCACCTAACAAAAAATAAAAAGAAATATCATTATCTAACTCTAACAATAAATTAGTTAAAATTTCTTACATAGTTTGACTTTATCCATTGGCCATGCTATAGTAGTGCCCACAACATCGTCAATATTAATAATGCTAGAGGTAGGTGGTTGTCTGTTTCGTTTGGACTTATTAGTTTCACATTCATATGATGTAATTCTAATCTAGGCAATACGCCACAAAGTATGGCCATCACACATGCTAACTATATCTTTCTGTATTGCGTGATTCACTTTATGCAGTAGATCATGGGTCATGATCATAGCATGCAAGATGCTCACTATGTACCTCTTTATCGTGTAATAACTAAGCCCTTGTTAAGTACAAGTTTTCCTACTGCTTGCTCAAGTGCAAGAAAAATAGTAGGTTTACTTGAATGTTCCAGGGTCGAACACAAGGAATTGATTCAAGACATTAATTCTAGGAATTACTTATCATCTAGGCGTTATAAAAGAATTAATTAAATAAAGTAAAACAATGAGAACCAGGATTAGAACTACTTACGTACACCTAGAGAATCTATAAAGGGAAATAAATGGATGCGAGACGGACTTCCAGACTAACTTGTATACGAGAAAAAGGTGAAGGAAGGTGTACGCATTATTAGGCGATTAAGCAATGTGGGAGCTTCTATGCGATATAACTTGCGTAACCAACTAATGATTAAGGCGATCTTCTCTCAAAGTGTTTAGACGCCACACTTGCTCACCTTTCAGGATGCAAATGACTGTGTTTGATTAAGCGAGATATACCTAGAAGACTTAACTTATAATACTTATAGAGCTTCTCGTTTAAGGACAGCAACCTTTCAGTGCTTAATGTCCACATTTGTTTGTTTTTTTTTTAAATACAAGTGTTGAATGGTATCTCACTAAGGTGGAGTTTGTTGCCAAATTTCTCCTTGAACGCATTAGCCTTATCCTTGCTACTTGCCCTCTCGGGTAGTTGGCGATCGACATCGGAGAAGCGATGAATATAGCTCAACTAATGTGAGAAGAATTATAAGCTAGACTTCTTATCAAGAACTTATCACAAACCTAACTACTAATAACACATTGACAAGTGGGAAGTCAAGAGATGATGGATTGAAAAAGTATAAACATGTAATATATATATATATCTAAAGAATGCAGGTCTTAGGCCATTGTACAATATGAACAACATATTTTACAAAGAAGTTTAAAAATGAAGAGAAAAGAGAGTGAAAAATATTATAAACTAGGGGACAACGGGAGTATGGATTCTTCCCTACTCAGGAGCCAAGTTCTCACTTTTATAACTGATGGGAGAAGAAGAAGAAAACGTTTATAGATGATAGAAAGGTTATTCCTTTACATCACTCTCTCTCAGAATTGACCTATTCAGGTCTTTGGCCCATGCAGGCCCCCCAGTTGCTTGGTGAAGGATGAAGTCTTTTTATAGGCAACTTTCGACAGAAAACTTCTGTTGTTCTGAGATTGTCAGTGTCGATTGTAGCCTTGTGAAGTCACATCAACTTCAGCTACTATTTTTGTTCTCTAGTAAGCCTTCTTCGGGTGATGATGTGGTTCCTCGTTTGAAGATGCTATTCACCAGACGAGTTTCCATTGCATGGCCTTTACGCTAGATGTCCTTTGCGATTTACTCATTTCTTCTTGCCCACTCATCCTGCATTTAAACATGGAAATCGTGTAAAACAGGCATGATACTTATGTAAGATGTATTTCTAAATACTTATGTATTACAACATGAGTTACGCGTTTCGATCATCTTCTTATGCGTTTTGACCTAATTATTAATAAAAGATGTTAATAATAACATGTATTTATGCACGTTATCACACCCCCAAATTTAGAATAATGCTTGTCTTTGAGCATCACTCTGTATCATGCTTGTCCCCAAGCACCATTCCTCTTTAAAGACTCACCTTCCCCTTTGAGTTTCTACAATTGTCAAAATGCAAGCAAGTTTTATTCATTATTCGGGGTTTACTCTCATCGCGTATTTCTTGCTATGGAAATATTTCTAAGTTCACAATGCGGCAAGCTTAATACTCAAAATACCTTTGTTCATTCCTCATAGTAAATATTATTTTCAAAATTAGAAATGGCTAAAATTCCAGAAGAATTTTGAATACCTTTTATTAGCGAAATAATCCTTTTTATTATATTTACATCTAGTTTGGTGTTGAGTGGAAAGTCATAGGTACTCTATGAGTCCGTTTCTCTCATCAACTGCAACTCGTATAGTCACTTATTACTCAACTCTCTGAATTTTTACTTTTGAAGCTTTGCTTCTTTATTTTTGCGAGAGGAGGCAACATAGGAGTTGTTATTTTAATTGAATACAAAAGTTTCAAAATTTTTAGATTTCTGGTGAAGATTTAACTTTGGTTAAAACACCTTGTTTTTTAACGCCTTAATAGGCTTTTCATAAAGTTTCAAAAAATTTTACGCGAACCTCGTACACCCCCAAATTTAGGAGTCAGCAATGTCCTCACTACCAAAATAAATAGTAAGATTATTCGCAGAAAAGTCAAAAGAGGTTTGAGAAAAAACTTGCTCGCCTAATAAATTATAGAAATATTTCTTAAGTAAGGTTTCTGAACAAGTTAAACACCTAGATAACAAATGAATGTTTATTTTGCATAATTTATTTCACTGATGTATCATTGAAACAAGCAGAAAAATTAGAGTACTAAAAGCGGGGAGCCAGAATTGCGACAAGAAAGATTAAACGCAAAAGACTTATATAATAAGTTGTGACTTGCATTGTAAAGATCATAAGTAGAAATAAATAAAAATTACATAATGCATTGATGAAAACACGAAGAAGTATTACAAAATTCTAAAGAGGTCTCATTTTGACTTACAATGGTGGTACATTCTAACGATTGTTGCCACCTAATCATTACAATCATTTGTGTGTGTGACCTCTTTTTGCCGTTATCCTTTTCATTTTTTTGTCATAAAAAATCTCTTGCTATAGACTATCACCTTTCTTAAATTGTATTTCCCTTTTCCCTTTTTCCATGTAAGTCCACCAAAAGAGATATGTTCTGCTACTGTACCGAGTGAACAATAGGAAGAAGGGAGGAAGAGAAATACAACTTAAATAAGGATGGTGATTGGAGAGCCCAGATTTTGCAGGTGACTAATGTGGTGCCATCAGAGTTCGTGTGATATGGGCTTCTTTTATCTCCAATGGTCATAACTATTCTGGGTTGTATTTCCCTTTTTTCCTCTTCCCACATACTCATCACATTGAATTAATTTCATTATTGTACTTGGTGGGTATGAAGGAACCAAAAAAATAGAGAAGCACATTCGAAAAATAGTGAGATTGAGAAAAGGAGAAATACAACCTAAAGAGTTATGGTTAGAGAGAACAAGTTCAGGATGAGGTTTTGTTTAACTTGAGGTTAGAATTTGAAGTTTTTCGGGCTATTTAAATAGGTGTTCTTAAATAGGATTAAAGGGTTGGTTACCTTATAGTTAAGGTCTTGTGGTATTATATGTGACGTGATAAACTTGACACACAACTCGTGGCTCGAGGTATGACGCATTCATTACTTCTTGGAAGTTTAAGAACTTTAAAGGTCGATAAGATGTTTCCTATTTCCTAAAAACTCCAAGCTTTCCAATGAAGCCTAAGGTCAGCTTTGTCGTACGAGAAGGTTAGAACGCCTAATGCTTTCTGACCTGGTCCTTGTCATAGACTGACTTCAAAGCGTGCATCTTATCTTATGAATCCATAATTTTGTGATTTAACACACTATCCTTATTGTAAGAATAAAGGATGTACAAAAATTAACTACAAAAATAATTTACAAGTATACAAGCACTTACAAAAATATAAAGTATAAGTTTGTACACAAAAATAGGGGTGCAATCTTTAGTAAACAAAAATGGAAGAGTTATACATTACAGATGCACCCATGCGTTCAAGTTTCTTGGTGAGAAAGGTGATGGTATCATCGGTTTTGCTCTACATAGCTTTTCTGACCGCATCGTTCTGAACTCCAAAGATCACTTGCAACATGACTTTCTCCATCTTGATTGTTCATTGCAGCAAGTCTCTCCTCTCTATCTTTCATCACAATGTTCACATGATCTTTTTTGGTCCTAATCGCTTAGCTAAGGGAAACATGCTTCTCATTAGGTCTGCGTGAGGACACTTTCTTTGATAACTTCATAGAGGTTCTCATCTTCATTTGCCACTAACCGCATCCATTGAGATTCCTCTTGGCCATCCACCGAATGATACATTAATCTTGGGGTTGGTTCAAGTAATCACAGGTTACTTTGGTACCTGGAACCTTTTCACATGATTTTTGGCTAATCGCATGATTCACAAAGATCAAATGCTTTGTCCAAAATCAAAGTAAAACTCTACACTAATGTTTGAAAAATCAATTCCCGACAACGATGCCAGAAACTTGGTTGTCTGTTTCATTTAGACTTAGTATTCTCACATTCATATGATGCAATTCTAATCTACACAATATGTCACAAAGCATGTTCATCGCACGTAAGATGGTCACTATATCTTTCTATATTGCGTGATTCACTTTATGCCACAAGTCATGGGTTATAATCATAGCATGCAAGATGCTCATTATGTACCTCTTTATCGGGTAATAGCTAAGTCTTTATTGAGTACAAGTTTTCCTACTACTTGCCCAAGTGCAAGCGAAACAGTAGGTTTACCTAGATGATCGAAGGTCGAACACAGGGAGTTGATTCAAGACATTAATTCTAGGAATTAATTATCATCTAGGTGGTATAAAAGAATTAATTAAATAAAGTGTAAAAGAATCAGAACTAGGATTAGAACTACTTAGGCCTAGAGAATCTGTAAACGAGAATAAATGGATGCGAGACGGACTTGTGAACTAACTTGTATACGAGAAAAAGGTGAAGGAAGGTGTATGGATTATTAGGTGATTAAGCAAGGCGGGAGCTTCGATGCAATATAACTTGCATAACCAAATCATGATTAAGGCGATCTTCTCTCGAAGTGTTTAGATGCCACACTTGCTCACCATTAGGGTTGCAAATGACTGTGTTTGATTAGACAAGATATATCTAGAAGACTTCACTTATAATACTTATAGAACTTCTCTTTTCAGAACAACAACTTCTCAGTGCCTAATGTCCACACTTGTTCGCCTTTCAAAATACAAGTGTTGGCAGTTATCTTACTAAGGTGGAGTTTATCGCTAAATTCCTCCTTGTGTGCATTAGTCTTATCCTTGCTACTTGCCTACTCGGGTAGTTGGCGATTGACATTGGCGAAGGGATGAATATAACTCAACTAATGTGATAAGAACTATAAGCTAGACTTCTTATTAAGAACTCATCACAAACCTAACTATTAATAACACATTGACAAGTGATAAGTCAAGAGATGATGGATTGAAAAGGTATAAACAAGTAATATATATATAAAGAATGCAGGCCTTAGGTCATTGTACAATATGAACAACATATATTACAAAGAAGTATAAAAATAGAGAGAAAAGAGAGTAAAAAAATATTACAAACTGGGGGACAACGAGAGTATGGATTCTTCCCTACTCAGGAGCCTTTTACAACTAATAGGAGAAGAAGAAGAAAACGTTTACTGATGATGGAAAAGCTATTTCTTTTCGTAGCCTTTCTGTCACTCTCTTTAGGGATTGACCTATTCAGGTCTTTGACCCATGCAAGTCCCTTCAGTTGGCCCATGTAGGCCTCCTTTGATTGGTGGGGGATGAAGTCTTTTTATAGGCAACTTTTGTTTAGAAACTTCTGTTTGTATTTGAGTGTCATCGTTGATTGCAGCCTTGTGAAGTCACATCAACTTCAGATACCATTCTTGTCCTCTAGTGAACCTTCTTCTCGTGATGACGTGGTTTCTTGCTTGGAGATGTTATTTATTAGGCAAGTTCCCATCGCGTAACCTTTGCACGAGATGTCCTCTGCGACTTACTTATTTCTTTCCATCCACTCATCATGCATTTAAACATGGCAATCGCATAAAACAAGCATGATACTTATGTAAGATGTATTTCTAAATACTTATGTATTTCTAAATACTTATGTATTTACGACATAAGTTACGTGTTCTGATCATCTCTTTTGCGTTTTGACCTCATTATTCTAATAAAAGAGGTTATAGTAATAGATATTTATACACGTTATCAATATACCTTCATAAGAAGGAATTGGATATTTTCACTGTATTAACCCACACACGAATTGCGTTGCACCCAAGAGGTACATGGTGGACAAGAATTGATGGATCATTGGAAGACCATCTACCTTCAGCAATGACTTCTCCTAAACCAAGCCAATCCAGCTAGCAGCAAACACTTATGGGGAGTGTTGGTAGTAACACTCTTTTTCAATAATAATATGGTTAGAAAAATCTCAAACAGTTACAATTTAAAACAATAAAGGAACAAAAAAGTTACAAATGAATTTACCGGTGGAGAATTTATGATTGGAGTATGAGTAGGAATATCTGTCGATTATGGTACTCTAAAAGAATTGTTCAAATTTTGTTCACTTATTTTTTGATATATAAAAAAAAATGTCAAAATGTGCTATAAAACATAGTTTAAGAACTTTTAAGAGTGTTAGGACAAATTTACCTTATCCTTTAGTAAGGAAGCTACCACATGTTTCAGCTCATCTACATCTAACATTAGGTTGTTACATTTTCTTTCAAGAGATGCAGTGGTTTTATCTTTTTGAATTGGTGTAGACACTTTCGATTGAGTCACACCAAATCCTAATCCTCTTTCATATCCTTGATCGGGACTAAAAACTCTACTAATTGCATCTTCAACTATACCACTTGAAGAAGAGACATTCCCACGTGATCTTGTTCAATACGCTTCTAACCAAAAATCATAGTAAACTATTCAAATGTCATGGTGGGTGGGGAGGGGGAGGGCATGAGACAAAGTCATAACAAGTCATTTAGTTGAAGAAATATACTCAAATGACAATAATTTGTTGTTTCGAAGGGTTTTCACAAATAGCAAGCTTGAAGCAAGAGATCAAAAGTTTGGATACTTACTATGAAGAGGTGTTGTTATGTAGTACTTGAGGATGTTAATATATATGAGGAAGAGGAAACTACCATTGTCAAACCCGCGTACTTGATTAAAAGGGTTGTGAAAGAGGTTGTAAGTAGTAAGTATAGTTATTAGGTGTTTTGAAGAAAGGTTGTGTGCTAGCTATACGGTGTGAGGAATGAGTAGTTATGCGTTTTGGCTAGGCAACATGAGGAAGAAAAGCTAAGTTTTGAGCAAGGCGAGCAAGGGTCAGGCGAGGAAATGAAGTTGGGAAATCTAAGAGGACTCATTAATTTGTATTAGTTATCAAGTTATGTGTTGGGTTAAAGTTGAGCATGATAAGAGGAAATAGTAAACCTACATGTGTAAGGCACAAAGAAGGAGCTGGCAAGTGATGAAGAGTTCAAGGATGACTAATCTTGTTTAAGATTATTATAAATAAGCTTTGTAAGCTTAAAGGAATAGTTACAAAGAAGTGCTAAGCTTAAGTTCTGTCAAAAGAAGGTTCGAACGAGAAGAGAAAATTGTGCAGTCAAGCTATGGGAAGGGAGTAAAAGGGAAGAAAGTGTTTATTTTTGTGAGTGATACTCTTCTACAGAAAGAGCAAAGTTTCTTAAAATTTTCTTTCAAAGTCATATTATATAGCATATTAAATATTGTAATCTTATTTATATTTTTTTATGAAAAGCGAGAC
Source organism: Cucumis hystrix (assembly GCA_025688845.1). Lineage (NCBI taxonomy): Eukaryota > Viridiplantae > Streptophyta > Magnoliopsida > Cucurbitales > Cucurbitaceae > Cucumis > Cucumis hystrix. Next base: position 2,913,620 of record CM046885.1, read on the forward strand.
TGTCTGAAAGAATACTTATGAGTTGAAGTATAAATTTCTTATCATGCTTGTATGCGAGTAAACCATTAGCTTTATTTCTATCAAGAGCTAGCTATTATGTGCACATAAGATAGAGGTTGCCTTGTGTTGAGTGGTCCGCTTGGTAGAAAGACCGTTGAATGAATTAAGTGGTTCGTGTTCAAGTCTATCACCAGGGAAAGTAAAATTGAACGAGGGTCCGTAGAGATACTGATGATGAAATGAGTCATCACAATAGTCTATGCGTTGAGAAAGTTCAATGTCCAGGCAATAGGAATAAGTAAAGGCTAATGTGATTTGTGTTGTTTAATGTTTTCCTAAATTATCATTCACAAAGCATTAAGCTTATGTTTTAATTAAGTTTCCCTTCCCCAGGAAATCGAGGCGTTGAGGTTGTTAAGAGGAGGTAAGTTGTGATAACTTTTAGAAATACAAATTATTATAGTCTTTTAGGTAGAATAATGAAGTCACAAGGCAAGAAAAATGATGAAAACGCTTAGCTAAATAGATAAATGAAGTTAATCACGCGTTACATGTGATAAAAGAGTTGTATGCCTTTTTATCATGTTTTTCATGTCTAAATGTAGGTTTTAGGCAAAAAAAGAGAAGAGTAGTGGAGTGACAAACGTCACTTCATCTTCCATTTTTCCCTTTTGTGTTTTAAGGGAGAGCTTAGAACAGAGTTGAAAGAAATTTCCCCTTTCGCTTCCACTTAATATATTAGGCAGAAAACTGAGCCAATGAGTATGAAAAATCATACTCAGAGGATTAGCGCATCTCTTTGTATTTCTATTTGTATCTTTTCTTATTGTATCTGTAATTTGAACACACAATGGCCGAAAGGCCTAAAGTTATAATTTTAAATTCAATTTCCTTCTACTTCCATTCTCCTAATTTTTTTTATCTATTCATGATTATTGACTCTAAGTAAAAAGGAAAGTGAAGTAACTCGTAATCAATGCTAAAGAATCATGATGTATACTTTAGATGTCTTGTTAAGTTAAATGCAACAATCAATGCCTCCTTTTAATTGAGAGTGTTGATGAAATTTTTTGAAAGTGTCATTATTACAAAATACTCATCTAATTGTGAATTTTGAAAGGGGAGAAGACAAGCAAATAAGTTGTGAGATTTTTGACATGAGAAAAACAAGAAAAATATTTCAATAAAACTATCATTTTTGTGAGATTTTTTAGCAAACCAAAGTGTCTATTTGAGTGTTGGTATTCCAATCAGTCTCTGTGCAATTTTGATTAAAGAACAAGGTTGTTTTATCCTGGAGACGACGAGACACTAACAATTTGTTTGCACAAAGAAGTAGAGTCGCAAAACGTCTTAAAGAAAGCGAGATCCACAACTCAACCTCTCTTTCTTAACTGGTCCCTATTTTGCAGTAGGTGTTTTAACCAAGCGAGCTGACCATCAAGCGAACTGACTAGTATGTGACAAGTTTTTGTGAGTGAGTTGATACACAAGTTGATCATCAGGTGACTTGATTGGTAGGCGAGTTGAGAAGAGAGGACATTCTGTCCAAGTTGGATACCATTATACTAGGTGAATTACAAGGCGAGCTAGGACACACTCAATCTAGGTGTTCAGTCTAGAAGTTACAACTTCTCGTCGCATTACTCCTCTAAGGCAATTTACACCAATAAAGAGAAAGAATGAAGTAATGACTATTTTCACTTGACAAAGTGGTGACCTTGATTTAACTAAACAAGCTGCAAAAATAATGTAGCAATACATTCTTGTTGCTGAACTTATTCATATCATGCATATCATAAATGCCAGTGTGTCTGACGATAAGATATCAAGAGGTTTCTTGTGGAATCCAAAAATTTATAAGACCATTGGAACTTGTTAAGAATTGGCAAAGATAAGAGAAAGTGTGATTAAGGAAGAAAAAGTCAGAAAAATTGGCTAAGTGTCAAAGAAGAAAATGCTAGACGTTTAGAGGTTAGGATGATGATCAAAAGTGCATGAAAAACCTTTAAATGACACTCATTCGACGGCCAAACGGTGGTAGAAAAACCTCCAAGCTAGGTGTTTTTGGAAGATGACCTAGGCGGCCAAACCATGAAAAATAACCTCCAAAGAAATGACTAGGTGTTTTAGCTGTCTTGGCAACCTTGGACTTGGTAGGCGAGAAGAATGATTTAGAGGTTAGTGGAGGAGTGATGTGCTTGGTGAGATGACTAGAGAGGTTGGCAAGCATGGGGTGTAAAGGGACAAGTAGGTGGTGTCGAGACTAATTCATGCAAGGATGAGGTGAAAAGTGTGAGTAGGAGGTGTCAATAAATTTTCATGCAAGGATCACTATAAATAGGCAACTAGTTTCTCAGAATTCACTCGTGCTATTTACTACAAACCACTTCTAAAATATCAGAATTTGTGTCTAGTTTTAGAGGAGGGCTGCTGTTGGAATTGGATGCAAGAAGATTGGTGTTTTGGTTAAGAGAAGACGAGAAGGTAAGTTTTCAGAGCGAGGTGCATAGCAAGAAGGCTACAGAGCTCATCTATTGGAATTTGGTTATGAAATTTTGATGTAATAAAGTTAAGGCATTTTAGAGCAACTTTGTAGAAGAAAATGTTACATGTTTTTATACCAAGGATCAGTTGAAGTTATTTCAGAGGTGAATGGCTTCAGCTGACATCACGCCACTTCTCGGGTCCAAGCAGATGATCCAGGAGGGGGTGTGACATTGCTCGCCTTAATATAGGATGAGTTGCATATAATTTAGTCAAAGAGAACAAATATAAATCATTTCTTAACTTCAAGTAGTTGGATCTAAATACACAAGCAATATGGGAAAGGCACCAAGAGGTTGCTCGCCTTAAATATGAAGTTAATATATGCTTTGTATCGTCTTGATGAATTGGTTACTGACAAATATGCTTTATATCCGGAGAAGGCACTGAGTGGTTACTCACCTTAAATATGAAATTAATATATGGTTTGTATCACCTTGATGAATTGGTTACCCTTGCTTTGCATCTAATTGCTTAGGTATTCCTGAACCCACACCGACTACATACACTAGAGCTCACACTCCATAAATCATCTACGTCATACTTAGGCCAGAGAGAAAAACTTTAGTTAAAACAATTTCTTCATATGGTAGAAGTTTGGGCTGTTGTAAGTATGTAATGACCAACTATATGTATATGGTTCAATGATATATGCAATTTGTTAAATATTAGTTCCTTCATGGAAAGTTTGGGTTGATTCAATTTTATTGTTCAATTAATATGTGTAATATAGCAACTTTGTGTGATCTCAAAGACTTTACTTGTGTGTTGTTTGGATTACGTCGTGTGCCATTGTTGGACTTTAAAACATTTGCAATATAATTATATGGGTACTTCAAATTGTACAATTTTTTATTTGAAAAAAAGAAAGCCTTGACATGAAAAACATGTCAAGAATTAATTCAGCTGTCAATTTTTTTAGCATCAAGAAAAGCTTCCATTTGACAAGTAATAAGTGTCAAGGTTAAATATTGTCAAATATAAACAAACTCTTGACACGTAAAACATGTCAACTGATCTCATATACTCGATGTTTATAAAGTGTCAAATACATTTCATCTTGACACTTAAAAACGGTAAAAAAAAAAAATCTTATTCTTGACATTGGTCTCTTTGTACAAGAGATGGGTTGTAAAAATGTGAATTTTGCTCTAAAAATGACAAACAAAGTAATAGTCATTTTTAATATGATTGGTACCATGTTCATATCAGAATGATCTACAATGAGGAATACAAAGATAGATATAAACATGGAGTGATTATTGAAAGGAAAATATATCAACGTAAAGTATAATTTTCTTAATATTTTAATTTTACGGCACATATGTTAACAATTTGTATGTACTTGATACATGAGGATCTTAAAACCAACAACAAAAAAGTTTTAAGTATAGTAGACTGTAATTTCTAAATAAACTACTCAAAGTGAATTAGAATCTTTAATTATGAATGAAACGTGAGACTTTGTTAGATCTTCCCTAAATGAAATAAGTCTATTAGGTGTAAATAGATATTAAACAAAAAAAACCTTTAATTGTTTAATTAAAAATTTGAAAGCTAAATTAGTGGTTGGGGTTTATATGCCGTGGCGGATTCCGAAATTTTATATATGAGGCACTATATAATAAACCCACACTACAAAATGTCTGAGAAATATTAATAGTTTCAAAGATTAATTAATTTAATACATATTACAATTGTCTACCACTAGTTTTCTTGTTTGAAATCAATCCATAATAAATTTATTATCTAACTTATCCAATAAATCTTTTTTAATATAGGTTATAAGACAATCATTCATCGATTAATCTCTCATTCGATTACGCAATCAAGTCTTCACAATATTCATAGCAGAAAATATTCTATCTACAGTAGTTGTTGAAACTAGTAAAATCAATGCCAATGTAAACAACTGATAAACTAATGGTAGACCTTATCTCGGAGAAATTTGATATTTGGAAAAAGAAATTAATTGATGTTTGAAATAAAAAATATATTTTGTGACACTTATCAAGGAAATCATTGAAATTTAGAAAAAAAAATGTGATATTTGGACAAAAAAAATTATTGATGTTTGGATTAAAATCTATTTTGTGACAATTTAGAAAGAAATTTGAATACGAGTTGCTAGTTAACAAGTGGGAGTACAAACATTACGCTACAACCATACTTTGTTTAAAATAAAGCATTATTTCACTACTACAAAAATGGTCTTTCTGGATGGTTGCATGCTTTTAAAAGACTAAACAAAATGCTAAATTCCTTTCCTAAATGAACACCAAATGAATCTCAAACTTAAGTTTTAGGATTTACAGATGGTCTTGAAAATATATATTGTTCTAGCTAGTTTAAGTTTTTCTCTATCAAGGTAAAACCAAATTACTCAATAATCATTTATTAATTGATTTATCAAAATACAGACATTGAAAGTTCAACTATTCATACAAAACTAACTAAAACTCAAGCTAATAAGTGACACTGATCAGCAAACAATTTAACACTGAGTTCATGCTAAAATTGCTTTCAAGTCAGGCATTCCTTCTTAACAGAACCAAGTTTTGTTCACAGTCCAAATTTTTAACTAATTCTATGTTATTTTCTCAATAAAGGAAAGCATTTCACCTAAAAGATATGATTAAAAACAAATCACATGTTATTCTTATTCGACAATGAAAGGCAAATTTCATGCATGAAAAAGAAAAACAAGCTTCTCATGAGAAAGTTGGATGGGCATCTAAAACATGAAAATCCTTTTGGGTGAGATTTTGGAGACAAAGGGCAAACACCATGATGTAATTGCTGACCCCAAAAAAATATGAATATATTCTTTGAACTTAGGCATGCAACTTACAAAACCATGGCCCTTTGATTTTAGACATTATTCTATTTTCATCACTTTTACCCTTTTCCACATCCATTTCATCTCATTCTTCTTGTTTCCAATATTGGATACCATGATTTCACTTTTTATTTTTTTAAAGAAAAAAGTTAAAGGTACTTCACATTTTAGCCACTCAAATTTTAAAATCATTAATTCCTATTCTATTGTTTTCACAAACCTTTATGTAAGAATATAATTAATGTTCCACTAAATAGTTAAGTTTTGATCTCACTTTAATTTTTTTTTGGAATTCATGTTTGATCATTACCAACGTCTTGACTCATAAATGTTTCAATAACGACTAGTGTAATGTTACAAAAATTAAGATAATCTTTTATTTAATTATCTTAAATTTTATTTAATTATATAATAAACTTATTGGGGGCTACTTTGAGATAATTGAAAAAAATTTCTTTGGTCGATTTGAAATTGAATCTAAATGAATATATCTTTTATATTTATTTAATTAAATTGAAGAGTCGCAATTTTTTATATTGATAATTATATGTATGTATTTAGGTATGTATATATATGTGTATATATATATAGTTATCATGGGAGAAGTGAAAATGATTATATTTGTGAAAAAATATAACTATTTTTAAAAGGATAATTATTTTGGAAGAATTTAAAAATTTGATTGGAAAGGGGAATTCAATAAAGAGGGACAAAGTTGTATTTATTTTTGGGAAAAGAAATGAAAGAATAAGGAAAAAGGAAAAAGGAAAACAATAATAATAATAATAATAATAATAATTATTATTATTATTATTATTATTATTATTATTATTATTATTATTAT
>CM046885.1:2919859-2961641 GCA_025688845.1 Cucumis hystrix
TTATTATTATTATTATTATTATTATTATTATTATTATTATTATTATTTTATTTATTTAAATGACCCTCCTAGATTAACATTAGGGGTGTAAGAATAACTTGAGTAACCCGATAACTCGAACTACGCAACTCATATTACATGGGTTGAGTTGGGTTGAGAATTTTGAATTTTTTTTGGGTCTCGAGTTTGAGGGTTGACAAATTCGGTTCAACCTAACCCAACCCGAATTAATATATATATATATATATATATATATATATATTTATATTATATATTTATATTATATATTTATATTATATATTTTATTATTTATTTAATAAATGTTAAATAATTAGAATAAAAAGTTGTTCGTTCCTGATAACGTGTATAAATACCCGTTAATATAGCTCCTTTTATTGGAATAATGAGGTCAAAATGCACAAGAAGATGATCAAAATGCGTAGCTTATATTGTAAATTCATAAGTATTTAAAAATAAATCTTACATAAGCATCATGCTTGTTTTACGCGATTACAATGTCTAAACACAAGATAAATAGGAAGGAAAAAGCTAGTGAATCAAAGGAGACATCTCGTGCAAATGTCAAGCAATGGAAACTCACCTGACAAATAACATTTCCAGGCAAGGAAACACGTCATCACGCGAGGAGGGCTCACTAGAAGACAAGAATGGTAGATGGAGTTGAAATGACTTCACAAGGCTACAAGTGGCTCTGACAATGTCAGAAGAACAGTCGTTTTCCGCCAAAAGCTGACTATAAAAGACTTAATTCATCCCCACCAAGAAGAGCATAACTGAATAGACCCAAAAAAGGCCTGCATAGGGCCAGTGGACGTCTGTAGGGAATTGAGAAGGTCAATCCCTAGAGAGAGAGAGTGGCAGAAAGTAAAAGTCTTTCCCCAGTTTGTAAAGTTTTCTTCTTCTTTTTCGGTCAGCTGTAAAAGAGAAAGTCCAGCATCTGATTAGGAAATAATCCATACTTTTGTTGCTCTCTCTCCTTAACTTGTAATATTTTTCCACTCTTCTTTCTCTCAATTTTTGCACTTCTTTGTAATATATGTTGTTCATATTGTACAATGACCAAAGGCCTACATTCTTTATATATATATTGCATATTTATACCTTTTCAATCCATCATTTCTTGACTTCTCACTTGTCAATGTGTTATCAGTAGTTAGATTTATAATAAGTTCTTGATAAGGAGTCTAGCTTATAAATCTTGTCGCATTAGTTCAGCTATATTCATCACTTGGCCATGTCAATCGCCAACTACCCAAGAGGGCAAGTAGCAAGGATAAGGCGCGCAAGAAGAAGTTTGGCAACAAACTGTCAAACTCCACCTTGGTGAGAAAACTTCCAACATTTGTATTCCAAAAGGCGAACAAGTGCAAACATTAGGCGCTGAGAGGTTGTTGTCCTTAAACGAGAAGTTCTATAAGTTTAATGAGTTAAGTTTCCAAGATATATCTCACCTAGTCAACACAATCATTTGCATCCCGAAAGCTGAACAAGTGTGGTGTCTAAACACTTCAAGAGAAGGTCACCTTAATCATGGGCTGATTATGCAAGTTATATCACATCAAGGCTCTCGCATTGCTTAATCGCCTAATAATGCGTAGACCTTCTTGCACTTTTTTCTCGCATACAAGTTAGGTCGTAAAACCATCTTACATCCACTTATTTCCCTCTAAAGATTCTCTTTGTGTTCACAAGTAGTTTTTATTCTTGGTTCTGATTCTTTCATACTTTATTTAATCAATTCTTTTATACCACTTAGATGCTAAGTACTGTCTAGAACTAATGTCTTGAATAAATTCTTGTGTTCGATTCTGGATCATCCAGACAAACCTACTGCTTCGCTTGCACTTGGTAAGCAGTAAGAAAAGTTGTACTCACTGAGGTTACAGTGGTTATGCGATGAAGGGGTACATAGTGGGTAATTTGTATACAATGATCATGACACTTGACCTATCGCATTGTTTTCAATGACAAACCACCACGTAAATCCCGCACCAGTTCCTCATCCTCTCTACGTTCCTCTCTTCTTAATTTCTCTTCCTCGTGTCGTTATCTCCTCCTCAGTTCTCACCTTAGTTTTGTGACATTCGTCTTCTCCGTCCCTCTCCTCCTTGCTGTTCCTCTCCCTCTTCTCAGTCGTCTATCTCCTCCTCATCGTTCGTCTCTTCATTTTTTCATTTATCAATTCTCAATCAGCTTCTGATGGTCATCTTCTCCTTTCGAGTTCCAATGACCATCCTAACATATATAAAATTATTTATTTATTATTTTATGTATAATAAAATTTAAACTCCATTTTTTTCTTTTTAATTTTCAGTCAAATAATATTATGGATTATTTTATATTTTTACTTTGATGAGTTCAAGATTGAAAGTAGCCTCAAGATACAATAATTTTGAACTTTTTTTTCAAAGGAATCATTTTGAACTTTACAAACATTAGAATTTAGAAGAAAAAAAAATAATACAACCTAACAACCCAACCCAACCCATATTTTACAGGATGGGTTGGGTTGGACTGGAAACTTAATTTGGATTATTCAAATTGCCAACTCAACCAACCTAAAAATATGGGTTGGGTTGATAATGTCTCCCAACCCAACACGTTTACACCCCTAGTTGACATGCTCGAAGTCAACCCCCGCATGATATCATCGGCTTGAGCTTTGCCTTTTGCGTCCATCAAGTCAAAGCATTGAGTTCTGCAAGCCAGTTTCCTCTAACGTAGTTGAGCGTCCATCTTCGCCAATCCTTTCAAGCTAGTCTTCTCACGCGTGTCATTTCCCTAGCTTCCATCTTCAAGTAGTAAGAACAAATCCAACTCCCTTCTAGCCGTGAGAGCCACCCCTCCCCTGGAGCCGAGTTGCGAGTATTCTGCCTTTTCTTTAAGCCATTTGTAGTAAATTATTCGTGAGTTTTGATTGGATTTTGGGTATACCCATCAAATAGTCAAAGTAGTCAAATGTTTGTTTCATTGGACAAGCTATTGAATTTTCCTTTAATGTTTAGGAGCTACTAGTTGGAAAAACTATGACACTCGGTTAGGAAATATTTGTTAATCTCTCAGGTAAGAAATTTTATTACTGGACCTTTGAACTAAATTGAGAAACCACATGTATTTACGAGTATGCATTGCTAATGGCTAAAATACATAGTTGAAGTTTTTAGTTAGTGGCTAATGTTATATAATATATAGAGTCTCTCTTGACGTTTTTAAACTGTCAAGAATCACTATTCTTGATGGTTTTAAAACCGTCCTTGAAGCCAGCCTCAAGAAAGCCAAAGTTCTTGATGGTTGATAAAAATGTCAAGAATATTGAACGTTGACATTTTATAAACGTCAAGTATACATATGTTCATGACATTTAAAAACCGTCAAGAGTATGAGTGTTTGTGATAGTTTAAAACCGTCAAGAGTATAAGTGTTCATGACATTTAATAACCGTCAAGAAATTGATTGTTTATGACATTAAAAACCGTCAAGGATGCACTTGTTTATGACATTTTAAAACCGTCAAGTATGTTATGAATTTTTTTTTTAAAAATTGTAATTCAATTATATTTTTGTTCCTGTAATTCAATGATTCTATTTTAACACAAAACTAGTACACATATAAATAAGAACTTTCATATATAACAATAACATAGATAACATTTTTACAAAGAAACTAAGTACACGAAATCTATCGAATTTTTCCAAAGGGATAAATACAAGTAAAATAGAAACTAAACCTTGGTAATATATTTTTACAAAGAAACTAAATACAAGGTATTGTCGTGGATAACGAAATTACAACAAGTCTTGTCACTAATCAAACATCAATCACTTGCTTGGTAGCTTCATCACTATAGTAAATCAATCGGATTTAGTGCAAAACCTTGGTAATCTGAAATGTGTAGATGTTCCATTTCCACACCATCAGTGTCCTCTGTTTCATCTTCTTCACCGCCAGAATCTGCATCTCCTTCAAGTCCATTAGGGTACTATTTATTCTTTTCAACATATTCTAAACATGTAATAGAGAAAAATTAACATAAAGAAATGGATACAGTATACTGAGTACAATAAAATAGCATGTCAATGCTTGTGAAATAGTTGAAGCAGATTACAAGATCACCATCAAATCAGCAATCTTAAAAATCCAAATCAGTAGAGAATTAAATGTTATGATTCAGTCCAAGTTTAACAGCAAAACAATGCAACTACGAGGGAGAAAAGTAATTTTCTAAACTCTGCAAGTGTCGTCACATATTAGGAAAAAAAACATGTCTAAAGTTACCAATCTATAAAAAAATTTGATATAAAAGATAGAAGAATACCAAATAAGAATATCATACCATGAACAAGTCCTGTCTTTTCACATACAAATGCATCTCCAATTTGATAATATGAAGTACCAAGAAAATCAACATCCAAAAGAAGAGACGAGGACAATATGAACATGACCAAGGGTAATAGCATTATGAAAAAGAAAATATATGCTCAACTAACAAAGTAGTCTCTACACAAAAAAGACCGTTGATACATAACATCTCTATATCTAAATATGTCTCAAGCGAAGGAAAATCAATGCATGAAAGTTCCTACAACAAAGAAAAAAACATAAGTTTTGAGAATGTATTTAACATCTAAATATCCCATTTATTTTAGGTTTCTAAACAATCTAAGTAGGAAGATACTCAAGAACAGGAAGAAAAGAGGACAAAATTAGAATGAAACTTTAGCACCTTTTAGCTTCTTTTCACGTAGAGTCTCCCATGGTTTCTCTTAGTTTAGGTAAACTCATAATAAGAATAACCCTATTAACAAATTGATTACCTACACGGAGAAGAAAAATAAACATATTTTAACTTGAAAAAATCGATTAAATATCAAGACTAAAGAATAATTTATTCTTACTTCAAGATTTCAAATTCTCAATAATCTAATTAACCAAACTAAAATATGACATTACACACAAGAATACACAAGAATGCTCAAACTTTACGAAAAATTCATTCAAATTCCAACTATATTCAAATGTGAAAAATACAACACTATTAAAAGATAACTCCTCTAAGAAAAAACATTCTTAATAATTCTGAAATGCTCATCAGGGGAGTATAAACTCTTAATCATAACTAAAATAACAAGATATCTTTCGATCGAGAACATTTGGTCTTCGATACAGTAAATTTATATTAGATTTCTACATAATTCCAGTGCATAAATCAGAATCTGCTCGAGTTTTGAAAGAAATAATCAAATAAAGTACATTCAACATGTGATTTCATACATGAAAGCACAGTATAAAATAGAAACGCTGACTTAACAACGTACCGCCATGTGATACTTCCTTCGTGAACAACCTAACTATAGTGCGGAAATGCCATCTAGAAAGAGAAACTGAGTGCCAGTTGAACATAAATCATACAATACCTAAGCAAGTCATAACGAAATTTAGTTTCTACAATTTTTAATCACTCGAATTTGATTCTCCACATTAACATTTCTCAAGTGAAACTTTCAGAAATCCTCTGCCGTTTAACACGAAACTAAGAGAGAGCTCTTAGTTAGAGAAAAACATTGGAGAACAGAAGGATAAGATTACTTGGCTAGAGTATAGGCAAGAGAGGATTCGGAGACACCGGCTCTGACAATGATAATGTCGTTGTCGCTATTACTCTATTTGCATTCTCCATTAGTGGTGGCGATATTCTTTAGGCTTTCATGCCTCCGTTCATTCGAAACTCCGTAGTTTTTCTTGTCGAACAATAAATATAAAGCCAAAGCTCTGAGAACAGAGGTCAAGATCCATCCTAACGAGCATTGATCCACCATTTTTTCTAAGTACAGATGCAGCGACCTCAAAGAGATTGCCAATGCGACAACGAGGGGTGTTGTTTCTTGTCCTTCTTGTTGGGGTCATCTTGCTTGCGCTTGCCATGAGATTTTAGCCCAGATCAAAGAAAAGCATACCATTGAGCAACGATAACATAAAGGCACCAACAAAATGGTCGAATGGTGGAAGTGTTGCTAGGTTTTGGTACTCAGTGGACAGCAGGCGACGAACAATCGAAAGTGAAGGATCTAGTACTTAGTTGACAGCAGACGACGTAAGTGTTGCTAGGTTCTTGAACGACGACAGAAGTGAAGGGAGAACATTTTCGATCCAAAGAGGTTGAACGTTTTCGTGAAAGGGACAGAAATCTAGGGCTTTCAAATGGAATTAACGTAATATTTTCTTTTTTATATATATATATATTTAATAACGCTTAACGTTTTTAATACGTCAAGGAAAATGAACTTACTTGACGTTTAAAAAACGTCAAGAAATTTAGAAAATGACTCCTCTCCGTCTTTCTACAAAAAATCGACGTTTTAAAACGTCAAGAATTTAATTGATATTTTTTGACGTTATTAAAACGTCAAGGAAAAGTACATATCACTTAATGTTTACAAAATGTCAAGAATGTTGAATTTATAAATATTTTTGACGTTTTTTAAAAACGCCAAGAATTTAATAGGTATTCCTTGAGATTTTAAAAAAGTCAAGGACAAATGCATATTACTTGACGTTTAAAAAACGTCAAGAAATCTGAAATTTGAAAATTCTTGAGGTTTTATCTTTGAAATACCAATTTTTTGACGTTTTTTTTCAAAAACGTCAAGAAAGGAAAACAACAACCGTCAAGAGAGCCTGTTTTTGTAGTAGGGATTTTTATGCAGGTTATGGACTATTATGTTTGTTTTTTCATGCCATGCTTATGATTATTACATGCTTTTGGACTATGGTATCTGTTGACTTTTGTTGTTAGGCTTTGTACCACACATGTAATGTGTTCCTACCTATGAGATCACTCGTAGGACTAGGGGTGTTCCTACGAGCTCACTCTCACTATAAAAAGTGTACCTACAGATCACATGCACGGTTAGGGATCAATTGCATTGTGTTCATATAGGATCACTCGAATGACTACGGGTGTTCATTCGGGACTACTCGCACAATTAGAGGTATACCTACATATCACATACACGATTAGAAGTGTGTACCTATGGATCACAAACATGACTAAGGACGTTCCTACGAGATCACTCGCACGATTAGGGGTGTTCCTATGGTACCATTCGCTCAGGTGTGCTCCATTTGACACACGACATGATTATTATGTTCCTAATGAGAAGTTAACAGATCACCGAGCGGGACCAATAGTGGGTCGTTTTGTAAGACTCGTATCTAAGTTAGAAGGTTAATTTTTTTTTAAAGTGTAAATAGGCATTTTGAATGAAAGGAAAAAAAGTAAAGTTTGTTGGGATTTATGTCCTAAAACTCATAGATTGTAAATATAATTCATTAACTGTTATTAATAAAGTGTTATTATTGTAATAATTATTATTGATTATATTATTAGTTTTGTCTTAATAACCAAAATCCAATAAACTAACATCCCAATATGTTTAATGAGTCTTGAACAGTATGTAGAGACATACAGGGTTCAATTTGACTGACATCACGCCATGTCTCGAGACGAGCAAGCAGGTGTCCGGATTAGGGTGTGACAGCTTGGTATCAGAACAAAAGTTTTTGGGAAAAGAAGAGTCAATCTTGAAACAGGAAAAAAGTTTTAAAAGTTAGTTTATAAAAAAACAGAAATGTGATTTTCAAATGGAATTTAGTTTTCAATAAAGTTGACTTCCAGGCAAAGTATGTAAGCAGCAGTGGAGACACAATCTTACAAAAAAAACCATGTAAGTATTCTCTATTCTTATTTCAAGCACTAAGACAAGAAAATGTCTATTACTCACAGATCCATGGAAAATAATAATGTTAGAGGATATCTAGAACTGTATGGAGTAGAAAAGTATGGTGGTTCAATATATCCTACTGAGACAGAAGAGTGGATGCATAGGGTGCGAGAATGCTTTTAAACAATAGTAGAATCTGTAAGACCCAAACTTAAATTAGAAGTTAAAAGAAAAAATTTTGAGTAAGTATGTAACTTGGCATTTTAGACAAGAGGGCATTTTAGTTTGAGAACGTGTCAAGAGCTTAAGGTAAGGCAGTCTGTGAAAAGGATTTATGGTAAGACTTCTAAGTCTAAACTCTCACAAGAGAAAAAGTCTTTGTGAGAAAAGATGGTAGTTCACAAAAGAAGTTATGTGATAAGACCTTGGGAAGCTGTTAAGTAGTTGAAGTTATTTGCATAATGGAGTTAGGCGAGAAGAAAGGTCTGGAAAAGAAAACGTCAAATTTAATTTGATAGGGTAACGTGTAAGATTAAGGATTTAAGCATGACTGTGTTAAATATTAAATCCACACGTGTAGAGTTTTAAGTAGGAGCTGACAAATTGAGAAGAGTTAAAGCATGACTAAGTTAGTTTAAGGGCTCTATAAATAGAGGACTTGGTCATTATGCAAGCACAAAGTTTTGTTTAGAAAAAATATATATTAAAGTGTTGTTGTTTTTCTTTGATGAGAAGAAAAAAAATAAAGTGTTAAGTGTTGTGGTTTGTTCCGGAAGAAGGCTCTGTGAAAAGAGAAGGAAGAGGAGGATCTTTGGGAAAGTGTGGTACATGACGCATTGATTTCTAAACGTATTTATTAAACGTGATTTCAGACCTTACAAGTAATAGCTTGTGAGTGGAAAATGCTTTATTTAAAGTGATTTCAAGCATATTTTAAGCTATGGTTTATGAATAGATTAGTTGATTATCAAAGTAAAAAATGAATTTATTAAAGTTATTTTAACTTATTATTTGTTATCCAATGTTCTAAGTAAAATTGGATGATTTAATGATATCATTAAATCATTAACCTTTACTTGGAACATTGGATAACAAATCATAAGTTAAAATAACTTTAATAAATCCATTTTTCTTTACTGATTTATAAGTATGGTTTTAGAAAGTATTGAAGTATGTTACATAGGAATGATTTCAAGGCATGTAATGTAAATATAAAAGTTATTCACAAAGACATGATTTATAAGCATGTGGCGTTATGAGATAGAAATGTGTAAAGTTATAGAAAGTTGTTCAAGGAGCATGAGTTTGAATGAAACAGTTTTAAAGAAAAAGTATGGTACTCTATATATCGAATTCTCGATGGTCAATGTGCACAGTTAAGGATATAGAGCTATGCTGACCACTTAGCCGCTACCCTGAGTTTAGGCAAGATAGTAAGACCAAAAGTGCTATGCCATATTGACTGAGTTTATTATGAATAGCATGACCAAAGGTGCTTTGCTAGTTTCATCGAGGTATGGCATGATAGTAAGACCAAAGGTGATCTGCTATCTTGATCGAGTTTTTCTAGGTATAGAGTATATAGAGATAAAAGAGTTTATTTTAAGAATTTATAGAAATGTATATTGATAAAATTTGCGACTTTTTTTAATTCTATTGTAAGAATGAATGCATTGGTTTTGACATGTTTTGCAAAACAAAGTTCTTTTTATATATATATATATATATAAATTGATTTATGTTGGAAGTTATGATTTGATGAAAAAGATTTATCAAAGGACATTACTAACAGGATTTCATAAAACCTCACTAAGTCTCTTAGATTTACGTTTTAAAAATCTCATCTTCCAAGAACAGGCGTTTAGGCTAAGTAGAGAAGAAGGTTGACAGGCGTGCAACAAATTGAAAAAGGTACCTGGCGTTAAGGAGTTTTGAATAAATGTAATTTATTTGGTCAAAAGGTTGTATTTGTATTTTCTCTTCAAACGCTTGCTATTAAAAAAGTATATATTTTGATTATTTATTTATCGTACTTGGCGTTTAAGGTTAACCACCATCGCATTTTGAGTTGTGATTGATAGTTTAAAAGGAGTTGGGAATAAGATGAGCGATAAGACCAATAGCAAAGCTTAAGTTAAATCACATCCAATCTGCTTTGCTTCCTGCATTTTGGTCGTCTTGTGGATTGGGGTGTGACATAATATATGCTCATAGATAATGCAAAAGAATGGTAGTTTGCACTAAAGGAAGATTTGGCCGAGGAAGCTAAATAGAATTGAGATGTATTCCAAAGTATGTTCAAAAGAGAATACTTTTCCAAACTCTACCAGAAGGTAAAATTAAGAGAAATGGAGGAAGAAAGTAAATAAGAATCAGTAGGATCTTGTTCTGAAGATGGAGAGGTTACTTCAAAATTGGAAAGAAAGAAACAGTGTAAGAAGTGTAAGAAGTTTCACAGGGGAAAGTGTGTTACTGATGAAGTTGAATATTACTTCTGTTGTAAAAAAGGACAACATAAGAATAATTGTTAAGCATTTTGTCTGAATAGACAAGTAGAGATGGGAGTTGTTTCTGCAACTTCGTCTAATAGTAGCGGCATCAATTAAGGGTAAAGATAAGCTTCATTAGGTTACCTAAAGAAAAAAGAAGAAAAGCAATAAATGTAAAAAAATGTAAAAGGTGTATGTTTCTTGTATGCTTATGTAAATCAGTTGTATATTGTGTGTGCTTATGTATGTACGGAAGGCTTATGAAGTTAATATATAAAAAGTATGTTTGTAGATAATTACTTTTTGTTTATTTAATAGTTGGACTAAGATTTGAAAGTTAAGAATATTAAGGATGTTTATTATTACAAAAAAGTAAGAATGTCTTACCATACTAGAAAACGAAAACCAAAAGTACGAACAATACCCATGGAAGAGGATCAAACTTTAGAAAGTGAGTCAAGTACGAGGCATGACGGAATGGATGAACAAAGCTACCAGCAGATGTTTCAAAGATTTATGGAATTAATGGGAACAATGCAAATTAGAACTGATAAGAAACATAGCATTGAAAGATTAAAATCTTTAGGTGCTACGGTTTTTTAATGATCCACATATCTGACTGACGCAGAAGCATGGTTAAATCTATTAGAGAAGTGTTTTAAAGTGATGAACTCTCCCTAAAAGAAGAAAGTCAAGTTATCATCTTTCCTACTGCAAAAGAAAGCAGAAGGATGGTGGGTTTCAATTAAAGCTAGAAGAAGAGACACAGATACCATGAGTTGGATAGTATTTCGGAATATTTGAAGATAAATATTATTCCAAGGTCTATTGTGAAACAAAGAGGAATGAATTCCTAAGATTAAGACAAAATTCTTTGTCAGTGGTTGAGTACGAGAGAAAGTTCACAGAACTCTCTCAATATGTTGGACCAATTGTGGCATTTTAAAGTGATAGATGCAGACAATTCGAGAAAGGACATGGACAAAAAATTAAGATTCTAGTGGCGACAACATCAAAGTGGGAGGATTTCACACAATTGATTGAAACTACATTATGAGTGGAATAAAGTTTATCATCAAGGAAGTTTGATGGTATGGATCTCCAAACTGATTCAAAGATAAGCTATGACGGAAGAAAACAAGAAACAAGAAAGAGCTTCAGTCTTGGAATATCGAAAGGAAACAATTTTAATAATGGATTCAGAAAAGAAACTTGTTTCAATCTTAGAAATCATGAAACAGTTATCAAAGGTCGATTACAAGCAGCAACAATAAACCTCTTTGTGGAGAATGTAATCAATACCATCTTAGTCAATGTCTCAGAGGAGGACACATTTGTTTTCGATGTAAGCAATCAAGACATTTTGCGAAAAATTATCCTTTGATGAATACAAAGTCAACCAATGGATCAAGAAATTGTTTCTGTATCTATAAATCAACCAAAGATGACTCAAGGAGGAGAAGGACCTAGCAATGTAAAACAAAAAGGACTTATATTAAGTTAAGTATGTTATGTTTTAAGTATGTAACAAGTTCTATAAATAAAAGTAACTTTTTAAATAATATTGCTTGGCATTTAAAATTTCAAGGACGAAATTTCTTAAGGGGGTAAGAATTGTGAAATCCGAAAATTTCTTAACTCTTTATAACTTGTTAAGATTAGTCAAGGATGAGGGAAAATGAATCTTTTTTTTTTTTTTGAAAAAAGAATAAAAGACTTGGAATTTAGGTTGAGGTTTGAGGAAAAGAGAAAAGTTGAAAATTTTGGCTAAGTGTTAAAAGTTAAGTCATTAGGCGTTTGGAGGTTGTTTGAGCAGCCAAGGAAAGGAATGAACCTCTAAAGAGGTTATTTGGCGTTTTTGGAGAGGTGTCTAGGCGTTTTGGGATGGCTTAGCGAAATGGCTTTAATCATGCGTTTGTAGGTTTTTTGTTAGCTTGTGGCTAGGTGAGAAGAACCTCCAAGTAAGTGTCATTGGACGAGAAGGGTACTATGCGAGAAAACATAGAGGTTAGTAAAGGGGTTTTGGACATTTAAGGTTGGCAAGAAAGAAGTATCATAAAACTTAGGCATTTTGTGTTGGGCAGCCAAGGCTAGGCGAGGTGGTCTTGGAGGTTAACTATGCGTTTTGGACATGTATATGGCAAGCGGTTTAAAGTAAATCCAAGTGTCATAACTATGTCATCATGCATTTTGCGGTCAAGAAGGACGTGGAGGAGTTGCGGAGGTGTTAACAAGAGCTTGATGTGAGTCTAATCAAGGATTAAGTGTCATCTTAATAGCACCCAAGGAACTCTATAAATATGCTAGCTTCAGTATTGAATTTCTCACAACTCAGTCCTGCAAATTCACTCATTTTGGTCTTAAAAGTTCACAAAATGAGGCTAGTTTGTGATAAAGTGTTGTTGTGCGTTTTGGATTCAAGAAGATTTGCATTTTGGTTAAGAGAAGACGAGAAGGTCATTTTTTGGGTGAATCTGAGCAAGATGCATTCCAAGTGGGCTATAGGACTCGTCTATTGGAATTTTATCAAAAGAGTTATGGATTTTAATTTATGATTTTTTGAAGATGGGTCATGATTCTGGAAGTTAAACAGTGTCTAGGTAGTGGTTGTGAGTCATGTATGTATAGGCCAGATGGGCATGCGTATTGGATCATAGATTTTATTTTGGGTCAGGTTGCACGCACATGACAAGGTCATGATACAATCGAGTAGTAAGGCATGGGCTCAGGCTGCATGCATGACGCTGCCTTACAAGGTTAACGAGGCACATGGTGTGCAGGGAGCAGCAACGCGCTCGCCATGTATGCGAGGGGCACTAGATAGACTGCAAGCACCTGTGTGACCCCCTGGTGAGGATAGTACGTGGAGCGTGCCCCATCTCAATGAGGTTAGAACCCAGCAGGCCCAAGGCGACCATGTACGATTGACCAGCTCCCTGAACAATGTCAATGGGCTCCTATGGGCTGTTTTTGAGTTGTTTTGGGTTGTCTTGATAGTTTAGAAATTTTAAAGGAGCTTTTGGATATTTTCATGTTCAAGGAATTAGTTAAGGATAAAATATAAATTTTTCTGGACAAGGACGATTAGGAGGAATTCTCGAGACCAATACTACATTCAAGTGATTGTGCGTAACATCATGATTTCTAAAGTATTTATTAAACATGTTTTCATCATTTACAAGATATAGCTCGTAAAATGATTTGCTAAACATGATATCAAGTTCTTATACAAGCTATGCTATTGATAAATGGTTGTTAGAATGATATTTCTAAGCTACGTTATGATTTCATGATTTCAAGAAAATATTTCAAATACTTTCAAGGAAATATTTCATGTTTTCAAACGTTTTTATCCATACCTGAATATATCGTGAGACCTATTGTATACATGTGGTTAACTCCATACTATGGTATGGTTGACGAACCTATTTTTAACTATGAGCCATCAGGAAGGGTATATATTTTTATGCCTTAAAGGAGGAGGGTTAGCTACCTATCGATTGTCCCATCTTCGAACGAAAGGGGAATACTGTCCAAGACTATGGAGGATTGTCTTTGAAAAGCTATGCAAATGTTTCAAGTTTCATGTTATGTCTATTTACTGATAAATGTATTCAAGCATCAGTTTTATACTAAAATGTTTATGAAACTTGTTTTATAAAACCTTTTCTCCCTATGTCTTTCGACTTACTCTTTCAAAATGTTTTCTCACTTTCCAGGTACAGATTGTGGATCTCCACGTGCTGAACATACTTCTGCCAAACCAACTTAGTTTCCATTATGCAAGGGCATTGTTTTGTTTTAAATTAATAATGTGTTTATTCCAATACTTATATGTTCATGTTTTGTTCGTTATCAATGATACGTTTTATAAAGATTTCAAATGGATCACACTACGTTCTTAATGTATTTTAAGGTAAAATATTTACGTTGTTGATTGTTTCATGTTTCCATGTCATGTGTCAATTGAGGTTGTTCTAAAGGCGAACGACTTCAGCTGACATCATGCCACATCTCGAGACGATCAAGCAGGTGCCCAAGGTGGGGTGTGACACACGTGCCAACCTCTTCTATCGTGGGCACATCGAGCATGCCAAAATAGGCATTTTTTAGCCATTTTGAGTATTTTTGCTATATTTGAGAAGATCTTGGATCTTTATAAGGATAAAGGATCAATTTAAGTTTAAATGGCATTATTTTATATCAAAAGGAGATTGGGCATATTTGTTTAAGCTACCATTTTGTGAGTGACAAAATGATTTCTAAGGAAGTTTCTAAGCATAGCATATTTTATTAAGTGCTATTTGAGTTGAATGTTTAAGCTTTATTAATGTTGATGTGATTTACAAGCAAGATTACATGTTTTATGTTAGACTATTTTGAATATGTTTGAGCTAGTAATCAAAGAGTTGATCACTATTTTAGAAAGATATTTGCAAAAGTATGAGTATGATAAGTAAGGTTTAAAGCAAGAAAACTATGTTCATTATATACACCGAGTTACCTATGGTCAATATGCATAGAGTTTCAAATCTATAGTTGCTACCACCAAGTTCAGGCAGGATGGTATCAATTAGACTCTACTATCTTAACCAAGTTCAAGCATGGTAATATCATGATTGAGTTATCAGGCACGATAATTCTGAATCATCAAGCTAACCTGACCAAGTTTAGGGTATAGAATAAACAAAGATAAAAGAGAGAGAGTTATTTTAGAAAATAGACAGAGTTATTTAAAGCTAGAAAGAGTTTACCGAGTAAAATATTTAAGAGTTCAATGATGTATATTATGTTTCATAAATTATTTATGCCTAAAGGCTAAGCTTTAAGTTAATTATTTCAAAAGCATGTTTTAAGACCTGTCATTCACTCTACTATTTAGCTCATCCTTTCCACAAAGAGATCGTGATCCATGAGCTTGACTTGCTGTCACCAGTCTTTTGTGCCAGTTACTAATACATTTTGTTACATACTTAGTGATTCATACTTTAAGTTAAAACCATGTCATGTACATATGTTTAAAGTTAAGACTAGTCAAGTTGTTTTGTTTTCATTTTGTTCTTGAGACGTTGATATACAATCAACGACATATAGACTTGACTTGTTTCCAAAGTTATGTAATGAAGTTTGTTTAATTTATGAATCATTATTGGCCCATTGCTTAAGTTCTAAATTGGTTAAATTGATTAGTATTTTAAAGTGATCAATAGTCAAGGCCAATTGGTGTCTTTCGAAAAGGGAAAGATATCATTTGACTTCACGCCTTCTTTCAAGTCAAGAGTAATGGATTTGGGAGGGGAAGTGAAATTAGACATACGCAACAGAAACTAGATCAAAGTGCTACGCTAATTGCTAGGATTAACATGTAATAAGGTAATTATAGTTAATGGTAAATTTACCTTCGTAGCTTTGATTTATTGAAAATTTTCACCCATACTTGACCCAAACCACCACTACAGTTGACCTACTATCCTCAAAACTCATAATCAGGTTATGGGACCCGTAGGATGAAGGAATCAGGAGAGAGGAAAAGAATGAAAATTGTGGAATATTTTTAAATTTGGAAAAGAATTTATGAAAAAAAAATTCATCTAAACCAACAGTCCAATTCTTTGTTAGAAATTGTCCAAATCTTCCCATGATGTTTGAAAGCCCATCTCTATACGGAAAATCCATGCAAAATTGAATGTCTCAAATTCATTATTGCCCAACATCTTACATTCCATTTTCTTTAGTGGCCTCTTTGTTTTCATTAGATGGCAACACCTAGCTGACTATAGTTAGTGGGATTATCCAACAAAATGTTGAATTTTTCCTCTAACTTTGATCAAAGTGCAAAATAGTCATTTGGTAAAAGTCAAACATTAACTTTTCAAACCAAAAGTCAACATTTTAATTTCTTCCATTATGCTCGTATTGACAAATTTTAATCTCTAGAGCATTAATCCACATTCATTTATTCATTTTCTCAAGATTCAAATCACATTAAATATTGTCGGTCAAAGTTTGACTTTTCAAATCAAAAGTCAACTCTTTGACTTTTTACACTTCTATAATTTCCATCTATTCCGAGCTTGTCGGTGTCTCTCTCCTAATCTAATTCCAACAATTTGAATCATTCCATCATACTTTTCTTAGTTTATTCCATATGAGCTATTAGGGGAACCTAATGGACCTATAGATCAATGGCTCCAACGATTTGAGATTAACTGGTTAAACTCTTTTAGGTGAAGCTAATAAACATTCGTTAACTAACGGGTTATTCCACTCAAGTTCCATAATTGCACTCCTCTCATTATAGATATATTTATAGGCACATGATGTAATCATGATCAGTAAGTTAATTCTTCACAGGGTGTTCATAACCTCGACTTGGTCAAAATATTGTTTTTCCCTCGAGACTACATCTTACTCCTCAAGTTCCACTGATCCACTATTGAACAATTAGTTTTAGGTCCAACCTCTAAACCAAATCCCTCTTGGGCTAATAAGAGGGCGAAGCCCTTTGTTCAAGACTTGGATCCAGTTTTTAAGAGAACAACACATCTACTAACCTTAAAGTGGGTAGAAGTGAATTTCATCTTACATCCTATGTCACCAGCTATTCACCTTATCTTTCTCCTGAAATGCGAGGCTTATTGGGCCAACGTTGATCAACTGCCCTAACCTAAACAGATCTAAGGATAATTTCGTGTGAACAAGAGTTCATAGTTACCTCAAGATTGAGATTAAGCTACCTAAGTCATCAATAATCGAAATAGTTAGTTTTAAGCAGTAAACGATTTTATAATGTAAAAGTGATTATTTCATGATTCAATCTTATTTAAACTCTTTACATAGAATGCCCCGCTTTAATGTCTCTACATGAACAACTTAGGATCACATCATTTGTACTAACTACAAAGCTCATCCATAATGTCCTTAGAATAAGGCGCCCAACCTTTTGTCATATACTATAAGACTATTTAGGATATATACTCCAACTTGATCCATGTGTATGTCTCTACATAAAATTCAAGTTTACTCAAGATAGCTTTGGGACCTTAGTTTATTGGATTCAAGATTATAGTATTCAATTATACTAACAAAATCTCAATAAAAACTTTATTGATAGGACATGATTTAGAATTATAAACTACGAATTTTAGGATCTAAATTATAACAGACGCTTTACTTCTTGAAAATTAGAAAAATGCCCTTGAATCATGTTACGACACGTTTTTACTCATTTTAGTTCCATTTTTTTAACAAATTCTCATTGTATTGGACTCATTATAATGCCTAATTGATTATTATCTACAAAAAGATAAATTTAGTGAATATGTAAAGTGATGCCGGGATAGTTAGACGTTAAAAAGCATGTCAAATATTGTCTTAACATGTGTCCTTGGATTCATTGGAATAAGGTAATTTCAACAATGCATCACTGCTTTAAGTTTTGTCGAGACGGTGTAAAAAAGGGTGAAGTTGAGTCTAATTCGTTCTCGAAAGTTGAATCTCACTTCGTAAATGTGAAGTTTCTTTAAAAAATGATAATGTCACAAAAGCTATGCCTGCAAAAATCCCTCTAATGAAAAAGGAGGACCTGTACAGTAGATGAACTTAAGACCTTAAGGAGGTGGCCAGTCTTCAAGATGGTGGCCAATCTATAGTAGATAAACTTAAGGAGATGAATCTTAGTACAACAAAAGGAATTGCACCCAACATTCATTAGTGCATCTCTCTTTAGTGAAAAGGAGGATGAGTACATGGGTTTACTCACCGAGTATAGGAACATCTTTGCCTGGTCAGACAAGAAGATGTTGAGACTTGATATGAAGGTAGCAATTCATCATCTCACAATCAAACAAGGGTATCGACCGATTAAGCAAGCTCAACAATGCGTAGAGCTTATTCCCAAAATCAGGGCTAAAGTCAACAAGTTGATTGAAGCAAGATCCATTCACAAGGTCAAATATCCAATGTAGATAGCAAACATTATCCTTGTTAGAAGGAAAAACAAACAGTTTTGCATTTGCATAAACTTTCGTGACCTAAACAATGCATGCTCTAAAGATGACTTTCTGTTGTCCAACACAAAAATCATGGCTGATACAACCACTAGACACGAGGCATTATCCATTATATATGGATGGATCATCTAAATATAACCAAATATGGATGCCCTTTTCAAATGAAAAAAATGATAGCTCCTTAGACTCCAAAGGAAATATACTGTTATAAGGTGACACCATTCTTTTGAAGAATTTTGGTGTCACTTATCTACGTGCCATGCAAAAAGTGTTTAACAATATGCAGCATAAGCATGTCGAGTGCTATGTTGATGATCATGTGATTAAGTGCAAGAGATAACAAGATCATTTGAAAGATTTAAAAGTTGTGCTCGATAGCCTGTCAAAAATGCTAGCTGAGAATGAACCCTCTCAACTCTGTGTTCGGTGTGACCTCAGGAAAGTTTTTTAGTTTAATTGAAAAGCACCAAGGGATCGAAATAGACCAATTCAAGATCGATGTCATTCAAAAGATACCAAAGCGAAAGAGTTTGAACCTTTGATTGAAAAGTCATTTCATAAGAGTTACAACACATTTAGAGAAAATATTACTTTGAGAGATACACTCGAAAGTTCATTTCCAACTTGACTGGTCGGTCTCAACCTTTTTGAAAGTTGATGAGTAAAGGAGAAAATTTTGTGTGTGATGAGTGTAAACCCCGAACCCTTTTGAACTTGGATCTTCTTAAGAGCATGAAAGGATTAGTTGTAAGTAAAGTTAAGACAAGGAGGTAAGCTTGAGAAGTGTTTTGGTTTTGTGTGCTATGTAGGTAAGTTGGAAGGAAAACTTTGGTACTTTTGTTTGAAAGTTTAAAGAAAAGATAAAATGAAAAGAGGGAAAATTTTGGCTAAGTATGGAAGTTGGTATTTGGCCATAGAGTAGGCGTTTAGAGGTTTGTTGTTGGTGGCCAAAATGTGTAGCAAGGTTTTTTTCAAATTTGGTTAGGCGATTGGAGGTGGCCTAGTCAAGAAGAGTTGTGTGGGAACCTCTAAAGAGGTTACCTTGGGTGAGAAGAGGACTTGTTAGGCGCCCAAGGACATGTCTTGTTAGTGTGTGAGGCCGAGAAGGGTGAATGATAAATATTAAGTGAGTTGCTTTGGACTAGGCATGAAAGATGTCTTAGAGGTTAGTTGGGCATTGAGCTTGGTGAGAAGACATGGCTAGGCGAGGAAGGAATGAAGGATAGCTAGGCGTTTGAAGGTTTGCCGCAAGGCAAGAAAGGTTAGTTTTCCTTCGCATTGTGGTTTGTTCTTCACACTTTGGCATTTTAGTTAGGTGAGATGAGGAGTAGGAGGAGTCAGATAAATTGGATTTAAGGTGTCCTTGCATGCTTAATTTAAATTTCGGCTGAAGGAGGTGTCAATAAACTTTCATGCACGACTCAGTATAAATAGATCACTACATATTCAATTTTCTCCCAAATTACTTGAGAGAATTAGATGATTTTGGTCTCAAAAATTCACAAATTAAGTCTATTTTCTAAATTGAGGCTGCCAATTTAATTTGGGAGAGGGAAAGCTGAGTTTGAGTTGAAATAAGAGAGGAAGGTCATTCTCAGGTGAAATCTGAGTAGTCTTCACTTCAAGGAGGCTACATAACTCATTACGAGGAGGGTTTGGCTGAATGTTTGAGGTAAGAAAGCTAAGTTAATTTAAAGAAACTTTGTAGAAGAAAGTACTTTCATTTGAGTTTTAGATTTTAAGTTATTAAGATCTAAAGTGGAAATAAGGATTTGGCCAAATTATGAGTTTCTGGGTTGGTTGGAGAATGGCCGAGTGACAAGGTAAGACTAGACGAGATGGACGAGCGTTTTGGACTTTGAGAGATTTTTGAGGCGTTTTGGGCTTGTGTTAGACGCATAACACGCACAAGGTGTGCGCTCGGCTAGCCCTGCACGTGAAGGAGATGCAGGTTAGACACCAAGCACGCGGCCAAATGAGACGCCCGACGTGCCAGAGCATGCAACCAAGGCCCTGTCGCCTATCCCTGGGCGCCAAACATGCCATTTAAGTGTTTTTGGGCTATTTTTTATATTTTTTGGAAATTTTAAGTAAGGTTTTGATATTTTTAGGATAAAAGAGAAGTAATTGGAGTTATTTCTCCTTATTTCAGGACAAGAAAAAATAAGGCAAGCTTATCGACCAAGGATTTAAACTACTATTTGTGAGTGATAAAAAGAGTTTAAAGTTGATTTCTAAATCCAATTAAATGTTTAAAGCAAACTTTGATGATTGAATATTGAGTTTACTAATTTTGCAAGCATGTTTTAGAAAGTATTAAAGAATGTTATTTAGAAATGATTTTAAACCATGTGATTATTATTAAGTTTATGATTATTTGCAAAGTCATGATTTATGAGCATGTTGGAGTTTCTGAATTAGAAATTTTTAATGTTTTTAGAAAGTCGTTAAAGAGCATGAGTTTAAAAAGAATGGTTTTAAAGAGAAAACCATGGTACTCTATATATCGAGTTCTCGATGGTCAATGTGCACAGTCAGGGGTATAGGGCTATGCTGATCACTTAGTCACTACCACGGAGTCCAGACAGGATAGTAAGACCAAAGGTGCTCTGCTATCTTGACCAATTTTATTATGTATTAGCATGACTACAGGTGCTTTGCTAGTTTGATCGAGGTTTAATAGGATAATAAGACCAAAGGTACTCTGTTATCTTAACTAAGTTTTCCTGCGTATAGAGCATACAGAGACAAGATAATTTATAAAGATGTTATGTTTATGTAAGTTTATGAAAAAGATTTAAGTATGTTTGTTGTAAAATGTGTTTTATAGAGCCATCACTCAAGAGCTATGTAGCTCACCCTTTCCAAATGTTTTTCCCACTTTCCAGGTAGAAGCTGTGATCCGAGAACCTAACCATTGTCTACAAGTGCACTGTGCGAAGTTATAGATAAAGTTACTTTTTTTGGGTAGTACTTAGACTTACCCATTATGTGTTCATAGATTTTGTTAAAGGGTTAAGTTCATTACAGTTTTTGTATGGTTCACAAAATGTGTAGTCGGTTTGTAATGGCATTTAGCCTAAACTAGTTTTAATGTGAAATAAAACGGTTTTATGTTAGTTATGTTCTACTTTCCCCTACGTATGTTTTATTTTTCTCAAGTTATTTAGCATTGTAAAATATCAGTAGTTAGTGTCAACTGATATTGTTCCGAGAGGGAGCAAGTCGGTTGGCTTCAAGCCACATCTTAAGCTGAGCAAGCAGGTCCTCGAAGTGGGGTGTGACAATGAAGCTTGCCAGAATGCCTTTGAAAACATAAAAAAATACTTGGTTAGTCTCCCAGTACTAGGAGAGCAACTAGCTGGCAAGTCATTGATACTATACATTGTTGCATAGGAACGATAACTAAAGGAATTGTTGGCACACGAGCAGGAGAAAGGAAGAGAGCATTCTCTCTACTATCTATGCATAACCTTAGCTGGGGTTGAAATCAACTATTCTCTCATTAAGAAAATGTGCCTTGAATTTTTCTTTATCATCGATGAGTTGAGGCACTATATATAGGCCTTTACAATTCATCTAATGACGAAAGCAAACCTTATAAAGTATGTTTTGTCCAGACCAATCATCTCTGAACTCTTAGCCAAATGGATAGTCTTGGTATAGCAACATAACGTTATTTATGTGCCACAAAAGAAGATAAAGGAGAAGCGTTGACTGAGTTTTTAGTAGACCACCCAATTCCATCGGATTGGAAATTATGTGAAGACTTTCCAGATGATAAAGTTTCCATCAAAGAAGCCATGGAACCTTAGACCATTTACTTTTGTGGTGCAAGGGCAAGCATCATCCTTTTCTCTCCTGATAAACATATTATGCCTTATAGTTTTACCCTTGTTGAACTATGCTCGATCAGTGTTGCTCGATATCAAGCTTTCATAATTGGCCTTTAAATAGCATTGGAGATTGGAGTATCACTCATAGAAATTATGGTGATTCAAAATTGATAATCAGTCAACTCTTGTTCTAGTATGATGTGAAGCATGAAGACCTAAAGTTGTACTTCACCTATGGTTGAAAATTGATCAAAACATTTGACAAACTAATGTTGTAACGTGTCCATAGAGCAAAAAATAATAGGGCAAGCACATGGACAAAATTATCTACTGCCTTAATAATGTTGGATGATGTAGCTCTGGATATACACTTTGTCAACGGTAGGTTATGCAGCCGATCGAGTTCGAATGTGAAGAAATGAACGGACATCAATCCATTTAATTGATGAAGAAGATTGACCTCAACCCATTATAGATTATCTCAAGCATCAAAAGCTTCCAAAAGATTCTTGTCATAAAACTAAGATATGAAGAATAGTTACTCACTTCATTTATTGCGAGGGAACCTTATATCGTCATTCTATTGAAGGACTCTTTCTTCGAAGTCTCGAAAAGAAAGAGTCGATAAAAGCTCTAGAGAAGGCACATTCAGGTATTTCTGGGACACATCAATCAGGACCAAAGCTTCAATTCCAAATTAGAAAAATAGGCTACTACTAGCCTAGGATTATCCAAGATTTAATGGAGTAAGCAAAGAACTGTGAAGCTTGAAAATACCATGCAAATTTCATACACCAACTTCTTGAGCATCTACATCCAATTGTGGCTGCCTGACCATTCAAAGCTTGGGGATATAAGGTTGGCCCATTACGCCAAAGTGATCAGTGGGACATTCTTTTATTCTTGTAGCAACAGATTACTTCTCAAGGTGGGCTGAGGTCATTCCCCTAAGAAAAGCCAAGAAGGAAAACGTAGCGAACATTATTCAAACTTACATTATGCATCACTATGGTAATCCTCATCAAATCGTGACAGATAATGGAAGGCGTTATAGAATATCTCTCCAATATCTTAGAGTTAGTGACAGATCATATAAATTAATTTTGGATATGATTCAAATTGGAAAGCGTGAGCTAGATAGCCCAGTGAGTGACTAGTTCAATAACTAAACATACTTAAATAGATGCTTTGAGTAAAACAGTTAAATCATCATTTAGAAAAGGTGTAAAGCTTGTAAATGTTTACAACATTTCTTAACAACGAATATTTATCAATTAAATTTATGAAATAATAAAATTTAAACTTTCTCTTTCTTGCTATACCGTATATCTCTATGTATCAATCAAGATGAATAAGCTAGACATGAAAACCCTATCTCATGATACAATACTTACAAGATGAATAACCTAGGCATGAATAGTGCCCTATCCTGTAGATAGCTAGGAGATGGAAAAGCTTGGCATTCGTAGAGGCCCTCGTCTCAAACCTAGTCACAGTGATGGAAAATCTATGTATTTACTGAATACCCTCACCACAGAACCTCTGTGCACATGAAACTATAATACCCCGTAAGGTTGCTATATGTATCTCAGAACAGACCTCAGTATAGTCTAAAATATTCAAATCTCATGCTTATGCAAATCTCATTCAAAAATCTCAAACTATGCTCAAATTTTGCTTACTAAAATAGCTTTGCTCATAAAACATACTTTAACAAAATTCCTGACTTTTAATATCTCACTTGAATACTTAAAGCATTTACTAAAACTCATGCTTCGAAATATCATATTTTTCTTAAACTCAATAGCAAACATTTTACCTTAGAAAGCATGTTGTAAAGACAATCAACTTTAATAAGTTAGAAACTATTTCTAAAACCTTTAAAGGTCACTCACAGGTACTTGCTTAGCCTCCCAGCCTATAGATTTGCCCAATACTTTCTTGTCCAAAATTTAGAGAATTTTAAGTTAAATTAATCCTTTAAAAAAATTCCCAAACTTCACTCCAAAAATTTCAAAAATCACAAAACAACCTAACATGGGTGTCATGGCACTGCTGGCCTCATGGCCTGGGCAACAGGTATGCACGCGTGTGCACAGACCATTAGGAGGTCTGGCCGCGTGCTTGCCTTACACGCTTAACTTGGTCGTGCGTTAACATACACCCTTGTGTCCATGTTCTGTCGTATAACATAGCGTAGCACCCTTGCCGCCTAGCTATGCGTTTGACCTTGTCGCATGACACACCAATACCCAAATAACCTCATTTCGCTTACCTTGCATGTAAGACCTGTACTTGAAATTTAAGTTAAGAAATGAAAGTTTTGACTAAGTGTTAGATTAGGTGTTTTGTGTGGTATTCGCAGAAAGAACCAAGTGTTTCACAGAGAAGAAGTCTGCGAAGAAGCCTTGAAGTTTAAGTGTAAGTTGCGGTAAGAGTTCTACGCGAGGAAAGGTTGGTTAGTTTGCGAGGAAGATTTCTTGCCGTAAAAGTGCAACCACTCCATAAGGTTATTCGCGAGAAAATTTGGACGAGCAAGGTTCATCGCGGAATGAAGTTTGGCGAGAAGAAGTAAGGAAAATTCGGAGAAATTTCACAAGTATAGTTAATGGGCCAGGTGTGGAATTTAAGTTAAGCGTGATTAAGGACACATCTTAAATTTACACGTACTTCGCTAAGAAGTAGGAGCTGGCGAAATTAAAAGAGTTTAAGAATGACTAAGCTGGTTTAAGACCTCTATAAATAGAGGACCTCAGTCATTTGTTTGGAGGAGAAATTAAAAGTGTTGAAATGTTGCTAGTTTAGTTACGCGAGCAGAGGCTTGCGAGGAGAAGAAGAAGGGGTTCTTTAGTAAAGTTTATGAGTGTTTTCTCTTAAATGAATTTATAGTAAAATATTTATTATGATTTCTCTTCACTGGTTTGAAAGAAGAGTTAAAATAAGAAGTGTTTTAAAAGAGATTTCTATGAATAGTTTATATATGTTTCCAAGCATGATTTATGATGTTTAAATCTTGATTTGATGACTTTGATTTCCATACTATAAAATGGTTTTCAAACCATTAGTTATTTTTTTGACATGATGCTAACTTTTATGTGCACATAAAGAGTCAAAATTACCATGGGGTGTACGGAGCTACATGGTGATAAGAAGTTGGCTTATGCGTTGAAAGGAGCGTATAAAGCTTAGCGGCCTGAGCAACAAGGACGAACTATATATCCTCGGATGTTGATAATTTCAGTAGTCAAAATGCGAAGCTACATGACCTAGTGTAAAAGATGATTCGGAATCCTTGGGGAAAGGAATGACGGTGAACTAATGTGTGTTTATGCAAGATGATGCATTTAAGCGAAAGGAAATGTTTATGTGAAATTGTTATGTTTAAAATGTGTTTATGTTTAAAATGTGTTTATGCGAAATGATGTATACGAAAAGGTATTACGAAAAGGATTTATAGAACCTCACTAAGTCTTTTAGACTTATCCTTTAAAATTTTACCTTTTTGGGTTAGGTGTTGAGGCCAAAAAGAAGAGAAAGTTTGGGCTTGCTAGGCGAGGAGCTACCAGGCCTTTTAAGTTTAAGTGTTGTTGATGCATTTTGGTTAATTGTTGGTTCTGTATACTGTTGTACTAAATGCCTTGTTGATAATAAAAGTTAAAGGTTGTTTATCTTTTTCCTGTAAGTTCTAGGGAAATTGCATAGAGTAGCATTTTGAGAATATGATATAACAAATATAGCACATTGTTTTAGAATTTTGCAAATATGGCAACATTTTCACTTATAAAAAAGTCTCCATCTTAAATTTGCTATTATTCCTAAACTAACCTTCAATAACTTATTTATCTTCCTCTTTTTAATGTCCTACTCATTATTTATTTATTCTCCCACTTTTTAAGGCCCTAATTATTTATTTATTCTTATACCAGAAAAATTATTTGTTCTTTCTGTTTTAATCTTGATTTTAGAATATGAATAGTACAATAATTACAATATGAAATATAATGGTTGTTGATCAAAGTAATTTAACTTCATTTGTGATTTTTTTTACTTTCTTCGATGTGTATTTTGAGTTGAATCTGATTTCAAATGATTTTGTTTTATTGTTTTACATTGATTTTGTTTGGTTTTACTTTGTCTCAGTTTTGTATACCAGTGTTGTGATATAATTCTATTATATGTATTAGTTGGTTGATATATTTACTACGTGATTTTCATTTTTTTCAAATTTTATGCAGTTCATTATAGTATTATTAAGTATATGAATAATATAACTCGGTGTATCATTATCAAGTATATCAACAATATATTGTTAAAAGCATATTAGAAAAGTGAATCATTATCAAGTATATGAATCAAGTTTACAAGTGTAAATCAATACTATATCAAGTGTATAAGTAGGAATTCAAACATATCAAAGTGTATTTAATCAATATAATGTATAAGTGAAGAATACTATATGTATTTGCACAGTGTATCAGGTGTATCAAACGTATCATGTACATCAAACGTATCAAATTTTTTTAGTGTAACAATGAAGCATAAAAAGTTTATTGATGGTGTATCAAATGTATCAAACTTATAAGTGAAACCTTTAAGCGTATCAAGCTAATCAAGTGTATCAAGGCCTAAGGGGTATGAAGTGTATCAAGAAAAATCAAGTGTAACGAGGAGTATTATGTGTATCAAGATGTTTCAGATGTGTATCAAAATGTTTCAGGTGTGTATCAAAAGGTATCGAGTGTATCAAAGAGTATAAGGTGCATGAAGTGTATCTATTAAATGTATCAGGTGTATCAAGAAGTATTAAGTGTATCAAGGGGTACTAGGTGTATCAGACGTGTATAAGGTGTATAAAATGTATATCAGTAAAGAGGGCATTTATGACATTTTACCTCTTGTATCAAACTTGTTTTTGCCATTTTTGCAAATAATAAAATATGTGTGCTATGAACTTAATTATTATAATTTGTTTTGCCATTTTTGCAAGTGCCCCTAAGTTCTAATCACCTAAAGTATTTTTGTTAAGTTATCGAATTTAAGTTAAGTTAAGGAAGTTAAGACGAGTGTCTTTGACGTTTTACCGTGTCAAGGATGCTCAAGTTGCACCTGTCTCAAACAACAAGCAAGTAGGTCTGTGTGGCGGGATGTGACATTGCGTGCTCACCACGATCCTCCTCTCTGAAGCTCAGCCAACCACAGCAACTACCCAAAACATTGAAATTTTTCAAAAATCTACTATCAACTTTTAATGCTTATAACTTTTTAACCAGAACTGAAAAAACACAACTTCCTTCTTTGAACTTTCTTATAATTGATTCAACTACCTTACCTAAAAATATCAGCTTCTAAGTAGAAGAACTGAGTTCTTTAGCCTCCAAAAAGCCAACACTGCGTATAATCCTTCAAAATCTGACCTTCAAGTGTTCTTCATCTTCAAACTCCACCTTTCTTTAATCTTCTTTGTCTGGCAGCCTCATACTACAAATTGGACTCACAAAGGAAGTGTCTCCAACCGGAAATACTTAATTTTCACAAGAGAATTGGGAGAACATCTTTTTTTATGTATGCCTACTTTTAAAGGTTTCCTAAAAGTGGATTTTGCCACCTCCTACTTGCATGGAACTAGACTTTCCATGCTAAATACACCTAGAAACCACGACACCAACTGCCCAAAGCGCCTAGAAGCAACCTTAATCGTCTAGCCTTCACTTTTCCTCGCCCAAGCATGTGTCTTCTCGCCAAAAAAACCTCTAAACTCTTGGCCACAAACCTCTTCTTGCCAAAACCCTCCTTTGCTCACCTAGCCCATCACCTACAACCACTTTGGCCGCAAATCTTCTCGTATGCAACCTTCCTCGTGTAGCAACAAATGCCTAACACACTCCTCGGCCACAATCACAATCTCCAAGCTTGCCACCTACCCTTGCCTCAACGCCTAGATAACCTCTCTACAGGTTATCTCGCCTAGTCTCAAGTCCCAGTGCCTAGCAACTCTACGCATAGCCTTGTCTAATGGGGGTTCTTCTTGCCTAAGCCAATACAAACGCCTAACATCCTTCAAAATAACCTCTACTCTTAACAAAAATTTATCCACCAAGCCGTTATCTTCCTTCTTGGCCGCCAACAACAAACCTTCAACACTTGGACATTTTTCCTCTTCTGTTGGCCACATAACAATGAATAACAAACAACTTAACTTCTTCATAACACTTACACTTAGAATGCTTAAGGAGCTTTTAAAAACTTGGGTTTACAGCATTTCACATGAGATTAAAGCTGAATCAGAAAAGAAAAAAAAAACTTAGTTAAACTACATTATGATTTGATCCCTATATTATAAAGAGTACGTAGCTACCTTAAAGGCAACTTTAAGTTCATTGTAGTAAAACAAAAGCAAAAAAAAAATATTTAGTTTAACTACATTATGATTTTACTCCTTTCTTGAAGAGTACGTAGGCAGCTTAAAGGAAACTTTAAGTTCAATCCAGTAACAAAGGAAACAAAAAAGTTTGAACTATGTTATCACTTGATCCCTATAGAGATATGTAGGCAACTTAAAAAAATTTTTAAGTTTAGTCAAACACAAACAAAATCAGTCTCATAACCACATAAAGCATGACAATTGGTCATTGATGGTATTCATTCTTATTAAAGAATGTGAACTTAGAGTTGGAGAGGCCTACCTAGAAGCAGTATAACAAATCAAAGAGGTACTTCACTAGGAGCAAGACACTGCAAAGTTAGATGCTTACAAGGGCATCACTCCCCTAAAGTTCCAACACTCAATCTTCAAGTTTTGATGTTCTTTAGAATTAAACTCTGAGGCTTGTTTTATGTTTCTTCAAATTCGAGTTCAAATATTTCATTAAGGCTCATTCAAATGGGAGATTAGAAACTTCGTCGATGCTTCTCATCTCCAAGCTCAAGGACGGCTAGTTGCTTCTTCCTTGTCAATTTTGAGGATCGCACTACGCCAATGCTTCTTCATCTAGAAGTTCGAGGATGGCATAGTTACTTTTTCATCTTCAACTTTGAGGATTGCCCTTTTGTTTTTCCATGTCCAAGTTTGAGGATTGATTGTTGTTTTTCCCATCTCCCAAGTTCGATGGTTACTTCACATGGCGCTTATCCATCTCCAAATTTAATGGTCGCTTCACTATTGTTGGTTCCATCTCCAATGTTGATGGATGCTTTCTGTCGATTTCTCTGTCTCCAAGTTTGATGGTTTCTTCATCGATTGCTACTTCATCTAAATGTATGTTTGTGGCGATTTATCAGGTGGGTGTCATGTGCATCAAATGTATATCGGTAACGAGGACATTTGTGACATTTTACATCTTGTATATATGGGTTGACTTTTTCTTCTCCATTTTTGCAAACAATAAATATGTGTGTGTTGTGGCTTAATTATGGGGCACTTGCAAAAAAGGAAAAACAAATTATAATAATTAAGTCCATTGCACACAAATTTATTGTTTTCAAAAATGGCAAAAACAAATCCAAACCTACATATACAAAATGTAAGATGTCACAAATGTCCTTGGTACTGATATAGATTTGATACACTTGGATACACTTGATAAACACCTGCTGATACACCTAATATTTCTTGATACACTTGATACTTTATGATAACCTTTGGACCTTAATACACTTGATGCACCATGATACTCTTTGATACAATTGATACCCTTTAATACACCTGAAACACCTTGATACTCATAATCCTCCTTGTTACACTTGATTTTTCTTAATACACTTGATACCCTATAAGCCTTGATACACTTAATAAAAGGCTTCACTGATATGTTTGATATATTTGATCAACTGCTAATAATTTTGTTATTTTTTATTGGTACACTCAACCAATATGATATGTTTGATGCACGTGATCGTATGTTTGATACATCTGATGTACTGCAGATACAATTAGTATTCTTCACTGATACACTTGATTAATTGAATACACTAGATATAATTGAAGTCCAACTTATACACTTGACACACTATTAATAACACTTGTTAACTTGATTGATATACTTGATAATGATTCACTTTATTGATATGCTAATATACTTTAATAATATATTGTTGATATACTTGATAATGATACACTGAGCTATATCATTCATATACTTAATAATATTATAATTAACTGTATAAAATTTAAAAAATGAAAATCATATAGTAAGTATATCAACCAACTAATAGATATAATATAAGTACATCACAACACTGAGAAACAAAACTTAGACAAATTAAAACCAAAATAAAATCAATGAAAAAAAAAATGAAACCAAATCATTTGAAATCAAATTCAACTCAAAATACACATAAAAAAAAGTTGAGCAAAATCACAAACGAAGTTAAATTACTTCGATCAATAACCATTATATTTCATATAGCAATTAATGTACCATTGATATCTTAAAATCTTTTAAGACAGGAAGAAAAAATTATTTTTTTCTGTATACAAAGGGATGATTAGGGCCTTAAAATATGGGAGAAGAAATAAGGGATGATTAGGGCATTAAAAAGGAGAGAATAAATAATTTATTGAATGGTAGTTTTGTCACGTCCTGTCCCAAATGTCACATCGTGCAACCAAATGGAGGGCGTGCCTGAAGGGATAAAAGTCCATGGCAGCGGAAGATTTTACAGAACCATTCTTTAATTTAGTTTTCTTATTGACAAAAAAATATTGAAACACATTTTCTTATTATAAGTTAAAGCCTAAGCATGCTTTCTAATTATAAATTAGAGCAATAAAAACTTACTTGTTTAACGTCTCTAAATCTACAAAATAAATCTCCAAATTGGGACACCACCCGTCGAAGACCTTCCTATCCTATAGGATGAGATTGGTTTGTGGGAATCAATTGGGATGGAAAAAAGTTTAGAGATTTTTTGGAGAAACTATTTTGCAAAAAAGCAAAATTATTAGTTGAAGAAAAACTATTTTCTTCTGCGTATTTATAACTTTCTTTCCTTCATGAAGTAGGAAACGGAGTATAAGAGAATCATGGCATTCAATTAATTTTTAAAAAAATATTAAATTAATAAAAATTTCAAATCTACTAATTAATTAACCATTAATCAATTAGTTAATAATTAATTAAATATGATTTAATTAATTATTTAACATAAATCTTATTTAATAAATATCTCTCCAGTATCTTATAGTTTTATATTAATTTAATTAAATAAAATAAAACTAAACTATTAAGTAAATCTCCAATTAATTAATAGCTAAATTAAATATCTTATATTACTCTTAAATTAAATTTAAATCATATTCAAATATAAGTTTCTCTCTTAACCAATAATTTTAATATGAATCTAATTCACATTAAGTTAGTATTTGAACTCATTTAAGTATTTTATCTTTCATAAATTAATTTTGAATCATATCCAAAATTAAATTTATATAATAAAGTTTAATAAAATTTATATTATAATGTATCACCATACATTATACTAATTTCCAAAGTAAATTTGAACATTTCAAATTACAACCAATATAAATAAATCTCATTATCCTTTACAAGCTAGGAATGGAACATAATGGACCTACAAATCAGAAGCTACAACGATATGAAATTAATTAGCTAAATTCATTAATCACATTAATCAATACTCGTTAATTGTGTGTACACTCTATTAAAATCTCAATGCTAAACTTTAGATATATTTTTATGTCTACGGATATAGACTAATATGAAGGGATAAAATTCCTATGGCAGTGGAAGATTTTATAAAACCATTCCTCCAATTAATTTGGAAATCCCAAAATACCAATACAATGGTAAAAATAATTAAGAAAGTAGTTTCTTATTAAGACTTAAAGGCTAAGCAAGCTTTCTAATTATAGATTAGAGAAAGAAAAACTTACTTGTTTGTATCTCTAAATCTACAAAGTAAATCTCCAAATTTGGACACCACTCGTTAGAGACCTTCCTATCCTTTAGGATGAGATTGGTTTGGAACCGATTGGGATGAAAAAAATGTTTAGAGAGAAACTATTTTCTTTTTGCAAAGAGCGAAAGCATTGGCTTTTTTTTCTTGATTAATATAAGAAAACTGTTTACGTTTAGATATTTATAACTCTTTCCTTCTTAAAGTAGGAAAGGGAGTATGAGAGAATCATGAGATTCTATTAATTTAAAAAATATTAAATTAATATAAATTTCAAATCTACTAATTAATTAACCATTAATCAATTAGTTAATAATTAATTTAATTTAATTTAATTGCTATTTCATTTAAATCTTATTTAATAAATATATGTCCAATATCTTATAGTTTTATTTTATTTAATTAAATTTGATTTAATTAAGATTTCATTTAAATCTTATTTAATGAATATCTCTCCAATATCTTATAGTTTTAAATTAATTTAATTAAATCAAATTTAATTAAATAAAATAAAACTAAACTATTAATTAATTCTTCAATTAATTAATAACTAAATTAAATATCTTATATTTAACTTAAATTAAATTTGAATCATATTCAAATATAAATTTCTCTCATAACCAATAATTTTAATTTGAATCCAATTAACATTAAATTAATCTTTAAACTCATTCAAATATTTTGTCTTTCATAAATTAATTTTGAATCATATCCAAAATTAAATTTATACAATAAAGTTTGATAAGTTTATATTATAATGTATCACTATACATTATACTCATTCTCAAAGTAAATTTGAACATTTCAAATTACAACCAATATAAATAAATCTCATTACTCATTACTCTTTACGAGCTAGGAAGGGATCGAATAGACCTACAGATCAGAAGCTACAAAGATCTGAGATTAATTGGCTAAACTCATTAACCACATTAATCAATATTCGTTAACTATGTGTACACTTCATAAAGACTCACAGCTGAACCCTTCTCACTGTAGATATATTTCTGTGTCCATGGATATAGACGAATAACAGTAAGTTAGTCCCTCGCGAGTGTTCGTAACACCAGCTATATCAAATTAATGTTTTATCCCTTAGTTACCTCTAATCTTTAAATACCAGTGCTCCTCTAATGAACAACATGTTTATGATCCTACCAATAAACAAAAACCCCTATCGTGCCATAGAGACGTAGAACCCTTTGTTCAAGTCCTAGAGACACCATTTAAGGGAACACTCATCTACTTACCCTAAAGTAGAAAATGATTGAACTCCATATTGTGTGATTATGTTTCCAGCTCTCCACTTGGTCTTGTCCACAAGATGATAAGCATATTGAGTCGGCGATATGGCCAATCTCACCCATACAAATCAAAGGACAATCTCTCTCGAACAAGAGTTCATATTACACTTAGGATTAAGACTAAGTTACCTAGGTCATTCTAACTCATTGCATAGGATACCCTCACTCGCATGTCAACTACACGAACGCGTTAGATCATTGCGTTTGTATCAAATACAAAGTGAGTCATATCCATAGTGTTACCAGGATTAGGTACCCAACCTTATCCCTATAATATAGACCCTTTAAGTTGATCTTGAACATTGATCCCTGTATGTCTCTACATATTGTTCAAGACTCATTAAACAACTTAGGATGTTAGTTTATTGGATTTGGGTTATTAGGACTAAACTAATAATTTAATCAATAACAATTATTACAATAATAACACTTTATTAACAACGGTCATTGGATTATATTTACAATATACGAGTTTTAGGACATAAATCCCAACGAAATAACAGTAAGTTAGTCCTTCACAATTGTTCATAACACTAATTGGATCAAATTACCGTTTTATCTCTAGGTTACCTCTAATCCTTAAATACTAGTGCTCCTCTAATGAACAACATGTTTATGCTCTAACCAACAAACAGAAACCCCTCTCGTGCCATAAAAAGAGTAGGACCCTTTGTTCAAGTCCCGGAGACCTCATTTAAGGAAACACTCATCTGCTTACCCTAAAGTCATGAAGG
This sequence comes from Cucumis hystrix, assembly GCA_025688845.1. Classification (NCBI taxonomy): domain Eukaryota; kingdom Viridiplantae; phylum Streptophyta; class Magnoliopsida; order Cucurbitales; family Cucurbitaceae; genus Cucumis; species Cucumis hystrix. The sequence continues at coordinate 2,953,893 of CM046885.1, forward strand.
AGTGAATTCTATCTTGTGTAATTATGTTCTCAGCTCTCCACTTGGTCTTGTCCCCAAAATGATAAGCTTATTGAATCGGCCATCTGGCCACCCTCACCCGTACAAATCAAAGCATAATCACTCGCGAACAGTAGTTCATAATACACTCAGGATTAACACTAAGTCACCTAGGTCATCCTATTGAAATAGAAACTTAATTAGTTAACAGAGTTACATCTAGTGGTTACTATTTCGCGATCCGATCTTATTCAAACTCATTGCACAGGATACCCTCACTCTCATGTCACCTATAGGAACGCATTAGATCATTGTGTTCATATCAAATACAAAGTGAGTTGTATCCATAGTGTTACCAGGATAAGGTACCCAGCCTTATCCCCATACTATAGACCCTTTAAGCTGATCTCGAACATTGATCCCTTTATGTCTCTACATATTGTTCATGACTCATTAAACAGCTTAGGATGTTAGTTTATTGGATTTAGGTTATTAAGACAAACTAATAATATAATCAATAACAATTATTATAATAATAACACTTTATTAACAAGGGTCAATAGATTATATTTACGATCTACGAGTTCTAGGACGTAAATCTCAACAGTGACGTCTAGACAATCAATGCATACCTCTAGCGAGGTGACACACCAAATGCCTAGTAAGCAGAGGAACTCTTCTTCTTGTCTCTTGGCAAGCTCTTCCATTGAGCCTTAGAGACCTTCACAACTTTTGAAGCGGAAAAACAACACTTCAACTTAGCTTTGTCTCCTAACACTTTTATAAGTACAACTTAACTTTAACTCTTAGGCAACAACATAAGGAAATACAATTACACAACGGGATAACATAACTTTTCTCTTTATTAACTCAACACTTACAAAAGTTACAAAATACAAATTACAACTCTTAAACTTTACTTTGCATAATATAAACCAAGTCTGATCTTCTCGCATCCTTCTTCTTTTCACTTAGGGTGCAACACTCCTTCCTCCATCCACCGCCTAATGTTGCCTCTGTATCGGTGTTTGAGGGTATAAGACTATGATCCTATCCACTTCTTTTATGTCATCTTCAATCCAACTTAAAAACAACCACCGGAGTCTTCCTTTTTTTCTTCGACGCTAAACATTGCTCTTTATGGTGAGTACCTAGAGGTGTAAAGGTGGTACTTCTTCTTTTGCTTTGATCGCCCAACCACTTCTCTTTACAGATCGCATTTAGCGTTATCCTCTCCCTAACTCAGCTCTTTGGCTCTCTGGCTCACTGAGTTTGGTCTCATCAACCTTGGTATTGCACTCGCTTTCCTTCACAAGACTTAAAGAGAAAGCTTCTCCAACTTGAATCGCTCAAATTTCACAAGAGAATTGAGAGAAATTAAATTATGAAGTAAGCCTATTTATAGAGTTGTCTGAAAAAATGGAATTTTCCACCTCTTGCTTGCATGAAACCACCTCTTGCATGCTTAGGACACCTGAAAACCACTTCACCGTCTGTCCAAACGCCTAATTACACTCTTAATTGACTAACCTTTAATCTCCTCGCCAAAGGCTATGCCTTCTCGCCTAAACTAACCTCCATACACTTGGCCGCAAACCTCCTATCACTTAAAGCTTGCTTGCTCGCAAAACCCATCATCTACAACCTCCTTGGCCACAAGCATCCTCTTGTGCAAGCTCTTCCTCGCATAGCCCAAGTCTCCTCGCTCATGCTTACACCCACGGCCACAAATAACACACAAAGCTTGCGGCCTACTAGTCTTCATCACCTAGATAACCTCCTTGGGGGTTATCTCGCCTAGTCTCAAACCCAATCCCGTAACATCTCCATGTATATCCATGCCTTTGGAGGTTCTCCACGCCAAGTACCAACCATCTCGTCTAGGATATCATCATAACGCCTAAACCCTTAGCATAACCTCTCAACACTTAGTAAATTCTCAACCAACAAGCCATCTTCTTTCCTCTTTGGCCACCAACTACACTTTCCATACTTACGTAAATTTATTTTCTTCTTCCCAACTAACAAAGAACAAAAAACACTTAATCTCTCATAATGAATATCACTTAAACTTTAGGGAGTTCAAGAATAAGGGTTTACATTATTCCCGATGCCGCATAGACAGGAGACGTCAGAAGTCCCTTATTGTCGACGTGTTGTTTTCGTCAGCATTACCTGCATCAGAAGTAAGTCATTCTCAACGCCTTCCAGTTCGCACTTTGGAAATGCCTCCCTGACGCACTATTGTCGACTTCCTTCTCGACAGCACCTTGTATGTCGGGAGATCATTTATCGACTCATTTTGAAATATATACCGTTGCATTTCCTGCATTAGAAGAGCTCTAAATTCTTGTAATGTTTCTTGTTCTAAAAAAAAGAGAAACGAGAAACAATGAGCAAGAAACAAGAAATAGAAAACAGAAAATGGAAACATTATCAAACGAGCCTTAAATGTCCAAATCTCAAAAAAAATTATTCTATATATCAAAATAAATCTTTACTTTCTAAAAACTTTATTTTAATTTTAATACACATATTTTAAAGGATCATTTTAAAATATAGCAAAAAAGTGAACCTAAATATTTATAAAAGATAGCAAAATATTAGATTCTATCACCTTTTATCCTTATCTATTATTTCGTAACTAGGATAGAATCTAAAATCATTTTTCTATATTTATTAAGGTTTGTTATTTTTTTTCTTTTTTAAAGATTATTTTATTTCATAAAAAATATATTAATTTAGTTTGTGTGAGTGTAATTGATTTGTTTATTATTGTTTTTTTTTTTTTTTTTTTTTTTAAGGAGTTTACAAAAATAGCAAAAAAAAAAATATGATAATAAAGCCTATGTCACTTACCTTTTTCAAAATTGTAAAAATAGCAAATTTAAAAGTAAATTACCGTCTGATTATCATCATTGCCAAATTTGTAATATGCAAAAAAGAGGTGTTCTGAGCTATTTTTTTTTAATTTTTTTTGTCATCTAATGCAATTTTTCAAAATATTATAAAAAGTAACCAGTCATAATATACCACTTTTTTTAAGTTCCTTTATAAATTTTAATTAATATATAACTTTTATGTACAAATTGGGTTGGATAATTCAAACGATGGACTTTTTGCTATTTAGCATACATTAATACTTGAGTAGCTAAGTTCATGTTGATGGTTTTTTCCCTTATATACTGAAAAGTATTTTTTTTATTTATTTATTTTACTTTTAAACACATGCCTTGAAACTAACATCTATTCAAATGAAACATTATTTATGAATCTCCCAAACTTAACATTCATATGTGAAACATTACTTTAATCGCATTTATTGAAACATGTGAATGTATGTCAAGTCACCCATTACACAATACTTTATTACAATTGGCTAAGAAAAGAATAATAGGATTTCCAAACATAAAAACCACTTGACTTGGTCACATATATCTCAAAAGATGAACAAATTGGCCATTATAGTTGCAATAGAAAAGAGAAGCATAGGCCATGCCCCAACTTTGGCTGCGGAGTTTCTAGGTTTTGGTAAAATATTAACAGCGAATTTCATGCCTGCTTCGCAATCATCTCCAATGGTCGATATGAAATATCGACGCATGGGTTGGCTTAAGGAAATGTACTGAATTTTATTTATAAAAAATCCTGGCTTGACACAGCCGTCAAAATCCGCTTGAGAATTTGGCTGACCAATGGAGTGAGTCTCGTTGGATCTTGATTCAAATACTACAAGGAAATAAAACAAACCAAAACACATTTTTGTTAGGTAAATAATAATAATTATTATAATAATGACGATAATGACTTGAAAGTGCTTAAAAAAGTAATAATTACTGAGTTTATCATCAACGAAGAAAGTTCTGTTGCTAGCCCAATCCGAGAAGAAGGTGGGAGTCGAGGGTAGGTTCCAACCAAAATTGCCGCCGACCTTATGTTCGACGGCAACACCAACTTGTAGGAGAACCCCAAGGAGGAAGAAGAAGAAGAAGTTAAAGGAACTCATTGTTGTAGTACTCATATTTTTGGATATTTCAGTGTTTTTTATTGGGATGATATTTGAGAAGAAGAATGAAAAGAGGGTAGCTATATATTGTTATATACGGAAGGAAAAGAGTTGCTAAATTTGAAGTAATTAGATAATATTCAAGCTGCAACTTGTGGGAGCAGACGCGTCTTGTGGTTGCTTTTGAAAATGTATATATGAAAACGTGATTCAAAATTTTTATAGAGTTTCTTTGATTAAGTAAATAAAATTTAGTTTTTTTTTTCAAATATAGTAAAATTAAACAAAAATATTTATGAAATATAGAACGTTTTCAATTCTATCCGTGTCTATCATCGGTAAAATATAAAATTTTAATTACTATATTTTGTAAATATTTTCAACAATTTTGACATTTATTTCTTTTTTTACCCTTATAAGTTAGTTAAAATATTCATAAAATTTTATATTAAAGAATTTAAAATAAGGGGTCTTTCCAAAAATATAACCAGTGGCAAAATATTTACACCCTATAAGAAAAATTTTGAAAACAGAAAAAGCGTACAGGCCCACAATGAAAAGTACCAAAATGTCCCGTGATTAATTGACATCCAGCACGCGTAATATATTTGAAAAACGATCGTTTAGATTTGACTATTCTTTCCTACACGATGGTTTAAATTTGATCATACCCAAATCTAAACGATTTTTTTTCAAGATTCTTTGTATATGATCATTTAGATTTGGCAAATTATGATCATTTAGATTTGGTACGCAATCGTTTAAATTTGATCATTTAAATTTGGGTAGCCAAATCTCAACGATTTTTTCAAGATTTTTGGTACACAATTGTTTAGATTTGGCACACAATTGTTTAAATTTGGCACATGATCATTTAGATTTGATTGTTTAAAATTGGGTAACCAAATCTCAATGATTTTTTCAAGATTCTTTGTACACAATCGTTTATATTTAGAAAACGATAGTTTAGATTGGGGAAACGATCGTTTACATTTGGCAATCCAATATCCCAACAATTTTTTTTCACAATTTTTTAGATTTGTCATACGATCTTAAACAACCAAATATCAGTTTGAAAAAACATATTAAAATGTTGCAGGAGAGAAAAAGACGATGGAAAGAAAAGAAAAATAACCAAATAACAATTTTAAAAAAAATTAAAAAATTGCAGAATTAAAGAAAAAGACGATGAAAAGAAAGAAAAATTACAAAAGAAATGATATGGAAAGGAAGGGCAAACGAAAATATTTACAAAAAATGCAGAAGAAGAAAAAAGGACGATGCAAAGAAAAGAAATTGGAGAAGAAGAGAAAATGACGATGAATAGAAAAAAAATCACATAGGAGGAATAAAAATAGCAGTAGAGAAGAGAAGGATGATGAGAGGGAATGGTAAACATGAAATTTTTTTAAAAAAAATGGTCAATTTCATTCGCTTTTTCATTTTGTTACATGAACCATAAATATTTTGACGATTTGTTAGATTTATGAAAATTTTCTTTAAAATAACATAAAATATTTAAAGTAAATGACATTGGTTTAAATTTATTAAGTTGAAATATATAATAGAGTTTATAGGGAAATTGTTAAAAATTGAAAATTTGACCAAATACTTACGAAATATAGCATATTCTACCAATGATAAGCATTGAAATGCTTCTACCAGTCACATTGATAAATAATGATAGACACTGATGCAATTCTATCATTGATAAAATCCAAAATTTTGTTATATGTTCTATATGTTTTAGTTTATTTTACTATTTTTAAAAATGTAGTTTATATCTAATAGTTAATTAAATTAGTAGTAATGATTTATTGATATTAATTAGGTTTTTATTTGTTCATATCCAAGTATTCAAGTTAAGAGTATTAGAAAACTCAGATTGTGACGACCCAGACTTTTCGGACTGACCGTCTAAGTCGTCAATTTGACACAAAACCGTTTGTTGACGAAAGATATAGTAACTTTAATTGAAACCATATGAATTCGATGAAAACATTTAATCGGGCCCTATTTCAAAATATGAAATTTTAAAGTACTGTTTACAAAACTTTAACTATTTGTAAACTCAGTTCAACAAAACGTTTATAAAAAAATCGTCAGCGGAAGCAGTTTAAAGGACAATCTTCTATGGCCATTCACGAGTCCTTCTTGTCCCTCGTCGATCTGCCCCTCGTGTTACCTTTGCCTGAAAAGTTAAACATAAAAAGGGTGAGTATTAATATACTCAGTAAGGGACCCGCTACTGGTCCCGTTAGGGGAAAAATAAATTATTAGCATCCTATGGTGTACCCTGCACAGTCACAGTCTTGTGATCCCGTAGGATGCACATATCAGTCTAGTGCTCCCGAAGGATGCACATATCAGTCTAGTGCTCCCGGAGGATGCACATCTCGGGGGTGATCCCGAAGGACACCCGCAGGGTAACTATCCACTAGGAAAACTAATAATTTATCCCCTCAGTCCATTCTAAACATCTTAAAAATCATTCTCAATACTGTCAAATTTCTTTATTTACAAGCTCCCCTTTAACCTCAAATAACTATATTATCCAATTTTTCACCCAAGGACAGTTGAAACATATCGCTACATCAGTTAGCCACATAAATAGCCCAGCAATCACAACATACGTTAGACAACAAGTTCACATCAATCCATACATTCATATAAAATTTCATTCAGTCAGCACAATATACATTAACTTTCGGTCCACACCCAAACACCTAACATAAACATCATCCCTACTCAGTCCAGATATAATATTTCAGTCCATATAGTCAATACATCTTAAATCTTATTATTGAGTCCAGTAGAAAGTCCCTTACTTTAGCGTTGGGTAAGCTTCTTAGTCGAACCGAATTCCACGAAACAAACCTAAACACCACAATAAAACTCAACATTTTCTCCAACAACATCATTCACTTAAAATTAACCCAATGTGATGTTTCACAACTTACCCAAGTTCACGAACGAAGCTCCAATTAAATCCAATATTTGTTGTGAGCCCAAGGAAATTAGGCATTACCTTCAACCTAAGATTGAACAACGGTCAACAATTAATCCAACCAATAACTCTAATTTGTTTTGAAACAACTACAGTTCACAACTTTAAATTCGTTACCAAAAAAACCATTTCGACAATTTACCGTAAAACAGAGGCAGCGGCACTCCACGGCGCACGGCTGCCGGTCCACGGAAACCCCACGTGTGGGTCGATCGGCCGTCGGTTGAGGGAGGCGTGCACGGCTCGGATCTTGCATGAAGACGGCGCGGCGACGGCTGGAAGATGGAGATCCGTCCGGCAGCTGGCTTCACGGATGAACCCCGGCGCCGACGGACGGCTGGGCTTCGGCTTCAGGTGAACGGAAAAAGGGAAGACACGGGGTGGGTCCGTCGGATGGAGATGCGACGCGGAGCTCCGGCGAGGCTGGAAGGAGACGCGCGGCTCACGGGTGGCTTCTGCGAAGGCTGAACGACGCGGACGGCTGAGGATGGTTGGATGATGGTGCGGCTGGGCTTCGCCGGTCGGACGGAAGGAAGAAAAGAAGGCAGATCTGAGAAAAATGGGGGGTTTTCGGCTGGTTTCGGCCGTTTTCGGCTGGCTTCGCGGAGCTCCGGCTGGGCGGCGGTGAGGTGCTGCTGGACGGCGGCGTGCGGCTACCTGGGCACACGGACGGCGACGGTCCTCAGGCGGGCGGCTGTGGTGGTCGGCGGCTAGGGCAGTGGGAGATGGAGAAAAAGAA